>JANAVB010029819.1:26053944-26171299 GCA_029216955.1 Iris pallida | reverse complement strand
TCATAATCAGAGAAAGATTCGTCTCTGACTGAAAAGTAGGAAGATAAGCTGAAGGATCTTGGGAAGATTCCTTTGACCGATTGTGTCTCGGCTGTGGAACGAGTATGTTGAAATACTCCTTCAGAGGATTCTTGGAGTAAATCCAAATATCGTTGGCTTGGTCTGCGAGGCTTACCATGTTTGGAGCACTTTCTACCCCCGGTGTCTCGGGAAGCCATATTGACAGAAGCGTACAACACTTCGTCTTCTTCTGACATTGGTTCTATTTTAGCAAAAGTCAGACGATCGAAGATAGATCGCTTTGTTGTTTGACAACAACATTGGATGATGACTTTATGATTGCAATGATGATCAGATGGTGATTTGAAGGAGTTGAGACATTATCCCGTTTTTGTCTGAGATGTTCTCGAAGATCAGAAACCATGCCGGGACGGGGAAAAGTTCGAGGAATGTGTTCTTTAACAATATTTGGAACATGGTTTCGATTCTTCAAATGTTTTGTCCCCTGTGTATACAAGGAAGTACTCATCTCATTGGCATAGGTATCAGAATTTATGTTCCTGGAGATTTGTCTTTGAGGCTTGACCTTCGGCATTGGCTGTTACGTTTTGCCGAAGTTGTCCTGTTAAGATATGTTCGTAGGTCTGCAAATTCACTCCCAGGGGTTTCTGTTTGAGACACCAACAGTTTTCCTTGTTTGGAACGGGATATTTTGAAAGTTGGGAGGTCTTGGAATTCTGCTACTGGGGTAGGCAGAATACCTTTTTGATCAGTGCAAGTTCCTTTGTTATGAAGGTAAGAAGAATCTTTGTTTGTAGGAGATCTTGTGCTGACGGGTGTTGAAATACGTGCAATTTGATCTGCTTCAGTAAAGACCGAAGAAGACTGAGAAAAGACCAAAGGGCCTTTTCCTTTGTTCTGAGAAGAAGGGATAACTAAAGAGCATTTCCCTCTGTTGTCTTCCAAGTCATGAGACAAGGAAGTTTGAGAAAAGACCAACGGGCCTTTTCCTTTGATCTGAGAAGGAGGAGGAATAGCCAAAGGACTACCCCCAGTAGATTGTGCTAGAACAGCAGGATGTTTAAGAGGAGAATCAGATATTTTCTCTTGATTATGAGAAGGAGAGAGTCTAGCCAAAGGGCTGTTTCTCTTGGTTTGCGCAGAAGTGATTTGCGCATGAGTGGAGGGTACATTGGTTCTGGCCACAGAAGTAGGAGTCCTTGCTTTAGAGTGCTTAGGATGCACTTTGGTTGCTGGAATGCTGTTTTGCGCAGGAAAAGCTACTGCCAATTGCGCCAGAGTTATAGGAGTCTTCTGTTTTGACAAGGCAGCATATGAAGTAGCTTGTGCAACTTTTGCAACAGATTGCACAGCATTGACTGCAACAGATTGTGCAGCAGTTGCTGAGACAGACTGTGCAGCAGTTGACACAGCAGTTTGCGCAGCAGACTGGCCAGCAGATTGTGCAACAGAGTGTGCAGCACCTTTGGTGGCAAAACTGCCAGATTGTGCAGCAGTCTTGGAGACCCAAACTGAGCGCACTTTGCTCTTGGCAGAAGTGGCTGCAGTACGGGGAATGGTCTTGGAGTTGAGCATTGCCTCGTAGGCTGTCTGGTTGACCTTAACAACCAGGGTCTTCTGCGTCTTTCCGATAGACGCTACGTCACATTGACTTGCTACTTCCTCGTCGGAGGAGAAAGTTGTCCCCAGCAGAGTCGCCATTTTGTTTGCAAAAACAAAAGTATAGAACTTTATTGATACAAACTGTAATAAAGATTACAAGAATTCTGGGAAAATTACAACTATAGGAATCCAATCTTGATGACGATTGCTTTATCCCTTGGACGATGTGAACTTTGAAGACGAAGCCTTTGAAGTTGAAAACAACTCTGAAAATTGAAGGCAAAAGCCTCTGAAGTTGAAGACAAAAGTCTCGGAAGAATGCAGCAGCACTTTGGCAAGAACTCCTGAACTCTCTGATTTCTGATCTCTGATCTTGATCTCTGATCTCTGATCTCTGCCCCTTGAATGAAGACTTGAAACTCTATTTATAGAGTTCTGGAAATAACTAACTTTCAGTTATTTTGGACTGCGCATGATGATTTGCGCAGCATTGGTTTGCGCAACATTGATTTGCGCAGATAGTTACTGGATCGTGGGCCGACTATCATGGACACATGGCATGATTTGATAGAAATGCGCATGATCGTGCATAAACAGTTGCCATATAATGACCAATCGATGGCATGAATGCCACGTGTAACTTAACAGTTACGTTTGATGGAGTGCGCAGAGTTGAATTGCGCATACATGGTTTGCACAAACTCAAACTGCGCAGGATTGGTTTGCGCTGCCAGCTGTCAGCCGCCCTCGAGCACTGTGCGGCACAGGAAACGAACAGACTCCTTGTTATCCGCGCTGTCAGTTGTCAGAAAAGATTTGATTTGATTTAGTAATGATGACTTCTGCCACGTCAGCTTGCGCAATCGGTTGTGTGCGCAAATTAGAATGCGCAATCGGATGGCTGCGCAATCTGTTGTCTGCGCAATTCAACAAGATGATGTATATCTTGATTTCTTGATTTTGTTGATTGATACAACTTGATTTTTTAGGACCTACAGGAAAGGGCTAATTGGTTGGGGCTAAATTAGTCATTCTAAAGTCTCTAATCACACTAACCTTATCCATAATAATTAGTCTAACCTCTAACTAAATATTTCTATCATGTGGACTAAAATTAATATCATGTGGGCCATGACTAACTAGTGTGTGGGTCCCACTAGAGTCAAACTACCCCCGGGTCCCCGTTTCAAGTCGGATTGAGTTGAAATTCGAACCTGACTCAAATAACCCCAAAACAATATCATAAATAATAAAATAATATCAAAATAATTCAAAGAGGTCAAATGCAAAAAATATCCTTAGGCCAAAAATGACATTAAAATATTATAATCATATAGTTAGGCTCCAGGTCAAACAGTCTCTAGGATTTCACTAGCAAAACGTCAAAACCACAAGTCATTGATTTAAATAATTTTAAAATGATTTAAAATCACCAAAAATTATATCATGAATTAAATATCATTATTAAAATAATTATAAACACAAAATTTCAAAATTATCCTCATTTGGGAAACTGGGTGCTACAAAATCAGTGTGTATCCGTCAAGATACCCCCGTATCGACCCTTTGTAAACTAGTCCTTAACTTTGTACACGTTCGTCGTATCGAGACGAAACTTATGCCAACAGGACCGAATCATTTTTCTATTCCTGTGTGCCAAGTTTAGTCTAATTCTGAGAAGGTCGACCGGAACACCTATTTGGCAGGCCTACGACCTGATCCAACGGTCGAAATTGTGCACAGTCCGTCGGAATCTAATTTTGGACATACGGTTGGTTTCGTCTCCTCAAACTGGATCCGTAGACATGTAATTTGATGACTTTAGAGATTATAGATACTGGCACACGTTTCGATGCAAAACGGGTCCAACGACGGACATTGTTTTGATCCGAAATTACGATTTTGCCCCTATTCTAGAATTGGACTTTTGGACAAGCGTTTTCTAGACATATCTTTTATACCAAATACGTTCGTGATATTTGTTTCAGCATCCAGAGCTCTTTGTGGATTTTGACTTTCGTGCTGATGATTCTGACTGTCGGATTTTGCTACATCTCGCACCACCCTCAGGCAAGATACCTTGTCATTTGCTGTATTTTTATTTTAGCTCATATTTCATACATTTACTTATTATTTACTTTCTATAAAATAAACTGTGATACATAGCATAATTTGATAGAATCTTACTGTTCAGTTCTATCTCCAGCAATGTACTATTTTCTTACACATTGAACTTAGATTTAAGGGACCACCCTTTGTGTGTTGCATTCATAGGCCTTGACACATTTGTACCATATTGTTGCAAGTCGCATATAGAACTCGGACATGCGTGACTGGCTGGCCACCAGTACATATAAGCCGTGAGATAGGATTAACCGCTAATAGTATTGCATGTTTAGTGTGACTTAGCGGCTAATAGGGATTATGTGTGTAAAACCCTTATTTTTTTAAAATATTTTTTTTATTATTTTATTAGACTTCAAATTTAAATATTAGAATTTATGGTTTTATTTAATTATTAAAACTGACCTTAGCCATTGTTGTGTTTGGAGCACAAGGCGACCATGAATTTTGGCACGAAAGATGTAGCAATGTGCCTTGACTAGTGTACTAGCCATGCCGGGGGAAGCCTAGCAATGGTGATGTCCAAACTAGGAAACCAGACCAAATTGTGAATTGACTTATTTAAAGTATTTTAATTAAATATTATTTTACATATTGATTTTTAGGTGACCCGGTTTGTCCAATTCTATCCGAACTGGGTCCGAACCAAATTTAAGCCCATGTAGGCATGTGGTGGGACCAAAGTGGCCAATGTAGACATATTTTATGTACGTAAAAATAATTTCTAAATTATTTTAGAATTTCATGTACAATTTAACTTCATTTAATTATTTGTGCCATTATTGGTATTATTATTTAAATAATTTTGTACAAAATAAAACATTTTGTGGACCCGGAAAAGGGTGTGCAGTATAAGTGCGCTCATTGGGACGATCTTATTAATTTATTATTATTAAAGTTATTTTTGTGGAGATTTAATAAACATGTTTTGCTATTTAAATATTATTATGATTTGAGTTGATTTATTAAGGATTTAATTTATATATAAGTAGATATTTTAAATATAGTAAATATTTGGATATGTGACATCTAAATTATTATTTGGATTTAAATAGATTTTTTTTATGGATATATACATATATATGTATAATTTTTAAGAAAAGAAAAGATTGAATATATATATATATATATATATATATATATATATATATATATATATATATAGATTGAATATATATATATATATATATATATATATATATATATATATATATATCCTAAAAAAATATATATATATCCTAAGTGGTCGGCCCCACCATGTGGGAGCCGACCACTTGCAAACAACAGCAGTAAGTACATGTGCGCCACAACAAAATCCGCAAGCAGCAGCCAAATATGTGGCCGACCCCCCCCCCCCCCCCCCCCCCCCCCCCCTCCCCCAACACCATGAAAAGGATTCAGTAGCTCAAACATATTAAGAGGCCGACCTCTCCCAAGCTAATATATATAAGTTATATATATATATATATATATATATATATATATATATATATATATATATATATATATATATATATATATATATATATATATATATATATATATATATGTATATAAGTTTTGGAAAACCCTAATCTCCTTCTTCCTCCACCTTCCTCCTCCTCTCTCCTCCACCCTCGGTCAACTCCTCCCCTCCGCGAGCACAGCAGCACCCCGCGACAGCATCGATGGAAACGACGATGACAACAACAACAGTAAAACAACAGACTCCCACTTTAAGGTATCCTGCTTCCCCGATCGTTTTCTCTGTCAATTTAAACCCATTTTTAGATCCTTAAATTCGTGTAGAAAGCCCACATGACCCTCTTCGAGATCCCCCAGGTGGATTTCGACATGGCCATCCAACTTGCTCAAAAAATCGAGACAAAGTTGGAGAAAAACCACTTTTCTTGAATATTAAAAACTGTTTTAAAATACCAACTTGTTGCCACTTTTCTTTCTGTACAATAGGATTTTATAGAAACTAATTAAACTCAGTCAAAGACAACATAACCAAGATTGTAACGCACCTTCTGGATTCACTTTTCATCTAGTGTGTAGAAAGTTACACGTTGTTAAAGTTTTAAGAAAAATTGTAAATTCTGTTTTCAAAATAATGAAAAAACATCCGATACGGCGTGCGCCCCGACAAACCGGGCGACGTGGTCGCACACTATACTCATCGAAAGGCGCATATGGATGTTGTCGACGTGTGGGAACTGACGGAACCCGATTTCGTTGCATGTGTGCGACAAAATTAGTGCGTATCCGTCGAGATACCCCCGTATCGACCCTTTGCAAATTAAGTCACAACTTTCTGCACACTCATCATATCGGGATGAAACTTGTGCCATTGGACTCGAAGTATTTTTCTTGTCCTGTGAGCCAAGTTTGGTCCGATTATGAGACCGTTGATCGGGACGCTATTTTGGCGGGCCCACAATCCCACTCAACGGACGATTTTGTGCACGGCCCACCGGATCCAAAATTGGACATACCGTTGGGTTCGTCTCATCAAAACAAATCCGTAGACATGTAGTTTGACGACTTTAGAGATCGTAGGTTCCGGCGCACATTTCGGTGCAAAGTGGGTCCAACGACAGATATCGTTTTAACCCGAAATTACGATTTTGCCCCTGTTCCAGAATTTAACTTTTGGACAGACGTTTCCTAGGCATATCTTATATTCCAAACTCGTTCGTGATGTTTATTGCAGCATCCGGAGTCATCTGCGGTATTTGGTTTTTTTTGCTTCGTTTATTGGTCTGTTCGAGCTACTGGATTATTCTCTTTTGCACATTACCTCAGGCAAGATACCTTGCCATTACACTGTTTATATTCAGTTGCATTTTATTACATATTACTGTTCATTTATTTCCAGTTCTTATAGTTCTTGATTTGCTGTCTGCTTAGTGATATTAGATATACTTTGTTATTATCCTTTGATTGCATGTGGACTTAGAGTTAAGAGACCACCGTCTGTAGTGTATTGCATACCCCTTGACACAGTTGTACCACGAGGATGTGTGAGATGAGTAGCAAGTAGAGGTACTTGCGTGTGGGCTGATCCCCCATGTGCATGCGTTAGGGCTAACTGCTAATAGAGGCATGTTAGGAGACTTAGCAGTTAGTAGAGGTATACGAGACATGGATGTGACTCTGTTAGGCATTGGGTGGGAAGAACAGTTCCTTAACATATGGGCCACGTATGCACTTCCCTATTGCCGGTTATCTCTGCGGGAGATACGGTCCTGGATCCTGATACTGATTTACTGCTGGCCTCTGACGTTCGATGAATGTTATGCTTTGAGGTCCCTGGTATCCTGATGGGCCATACCTGAGATTACTGCTACTGAGCCAGAGTACCCATGCGTTAGAGGTTTTTTCTTAACTGCATAAACACTGTAGTACGGTTAGATTACCTTATTGTCGTCTTGTCACTTATTTCATTTTGTGATATTATATATTCAGTTTATTATGGCATGTTCTTTATGTATCTTGTTACGTCCCTCTGAGGACCTGGTTATCTCTCCAGGTGTGTGCTTCTATGAATTTGCAGGTGTTCTAGCCAAGGCCGTGATCTTCTCCATTCTTTCGAAGACGATTGCGCTTGGTTCGTCTCGTTATTCTATCGATCACTTCTTGTATATTTTATTTGAGGTAGTTGGTAGTGGACTTTGTCTCCGCCCAACGATTGTATACATGACAAATTCAAAGTTGCTTTTATATCATTTATTTATCTAGTGGATGAGATTTAAGTTATTATGGTTCTACTGCATTTTACAGCTTATGTATTCATACGAGGTTTTCATATATGGGAGTATACTTCGTATGTATGCAGCTGGCATGGATGCGTACCTAGTTCTAAGTATTTTGGGACTGGAGCGTTACAATGTGTTGTGGATACAACATAGTAGGCATAGGGCGGGGAGAACAATTCTTTAACGTATGGGCCACCTTTACACTTCCCTTTTCAGACCTGTGAGCTCCACCGGAGACACGAAACATTGATGCCCTCTGACGTTCGCAAAACATTATGGACGAACCCATTATACTGATGCCCACTGACGTTCAAAGGAGCATTATTGACGTAGGCACCTGATTCCCGAAGAGGGACGATGCCTAATCCCTGTAGCCAGAGTGCCCATGCGTAGAAGGTTTGTTCTTAAACCTTATTTCATTTAGATTGGTTAGGCTCCCTTATCCGTTAGGTATGAGTACTCTTGGTTTGGGTACTCGTATCTGATTACGGCTTGGAACAGTAACTTGTCGCGGACTAGTCTGCCACATCTTGTCCTTGTTTGGTTGTAGGTGTGGCTCACTACTCCGATGAGAACGTACTGGACCTTGTTGTGGTCTGGATACTATATTGGATTCGTGACTTGGAAATATACTTCATCGTAGGTTTGTGTGCCATCTTCTGTCCTTGTTGGTTGGGGGGATGGTACGCTAATTCAAAGGTGGGTATTGGACCATGTTATGATCCGATTGACTTATTATTGAGCAGTATTTATTCAGTTTATATGGCATGATATTATGTATCTTGTTACGTTCCTCTGAGGACCTGATGATCTCTCCAGGTGTGTGTTCTTGTCTTCCGCAGGTATTCTCGTAGAGATCGTGATCTTCTCCATTTCTTCAAAGATGATGTGTCTTGGATCTTTCTTGCTACCTTCGCTAAAACATTTCAAATTTTTTAATTAGTTGGTAGCGGATGTGTCTCCGCCCAACATCTTGTATAAAGAAATTTTTTTGTTAATTATATGATATCTTTTATTCTCTTATATTTTTGTGGATGAGATTAGTTGCCATGGTTACTACATTTTACGGCTTACGTACATTTATTATATGGCTGGCATGTCTACGTTCCTAGTCTTACGTATTTTGGGACTGGGGCGTTACAACCACTGAAGGGGCTGCGCCGTCACAGTCCTCCCTTCCTGTTGACGTTCTCAGCGAACAAGACGTTGTCACTAGTGCAGCGCATCTGCCAGGAAAGCACAGCATTGACTACAACTCCCAACCTTCTTCTTCCCAGTCGAAGAGGGTGCGCCAAAGGAACAAAGGCACAGCCAGTCTCCTATGCATGAGATCTGATGTGCAGGAGAAAACATCTACCTTTGACAGAATCACTCACTTTTATGGTGAGGAAGAATTGGATTCTGAGTACTATGCACCTCTACAAGCTAGTATGAAAAAAATCAAAGGTAGCACGGGCCATGCGTATCAAACATGCTATGCCCGCAGCGAACCAAAAATATACGTTGAAAGTCACGCGCACAGCTGATGGTAAGTTGTACAGAGTCGACTCGAGTGCTTTTGCACCAGCAACGAGTCGACTCTTGAAGTTCCCTTCCCACATGGGCACATCCCCTGCGCATGAAACAAAGCTGGATGGGGCAAAACTTGCGGCTTCGAACCCATGCGCCCACATTGGTTGCGCGCATGAAGTGGGTTCAAGTCATAATACATGTTGTTCTCCCACTAACGATCTAGGCGCATCCTGTGTGCTGGAACTAGATCAGGGGGAGCAGCATTCACATAACCACCCTAGCGCTTGGGCCTACCATATGCCCGAAACGGGTGCGAATGTTAAACTCTCCTCCCACAATCTACGCAATATAATCACTCGCAGACGTAGATCGGGAGAGATGACCTTCGTGTATGATGTGCCCCTTGTGGGACATACTTATGCCATGGTCACCATCAATTGTTGATGTCACAAAACAACGGCTGCACCACCAAGGCGGTCTATATTCCAGCGACTGCAACCAGCTGCACCTATTCGATGTCGCCTCGGAAAAAGAGTTCCAATCGACGACGAGATAGTACCCCCAGTCGCCTCGTGCCATGTCGTCTCCAACTCCATGCATCAGGGAGAAAAATAAACACCACCAACTCCTCGACCTCGGCTGGTCCGTCAAAAAGCTGATCGAAGAAAAGCAAAGCAGTAGTCTCGCCAACCGGGATATTCCAGAATACTCGGTTGAGAAGGAAGGCTTCAGCAACGATGAAAGCTAGGGGTGATCTGGCCCCGACTGTCCACGATAACCCTTCGTTCGAATATCAGGGCATCCACCAAGGAACTAATACTGATGTAGCTGGGGTAGCCAGTACGAGGCATCAGAAGAATAAGCTCTTAGGCCAACTTTCCCATAAGAAAGCGAGGCTGAAAATGAAGCATCGACCGATCCATCCACTTCTACCCTAGTTATGCCTATCTATATGGCAGGGGGTGGTTACGAAGAAGAAATAGAAGCTACAGCTCCGGACCCCGTACGGCGTATGGACACCTTGGAAGATGGCCTCAAGACCCTCTCCACTACCATACAATCCTTGACCCAAATGGTGTTTGAGATTCAGAATACTCTAACTTCTCAAAGGGCACCTGTATCTACCAGTCCTGATCCTGGGGCTAATAAAGAATCAAGTATACCCCCTCAACGGTTATCTTCGGGAACAGATCATCACACTGTCCTTCGGACATCAGCTCCTTCGGGTACCGATCCCTCCTTCACCTACTCCTAGCTCTACGGAGGAACTGGTGGAGATGGTAAGAGATTTGTGCGATCGCTTTGAAGCACGAAATAAACAGGAGGAACGCCAGAAGCTTGGGATTATCCTCCTGAATGGAAAAAAGTAGTTTATCCCCCCAAATATAAAACACAAACATTGATACTATTCGACGGGAAGGATTCTCCTCACTGATTCTTGACCTACTTCTAATCTATGATGGGGCATCTCTCGAAGGAAGACGTGCTACTTACAAGTTTCTTCGTCGGGCATCGAAGGGAGTTGCTTATGATTGGTACTGCAGTCTCCCTGATAACTGTATATCCTCCTTCGACGACTTGACGTATCTGTTCCTCGATCGATTCTATGATGGAGAAAAGACGTGATGATGTCGTCTCTAATAGAAGTGGACCAAAAAGATAAAGAGACTGTTCGAGCTTTCATCGAGCGCTTCCATC
Source organism: Iris pallida (assembly GCA_029216955.1). Lineage (NCBI taxonomy): Eukaryota > Viridiplantae > Streptophyta > Magnoliopsida > Asparagales > Iridaceae > Iris > Iris pallida. Next base: position 26,160,602 of record JANAVB010029819.1, on the reverse strand, counting down.
AAGCATGCTTAAGGTTACCTCCGAGTATACCAGAACATGTGTTGATCGATTCCTGCAGCATGAATATGACGCCTGTAATCAAAATCTGGCTCGACTCTGCCTAGCCTCCAGATTGGAGTTCGCGAATCATCGATACCAAAAGTGCCAAGAAAAAGGCACGTAATGCTCGACTTCTGGGGGTTAGCTTCCTTGCATTCGATGACAAGGGGAAGCACACCGCCAACAACAACAACGGGCGCAAACCGAAGGAAAAGTAGGCATTGACTGTCAATGCCTCAAAAAGCGCACAAGGGCCTGCTCAGAAACTACCACCCGTACTAAGATTGAAGGAGGTTTTCTCCTTCAATGACGAAGACGCCCTACAGCTCTTCGAGATGCTGAAGCAAAGCGACAAATCAAGTTGCATGATCTAAAGCATCCTAACAAGGTTAACAGGGTAGGCGACCACGATACTGTCACTACCATCGGTTCGTCGGGCATCCGGCTCGAGACTGCTACATCTTGAAGAATAACATACAATGCATGATCAAGAAAAATGTCCTCTCGCTTGATTATGAGGAGAAGGCAGTCTCAACCAACATGGTGTCACTCCAGTTTGGCACCTTGCCACCTACTGAAGCTCAAGATGGCATTGTCCCCATCCCAAAGGCGACAATGAAAGTGATCAACCTTTCACCAACTCGTGACAATGTGAGTGGATTAATACCACTTACGACATCCTGGGGAGAGATCATGTGGGTCCACCAAGATCTAGCTCTAGAATTGACTCAACCGGGGGTACATTCTACCTCCAAAACCAAAGATAAGAAGACCAAGTCTTGTCAAATGGTGACTTTCTCCCCTGAATTTCCTGTACAAACACGTCCACAGCAGAACGCTCAGCAAGAAGAGGCTCCAGTCAAAGTGACGCCTCCTGTCACCAACACGGCTACCCAAATGGGAGGGTTCATCCCAACCTCCAGCAGTCGACAAACAGATGCAGAATGAGGCTCGTTTCGATAGGCCTCTACGGAAAGACAATACCGCAGGGTTGACCAAACCCTACAACTTCGACATACTGGGGTAACTCGCCAGTACTCTAGCTCGGCTATCCCTATTCGATCTTCTCCGACTATCCAAAGATACTCGAGAGGCTTTATATGAAGCACTGAAGGATGTTGAGTCATTCATCAACCAGGTCAAGCAGCCTGAAGAAGATCCAAGTGCATGTCCGTACTGCCATAGTATGGGGGAAATAATCCCTAACATCACATTCACTTAACAAGATATGTTACTCAAGAACAACTAACATAACAGACCGCTGTATTACACAGGGTATGTCGGTGCCATCAAGGTGGATCAGATCCAGATCGACCCTGGGTCTTCCCTTAGCATTATCCCCCGAACTATGCTCCAAACATTGGGGATCCTGATGCATCGTCTGACTGCATCCAACACTACAATAAGCGGCTTCAACGCTAGCAAGAGCGAACCGCTGGGTATGATCCGGCTGAAATACATATCGGTGACCTCCAGACAAAGGTGACTTGCTATGTCATGGACGCGGATGTCAACTACAATACCCTTTTGGGGAGACTATGGATACATAAATACATGGTGGTGCCATCTACTCTCCACCAATGCATGAAATACGTGTCCACCAACGACGTAGTCAGGACGGAGTTTGCTGATGTCGATCCCTTCAGAGGAATTGAAGCCTTTTTCATCGACTCTGATTTATATAAATCAATTCATCTAGACAATGAAGCCAACGATGCCGATGATGAAATCAAAGCTGAAGTGAAGGCCGACACTAAAGCAGAAATAATGACCAGTGCTCCTCTGAAAGTACAACTTAAGGGAAAACCTCCTCAAGCGTTGGCCCCTATTGTAGTCGAGCTACACGGGAGGGCACCATCCTCCCTCGCTGAAACAAAAAATGAAGCCCCTTTGAAGATACGGCTTAAGGAAAGACCTCCCCAAGTGTCATCTCCTCTTGTAGTAAAGCTGCACAAGAAAGTACCTATCTCCGAGGTGCCAGCTGAGGCACCTCTCAAAATATGACTCAAGGGAAAGCCTCCCCAATTATCGGCTCCCCTCATAGTCAAGCTACGAGGGAAGGCCCCAGCATCTCTCTCAGCACAGGCTCAAGAGCCAATATGGGTCAGACTCCCGATTAACTCTCCTGAATCGCCCAAGGCTACTACGGTGCTCAGTAACGAAGAATTAGGAGAGTACATATCTGCCAATGTTGACGTCCCATCTTTTGATGATGTAATTCCCTGGGACAATATCTCGTATTTTATCAATAAAAGGTTGTCTTTGAATTATTCTACTTTTCCACATTGGAACGCCATGTATTCTTTAGATAATGCCTTATATGGTCATTGTAAACACAAATAACGACTGTTAATCATGTAAATTGAGTCGTCCTGTGACAAGAAGTCTGTTATATAGTTCCACCTTGGAACCAGGACAAAAAACTTATTATCTTTGACAATGTCGAGCGTCACCAAGACCTCCCTCCAGTCGAGCCAGAACCCGACACCGGTAGAATGCAAGTATACCGGTACACCGATCAAGCAAAGTACCTCATCCAAAAGGTAGGTTATGTTTTGAAAAGCGGCCAGGGTCTGAAATATGGCAGAGGCCGATGTCTTCCTTTATGGCTACTAGTCGCAAAAGGGAAGCCACAAGACTATTACCGTCGTAATCGATAGAGGATAGGCTACATCACACCTCCGACAACCTGAGATAGTTCAGAAGCGGAAGAGGCTATACATTCTCACTTCACTCATCTGAAGCTTCAACTTGGGACTCCGACACCAGTATCGGTCCAATCTTCAGAAAAGTGTTATCAGTCAACATGACATCCATACATTCTTCAGAAAAAGAAGACGATAATCAAATAGTGGAGTTCTTCGAAGAAGAACCATGGGCTCAATGCCTAGGTGCATAGTGGGAATCTCGCTTCGAGCTACAAGAACCGCCTACTGAAGATGAAGTTGAGCAGATCAACCTAGGGGACGAATCCTCGTCCAAACTCATCTTCATCAGCAAAAGCTTGGCAAGAGAGGATCGGGAATCCTTGATTCGACTTTTCAAAGAATACATCGACGTCTTCGTCTAGAGCTACAAAGACATGCCAGGTTTAGATACACAAGTCGCAATGCACAAGCTTAACATCTTACCCAACGCTAAGCCTGTTAAGCAGCAACAGTGATGCTTTCGTCCTAACATCATGGATGCCATTAACATAGAAATGGATAAACTTTTAGACAGTGAGTTTATTCGCGAGGAACAACATCCAAATTGGGTGGCCAACATCGTTCCCGTTACTAAAAAGAATGAGAAAATTCGTGTCTGCATTGACTTTCGGGACCTCAACTCCGCTTGCCCAAAGGATGAGTTCCTACCCCGATCACCGAGGTAATGATTGACAACACCTGTGGCTTTGAACGCATGTCCTTCATGGATGGATATTCGGGATACAACCAGATCAAGATGTTCCCGGATGACGAGAAACATACATCGTTCAGGACTCCAAAAGGGGTTTACTGCTACACAGCGATGCCCTTTGACTTAAAGAACGCGGGTGCCACATACCAACGAGCTATGAGTACCATCTTCCGCCAACACCTCTGCAAGACAGTCAAATGCTACGTTGACGACATCGCTGTCAAAAGCCGTCTACAAAGTGATTACTTACAAGATCTGAGGATAGTCTTTGATCACATGCGAGTGCACCAGCTCAAGATGAACCCTGCTAAGTCCTTCCTCAGGGTTTCCAGCGGTAAATTCCTGGGTTTTATCATCACCGCTAAAGGTATTCATGTTGACTCTGAGAAGAGCAAGGCCATCCTCGAAATGGATCCTCCGAAGAACCTAAGAGAACTTCGAGGCCTACAAGGACGTCTCGTATATATCCGAAGGTTTATATTCAATCTTTCTGAAAAATGCCAACCCTTTACCAAACTGATGAAGAAGGGAGTCTCCTACGTCTGGACAAAGGAATGTCAGAAGGCATTTGACGATATCAAGGCCTATCTCACAAGTCCCCCTGTCCTGGTAGCACCGGTCGCAGGCAATTTCTGCTCTATGTCCGTACGATGGATCATTCTCTTGGCGCTTTACTGGGGTCAGATCAATGATGCAAGATACGAGAAAGACATCTACTACCAGAGCAAGACAATGATCGGGGCCGAAAATCGGTACAACCCCGTTGAGAAAGAATGTCTAGCTCTGGTATTTGCCATTAGAAGACTCGTCATTATGTCTCGGGTCAGACAATCCATGTTATTTCCTGAGTCAATTCGCTCAGGGTCCTCATGACAAAGCCAGGAGCACTAAACTCTCGATTAGCTACATGGGCAATACTATTAACACCATACGATATGGTATTTGTCCCACAAAAAACTGTGAAGGGCTAAGCACTGGCCAACTTCTTAGCTGCACATCCTATTCCAGAATCGTCCAAACTCTATGAAGACATTCTAGATGAGGTGCTAGAGTCTAACATTACCGAAGAAAACTCCGTCTGGCGGATGTTCTTCGACGGCGCTTCAAGAATAGGCCCTAAGGGTCAGATCATCGCAGGAGTGGAGGTAGTCTTGATCTCTCCCGACAAGCTAGTCATCCAGCGTGCCTATTCCCTCACAGAGTCGTGCTCCAATAATGTGACGGAAATGCCCTCATCATAGGACTCTAGTTAGCAAAACAGCTGGGGGTTGAACACCTCGAGTCTTATGGCGATTCAAAACTCGTCGTCAACCAGGTCCGAGGAGAATATGACGTTCGCCACGAAGACTTGGTCCCCTATCACAAGGCAGATGTCACGATCCGCACCCACTGTGAGGGTACGAGAGCGTAACAATGCCCAGCCTACGCCGCAGTGTCGGCGGTAGAATGCTGTTCTAGGTCATGAACTATAACTAACATAATATGAATGCTCTCCATAAGGAGGCCAACATAGAGGTACAACTCAATCACAATCTAGAGATAGAATATGGCACGATAAAATAGATAAGAGAATCCTCAACCGAGGTACAACAGAAATGAAATACATGTCTCAACATCTCTACAATATACAAACTCTGAATCAAGAACAACAACTAAACATAAAAGGAAAACAGTCTAAACTATCTATACTAAGCAAGGTATCGTCCTCAGCAGCTGCCTGAACCTCCCCTGGGGTCCAGGTCGCGAGTGTCAACTAGACAAACTCCAAGTAAGGGTGCAGGGTGCCTCATCATCCTCTGTAAAATTTTCAACAGGTCCAGTCAAGACGGGAGCGAGCACAAAACATCTCACGCAGTTCATATCATGTTAGGAAATATAAAGCATGCAATAGAGTAAGGTACATGAAACGCTAAAAGTAAGAAGTATATGAAAAACAGTAGAGATTTGATAACAGGAAATATCTAAATATGATAAATAAGAACTGTAAGCCTATTGTGATTTAGAGTACAATATGGTTATGTAAACGGTCTAGGAAAATGCAATGGTAACTCCATTGTACGTGGGTGTACAATAGACATATACAATAGTTATACAATGTTGTATAATAGGATTTAATTACATAACCAATTCTACTCCCCCTCCCCAAATCAATACACAAAGATCTACTCCGGTTACGTTATCTTGCACAATAGTGTACAATGTTATACAATAGATGTACAATATTATACAATAGATGTACAATATTATACAATAGATGTACAATGTTATACAATGGATGTACAATGTTATACAATGTATGTACAATATTATATAATAGATGTACAATGTTATACATTAGTTGTACAATGGTCTATCCCTGGGACTCATGTGATACTGAGAGTACAATATGCACAAGGAGTATACAAGGATATGGGTATTCAATTAATACAATATGTAAGTGAAATGCACATCATAATATGTATTTAGTGAATACAAGGAGATAACATCTCAGAAGAAGATCCGTATAGTACCAATCCGTGATAATGATCGTGTCAGCATCAAGTACAGTAATCTAGAGCAAGAATATAAATCCAGACAAGTATAAAATGGTCAGAGAATGTACTCGCCTCGTATCTAAATGTCTGAAGTAAATGTACTGTCCGAGATGAGGTACCTGACTCCTAGTTAGAGCAACACAAGTCAAGATGTACACAGAAAATGGTAAATATAATCTACAATGCATCTGCATGTTGTCTAGGTCAAACTAGACTAAAGTCAACACTTGGTCAACTCCAGTCAACTAGACTAGTCAAACTAGGTCAACTAGGTCAAATCCTAGCCCAACAAGTCTAATAAGTCTCACTTGGCCTAACCAAGCCTAGTCTAGCAATCACACACCAATCACAAGGCTATACAAGCCAAACACAAGCCATCACATTCAATATTATACATAAGAGAAAGGAAGCTAACATGTAAAGCTATGTGTGTGTGTGAACATGGAGGTGTACATGAAAAGAGAATTCAACACTAGGCCCTATATCACATATATGTATATATAACTATAGGAAAACTCTATTTACCACATTAACACATTTAGCCATGTATAGTATATATATATATATAGAGAGAGAGAGAGAGAAGAGCATGTGTATGTGTTCATGGGTGTGTGTGTGTGTCATGAAAGTGCACAAGAACATGTGTGTGTTATCATGGAATGAGTGTTAGGCAATGTGTGAGTGAGAGTGTCAATGAGTGAGGGTGTGAGGGTTATATAGTGTAGTGTGCATTGTGTGTGGAGTGATAGTGAGGCATGACAATTGTGTAGCAAAGTGTCAATAGGAAGTTAACATTCACATATATGAGTTCTCATGTATCTCTTATTTAGTGAAACAAAACTAAATTCTAGTTTTATTCCTAACAAGGCTACATATATTACATCTATTATTACATTACATTCATGCTTGCATTCATTCATCATTCATTTATTCTCTTGCACCACTATATGCACCATACATTACATACTATGGAACCTACATATTCATTACAAGCCATACTTATACATGCTTACATTAGATAGGATACTTACACCTCATACATCATTTATTTAAACATTTACTCATGCTTGCATTCTCTATTTAATTACATAATGTATATACATTAACATGGGTTAAAATCAAATAGAACATTATATTACACACAAGGGTGCACAAAATGCATATGCCGAATAGTAACTCCTACTAATAATCAATACTGTACCATCTCAGCATGAATTAAAATCTAGGATTAAATTATGTTATAGATCTATGTGTTAGCTTTCCGAAACTTCAAACGGATCGCGTTTTCGTTTCCGAAAACTCCCGGAATCGCGAAAACACCGAGAACGTGTTTGTCTTTCGTACAGCTGACACTCAAATAATTCTCCAGAAAGTTACAGAAAGAATTAGGCCTATTAATACATGTTTTTGGAAAGCTAACTTCAATATGCTTCTTTTTAAAAAAATGGGAGATTAAACTGAGCTTTGAGCTAGAAGTTATGACATTTCTAAGTTAGGGCTGAAATTAAAAACGTGGATAAAAATCATGACGGATTTGGGTAGTTTGAGACAAAAGAACACAAGTATATAACATAATATATCAAGAACTCACTCTCTACACTAATATATATATATATATATGAGACACTATATAACACATCTCCAATACAAAAATATGAGATTAAATATGTAATAATTCATTCATACATAACAACAACACATAGTGTGTCCAAATTTGGGATTTTCCCACATGGACACAACCACAACACAAAGGACACTCCTATGACCTCCAAATAGACACTAAATGGACACAAATAGAGATACAACCATGGGAGTCATTCCTATGGGTTCAAAATAGACCTATATGTATGAGGAAATGAAAAGAAGAAGGGATTCATACCTCCCGGTAGATCGAATCGAAGAGAAGCCTTCCCGGAGCGACACCGACACGTAGAGATTCCAAAAGGACACGAACGAGCTCCGAATCCTCCCAAACTTGGTTAGCTTCCTCCTTTGCTAGAATGAAGAAGGAAAGAAGAAGATTTGGTGGCAAAATGGAAGGATTTGGTGGAGAAATTGCTAGGGATTGCTCTCTAAGAATTTGGAGAAGAACAAGAGAGAGAGTATGGATGAGAATAATGAAATGAACTTGAGCATATCCTCTCCCAAAGTGGCTGACCATATGGGGCTATTTGTCCTATTATAGTAAGGTCCAAAATGCTCCCACTAACCTATTCTATGAGTATTAGGAAAGGGCTAATTGGTTGGGGCTAAATTAGTCATTCTAAAGTCTCTAATCACACTAACCTTATCCATAATAATTAGTCTAACCTCTAACTAAAATATTTCTATCATATGGACTAAATTTAATATCATGTGGGCCATGCCTAACTAGTGTGTGGGTTCCACTAGAGTCAAACTACCCCCGGGTCCCCATTTCAAGTCGGATTGAGTTGAAATTCGAACCCGACTCAAATAACCCCAAAACAATATCATAAATAATAAAATGATATCAAAATAATTCAAAGAGGTCAAATGCAAAAATATCCTTAGGCCAAAAATGACATTAAAATATCATAATCACATGGTTAGGCTCTAGGTCAAACAGTCTCTAGGGTTTCACTAGCAAAACGTCAAAACCACAAGTCATGAATTTAAATAGTTTAAAATAATTTAAAAATCACTAAAAATCATAATATAAAATAAATATCATTAAATAATAATTATAATTATAAAATTTCAAAATTACCCTCATCTGGAAAACTGGGTGTTACAGCAGACTTGGACATCAGCTCAACCTTCACCGAGTTCTTCATAAAACACGTACCTCGACTACAAAACCTGGAGGCTGATGCTCAGGCTAGCCTCGTAGCCTCATTTGCGGCACCTATCGAGACTCAATACTTCATTACAATGGTTGGCCGAGATTTGGCATGCCCCAGAAACAATTTATACATGTGTTTGAACCATGTCATGCCTGCAGATGCCAGTGTCAATATCAAAGGCTGGCGGTTTCCCTTCATCAACTTTGCAGCCTATGGAATCCTCCCAGACAACCCGAAGGAAGTCGTGTCTGTCAAAAGTTGCTCCCTTCGATTCTACTACGATACAGCCACCAAAATGTTGTATCGACGCTCTTACGACGGGCTTCTCCTTCGATGTCTATCAAACGAGGAAGCGGCCAAAGCTCTTCGGGAAGCCCATGATGGAACATGCGGAGCTCATCAACCCTGTCCTATGCTACAGGACCGACTCCGATGTATGGCTATTACTGGCCCACTATGATGGCCGATGCTGTTGAGTACGCTAAGAAGTGTTGTGTTTGCCAGCTCTACGCTGACTTCATTCATCGACCTTCGGAGCCTCTACATCCTACGATCGCTTCCTGGCTATTCGAAGCCTAGGGTATGGACATTATGGGACCAATTACCCTTCCATCATCTAGAGGACATCGCTTCATTTTGGCAATCACCGACTACTTATCTAAGTGGGCGGAAGCAGTACCGCTGACAGAGGTAAAAAGCTCGAAGGTGATCAGCTTCATCAAGCATCACATCATCTACCGTTTCAAGGTACCCCGAAGGATCATCCACGATAATGGTCCACAATTCATAATCCATGCGTTCAGCAGGTTCTGTGATAAGAATTGCATTCAGAACGTGGCATCAACCGCTTACAATTCGGCAGAAAATGGATTAGTCGAAGCTTTCAACAAAACCATTATCAAGCTACTCAAAAAGGTCGTGTCAACCAGTATATGCGACTGGGATGAGAAATTAGGCAAATGCCTTTGGGCCTACCGCACTACGGTACAGAATCCGACAGGTAATACACCATTCTTTCTGGTCTACGGGAGCGAAGCAGTGCTTACTCTTGAAACCCAAATCCCCTCACTACGAGTGGCCATCACGAACCAGCTGACGGAGGAAGACAATCAACGTCGCCGTCTGCAAGAGTTGGAGTCACTAGATGAAAAATGCCTCTTAGCTCAATAATGCATCGAGCTCTACCAAGCTCGTATTTCACAAGCTTTCAACAAGAAAGTCAAATAAAGGACTTTTCAAGTGGGTGACCTTGTTCTGTCAGTCAGAAGACAAATGGTGATGACTCACAAAGCACCAGAAAAGTTCGAACCCAAATGGAAAGGCCCCTTCATCATAGAGACGGTGTACTCTAACATTGCCTACCAACTCACAAAACCAAATAGGGACTTGTTTATGATGCCAATCAACGACAAGTTCCTAAAGAAGTACTATTCTTGAGATCCCTCGACATGTACCTCCATCTCCCCAGCAGGAGAACTTATGGGCTCGACCATCGAGTCCATCGCTCTTTATAAACATGTGCTTCTGGAGCCCAATCGCTCCTATGCATTCTCTCTCCAGTAGAAAACATCCATGTCCATATTACCTCTGAGTTGTTTCTCTACACCTCCATAAAGCTAAAATCCTACATTTCGTAAGATGATACTAAAATCTACGTTTAACATGTCCACATTACCTCTGAGTAAATATTCTATCTAACAACCCCCGCGTTGTTACACCTCGATCATAGAACATCCATGTCCACATCACCTCTGAGTTGTTCTTTGTATCCCTACTGAGTTCATTACTACCACGTCCACATTACCGATGAGTAGGAAAACTCTACCATCAACCCCATATTTACTACGTCTATATTACCTCTGAGTAAATATGTTAGTTCCCTCTCTCAACTTATTATTTGTACCTATAAACCAAGGTACGCCAAAGATAATAGGTCCACAAATCACAAGTTCATGGCAAAATTGAACAAACAAAAGTTCTTTATTTCTTTATCCAATAAGAGTAAAGGACTACATTTGTATTGAAAAGAAACAAAAGCAAACTACATCTTAAGACATCAAAAAACAAAGATAGGAAACACTAAGACAAGAAAAGAAAATTGGCTTTATTCATTTTCTTCGAGAATGGCGACTGCATGAAACCCTATAGCCAGGGGTAATGGTTACGTTGAGGCAACCCTATAGCCAGGGGTAATGGTTACGTTGAGGCATATACACTCCCTCAACCATCGCGCATAAGAAGGCCCCAATTGGTTAAGGTCCTCTACAGGAGTAGGAGGACTAGAGCTTCCAGTACTGCTACCTTTCGGTGTTGGTTCTTCCTTAATAGCAACTTCAACTTCGGGAGTTATCTTCCCTTTGATGGTCATTGGTTCTTCTTTGACAAAAGGGGCAGCATCTCCACCTTCACGACAGCCTCTGCTTTTTGTACAGACACTACGATAAAAAAAGGAAAAAGTGAGTGTTAGCAAAAGAACTCTTTCCCTTGAGTCCAAAGATATGCACAGATTGGCATCGGAGCATGCAAATAGCTGCGCACCAAAAATCTGACGCATCACCAGGACAAAAGTCCATACGTGCTGACTAAATTCCTCCGCGGCACATCAGGACCAAAAGTCCATGCACGTCTGCAGGGAAAGCTTCGGTGCATCATCAGGACTAAAAGTCCATGTGCGTCAGCAAAGAAAAGCTTCGACGCATCATCAGGACCATAGTCCATGCGCGTCAGTGGAAAAAAGCTTCGGCGCATCATCAGGACCAAAGTTCATGCGCGTTAGCACAAAAAAGCCTAGGTGCATCCTCAGGGTAGGGCTCATACAGCCGTACCCATGCGCTTCAGTAGCATAGTTTATTTCGTGCAACGAAGTGTCTGTGCAACTCTCAAAGCAAGCAGATTACCCACCGGCCACCTCCGACCGTACGTTGGCGTGCGTCATCTCAACAGCAGAGGACTCTTCGACGTCAGCCACAATGGGCTGCTTGCCCTTGCCTTTGCCTCAGCAAGCACCACCATGGGGAGTCTTGGCGGCCATCTTTCAAAAGTTTTGTTTGAGGAGAAAAGCTCTTAAGGAAGAAGGAGAAAAGAAAGTAGAAGAAGTTCTCTCTCTCCACACATGCCTATTTATAGGCTCAATTCCAGCACGTGAATCGATAAAAGCATGACATCAGCGTCTCCTCGAGTTTTGTGAAACTGACGGCTGCATATCTTCTAAAGAAGATCATCATTAATCTCTCGAAGTTCAAAGCGTTATCTTATTTCATTTAAATCAAAGAGGATATGTGCTGGCATAGCCATGCACGAAACGGCCACGCGCCCAGACAGGGAATACGCCCAAAACAACTATTGCCCATGTTTTTTGGTTCAAAGTATTCCAAAACTTGACAGAAAGTTTTAAAAACTTTGAAGGAAATCTTGTAGAAGCATAGAATTTCAGGCGCATCTAAGGGCCAAAACTCCCTTGCGCCCTAAAATGGCATGCGCCCCAAAGCATCATGTGCCCTAAGATATTACATTGACATATCAATTAGAAGACAACAAAGAGAAGAAGCATATGAAAATTAGATTTTTATTATCACATGAAAGTCTATTACATGTCCAAACTCTTTGTTACAATAAAACGTCAACTATAAAGAAGAAGCCTAAAACTATAGCTAGGCGCATCACTCTGACATCTCAGTTAGGTGTATCACGCTTCCTTGTTAGAGAAAATCACTTCCTCATACGAGTGTTTTGGCTAATGAAGCATTTATTAAGCAGAACGCGGGTTGGCAATCAATTTGAACCAGGTGGCTCTTCCAGCATAACGGAAGTCGGGGCACGACGACCCCGATCTTTCGATGTAACAGGCACCTAATGCCATCTCGTAGAAGAACACTACCGACAAGGGATTCGAACATAAGCTATTGTGTCCATAGCTTTCTCGGCGCATCTCAGTCTTCTGAAAGAGTTCATCGTCTAAGCCGTAAATACGTGTCACGTATCAATGACTCAGTTCTGCCTACGAATGGACCACCCAGGATCTCAGGAACAACCGAATCTCAATAACTGCCACGTGTCAGCTCCTCTGCAGCTTAACAGTACAGTTCAAACAGATTCAGCTCCAGCTCCCTGGCGCATCCTACATGCTTCCAACAAAATCAGCCACGTGGCGTCCCTACATACAACGTTCTCCATACGTATATCGCATATGCGTGCATAAGCAGATCATTCTGCTGCCTATAAATAGAAGGATCATTCCTTCATTCAAGCCCCTCACTTCTGAAAGATTTTAAAACCATTTCAGCATCCAGAGCACTTGCAAGAGTTCCAATCCTCTTCAAGTCATTGTCCGTTCCAGAGCAATCCATACTTTTAAAGAGTTCAAGATCATCGTCAGATCGTCAACATAGTCAAAGAATTATCACTCGCTCCATCGTCACGGTTTCCAGATAAAAACAAAAGTGTACTCCTAGGATTACATCGAAATCCTACATTATACTCTGTTCTGTTTATAATTAAATACAAAATGTACTTCAAACAACTTGTTTTAGTGGCAAACCGAGATGGCATACCTAGCGATACTCGAGAGAGAGGAGGGCTTCGAGGAGAAAAATCTTTAATGCGAGATCAAGGGTGTTACAAAGGAGCGTCCCGATAAGTCATTTCTGTGGAGGAAAATGAATCGTACTTCCAAGCTGGACACGAGTACGGAGAAATGCATCATAAACTGTGCAGAGGCAGAGGCGATGAAGTGTAGTGGCTTGCGGAAGGATTGGCTCAAAGCTCGTAGGGAACATTCGGGTCGACAGAATTGCATTGGTACTCGCATGCGCGGAGGTGTGGAGAACCATATGCAGCCACGCGATGAGGTGGATCGACGACTTGACAACCCGCACGAGTCCCTTTCTGTGCCAAGGAGGGCACAGACCAAGACCAGAGTTGGTGCGGCAAACTAGTTCACTTTCGATCTTGAGGAAAAGATGAGCAAGCCTGGGAAGCACCGCACTAGATGCATAAAGAAGGGATGACATGCAGCGACCATGCCCATGAAAGTGGACGTCGTTCCGAGACTTGGTGCACCCATCAACGAGGGTATCGACGAAATAGGTGGAGGAGAATGTTATGCCCAATTTATTGTGCCATACCGAGACGGATTTGTGTAATCCTCTATGGACCGGGGTTATGTGGAAAGATTTTGGAACTCCCTAGAAGATGATGGAATCCTCTTAAAGACTCAAGTTTCTTCTAGAAGATGGTAGACTCATATAGAAGACTCAGGATCTTTCATGAAGACTCATGATCTTTCTAGATGTTCAGCCTCCTTATAAATATCTAGGTTCTAGAGTTTTCTAGAATAATTCTTGGAGTATTTTGTTTCCAGAAGTTTCTTGTAAGCCCTTTAAAGTCCTATAAATAAGTGGAAGACTCATTTGTTCCTCACCACCCAAAGTTGTAATCTCTCTCAAGTAACGTAAAGTTTTAATCTTCCAATATATCTCTCTTTTGCTCCACGTTGTTCTCATTTACGCCTTAGCGATCTAGCTAAGCATTCGGGGAAGGCTGGCACGAGTCTTCCATTAGGAAGCTTGTGCATCGCACGGTCGAAGCGTAGCCTAAAATACTAAGTCCGTGATAATGTGCTGCATATCTTGTTCAACATATTCACTTCATCAGGCTTTAAAGAGTCCTCAGAAAGTGAAATATCCCTATGCATGACACCACATCAATATTATTATGGTGGCACTAGGTGACGCAACGCGTGCCATTTTGCTTACAAACTGATAACATAGAACACATAGCATCAGAGGAATGATCTCACATCAACAATATATGATTTCATAAATAGATATATGCCCACATGTAAAATTTGTATGAATTAGCAATTATTTTGCCAAACATTAGGATAGATTATTATCAACTCAAGAAGTTTAATATATTAGTTCTGTAAAAATGCTTCGCACAACCATTTGATTCTTCCACCGAGCATTTGTCTAAGAAGCTAAAGATCATAGTTTACAGATATGGCCAATATGGATACGGTTTGGCATATTCTGATTCGATATTGACTGCTACCTATATCGACCGATGCCAACGTTGGGGTCTATTTTTGAGTCAATTCGGCCGAAAAATTGAACAAAAGAGATAGAATAATGGAAAACTAGTGTCAACACAATAATTCACTGACAATGTTATAGTGTATTGATATGATTTTTATTGAAAAGTTATAACCATTACCATTTGTCGAAGTTATATATCTATAAATTCACAATATTCATCCATATTAATATTATTTCATTAAAGCTAGCAAGAAACATCATATAATATATAAAATTATGATAAATGAATCAAATATTTTTTAGTTTTTTGAAAGAATTTTTATCATTTATCTTTCTTAAGTGAATAACCCGATACTCTGATTTTGAAGCAGCTGAAACAATCAAAACAATTGATCCCGATACTCATTGGAAGGGGCCAAAACCGATCACGATGCCGATATTTCAAACCTTGCTCAAGATATATAGTATTGTACAAATGGATGGTGCAAGCATTATTCTGATATAAGGATGTTGGAGGATATTAGAGGAGGTTAGTCTGTTAGGAACAGATTGGTGCATATAGCATATATTTTTAGTCAAACTAAACTGTTTCTTAACATATATTAGCAGCCAAACTAAGTCATTTCTCCTCTTATCTGTTTGATTATGTTTCACCTCTTATCAGTTTGATTGCCTCTCTCTATATAAAGTTCTCATATAATCTATGTTGAATATGTGAATAAGAATATCCCTCTTTCTTCTCTGATGCAGTAGGCTAAGCCGAAGCACGTTAAATACTGGTGTTATTTTTCTTATATTTGGTTTTAGTTTAAATCTTCATGCTATCAGAAATTCAGGTTAGTGGCATTAATTGATCTAAAAATTGATTGTTCTGTTTTTCGGCAAGTCTTCATTAAAGTAAGTTTTTGATATGCTTCTGCATGTACATGTCTTGATTGTGTTGCACTTTCGTTTGTTGTTTGTTGTCTTTGATTTAATAATACCAATTCATGGAAGAATCTGATTCAAATCCTTGCTAGAAATTGTCATCAGTTATGTTAAATGGTTTAAACTATGTATCATGGTTAAGGATTGTAACTTCGTCTCTTGGTGGCAAGAACAATTTGATTTTTTGAATGGAGATAAGAATTGTCCCTCTAAAATTGATTCAGGATACAAAGATTGGATTGCCAATGATCAACTTATTAGATCATGGTTATTCAATTCGATGGAACCAAAAATTGCTAGGATTTTTACTTTTCTGATTTGTCAAAGGAATTATGGAAGTGTGTTGCTGAAATATATGGCAGTAAAAATACTGCTACTAGAATATGTGAATTGAAGCATGAGATTGCTATTGGAGAACAAGGGAGGTAAGACATTCATGGATCATCTTGGAAATCTAAAGAGGATGTGGGATGAATTGGATATTTATCGCTCACACACTACTGATCCGACAACCTTACTGAAAAGAGCGAAAGTAGATTTAAAAAATCCTTCTTGAAAGATCTACATCCAGAGTATGAAAACCTCAGGAGTAATATCCTTATGAGTTCTATCCCTCCATCCTTGTCGAGTGTGTGCACTACTGTACATCAAGAAGAAACTCAAAGAAAAAGCATGCATCTAGATTCCAAATCCATATCTGGGAAGTCTGAATCTAATACTTTTGTTGTCGGAAGAGATGACAAGTAAATTTTTAGAGAAAATAACCTAAACAAAGGAAGACGAGCCAGAAAATCATCCTTTTGAACAAAAGAAGGCGAGATCTCCTTCAGTGTGAACATGATTATGGAAAATTTAGACACCCTAAGGAGCGTTATTGGGGGCTTTACCCTTACCTTAAGACAACTTATGATAAGGTGAGTAAAATGGATTCACTATTGTATCTAATACCTACCTCCATCTCGATGACAAAATTAACTCAACTTCCTCAACAAATTTGCAAAAACAATTGTTCTAAACTCGGTCTGTCTCCTAGTACTTTTATCTCAGTTAATCCTTAAGCCTATTTCTCTTTATTTAAACATAAACATACCTGGATTATTGAATTTGGTGCGTTTGAACATATGGCCAATGATTCTATGTGCATAATTTTACCCTTAGATCATCAGAACATTTTGTTTCCATAGCTAGTGGTTCTTCGGTTCCTGTGACTTGGTCTGGGCAAATTAATTTCTTTCCTAGTTTTCCTGGTTTTCCTAGTTTATATGCTCTTGTTGTTTCTTCATTTACAACTTGTCACGACCCGCACCCAGTGTAAGGGCACGAAAAGTGGGTACGTCCAGCCTACGCCACAGTATCGGTGGTAGAACGTTGTCCTAGGTCACAACATCTAACAATATAACTATAACTGTATAATGATATACGTTCCAAAAGGAGGACAATATAAAGGTACAACTCAATTACAGCATCTAAGGTGGAAATAAGGAATAAAGAGATGGATAAGATAAAAGAGTAATCTCCAACAAGAGCTACAAATGAGAGTAATATCTGAGTGTTCAAATAACACAAAATAACCAATATCTAGAAGTACATGAAATAAGACAACTAAAAAGGGAAACTAGTCTAGAAATCTAATCTAGACAATAGGCAAAGTCCTCAGCGACTGCTGGATCCTCCTGAGGGTCCAAGTCACCGGTGTCATCTAAGCATGTGCCATAATATGTAGGACATAACTCTTTCTCATCACCTGTAATATTTTTAACAGTCCAGCAGGACAGAAACGAACACAATACATCTTACGCAGTTCATATCTTGACAGAAAATATAAAGCATGTGATAGATTAAGATACATGAAACGCTGTAAGTAATAAGCATGAAAAAAAAGAGATAAATTGATAAACGAAGCTATCTATATATGATAATAGAGAACAGTAAGTGACTATGTGATTTAGAGTACAAGATAGACATGTGAACGGCTTGATTTGCACATGATTATACTAAAGAGTTTGTACATGATTACACTACTTTGGAATTATTCACATGACTATTATACTCCCCCATGCCCCAATCAATACACAAGGATCTAGATAGATTATGTTATTGTTCATGATAGTTTATACATGAAGTTCATGAGATCATGAGAGTACATGAGAGCACATGAGTATTCATGAATAATAAGAGTCCACAAAATACATGATGTTCGTGAAAAGCACATGACATAATGTATTCGATGCACCCGAGGGGGATAACATCTCATGTAAAGATCCATATAGTACTAATCTGTGATAATATCGTGTCAGCATCAAGTAAATTAAACTATGACAAGAATATAATTCCTAACAAGTATGAAATGGTCAGAGAATATACTCGTCTGGTATCTTGACTGTCTGATGAGAATAAGAGTCCAAATTGGAGTATCCGAGTCCTATTTAGAACAACCATAGGTTACAAAGTGTCTAATATAAAACAAGAATAGCCTACAATGCATTCTAAATGATTCTAGGTCCTTCTAGGTCAAAGTCAACCCTTGGTCAACTCTGGTCAAACCTAGTCAACTCTGGTCAAACTTGGTCAACTATAAGTCAACTAGTCCATCTACCAAATTTTAGGTCAAACACAAGTTATCAAGTCATTCCAAGTCCGTTTGAGTCGATTTGGATCAAGTTTGACCCAAAGTTGACTTTTGTCAACTTGGTCAACTTGCTAGTGACTTGCTAACCCATAGGCTATATCTATTAGCAATCATAATATATACATATATATATTCCATTCATTCGCTACATAATATATATATACCCTTCCATGCACACTAGGTCTGCTGCTAAGCGGTCCAACCAACCCCACCCAAACCTCCAATAATGCTAAACATTCTCTCTTGTAATATCCGCGGTCTGGCGAACAAACCTACTATGAGGATAATTACCAGCCCTAAGAAAACTCACAAGATCGACATCTTGATTATCATTGAACCCAAAATCCCTTACAGGAAAATCAAATCCATCCAACTTCAGTTAGGCTTTCACTCGGCCATAGCAAGCAGACACGACATCTAGATCCTCTGCTCCAAGGCCATCCAAATCGGAGTCATCCACGACTCCAGCCAAGCCCTTTCCTGCTGGATGAAATACCCTTTGATCCCTAACCGCGCCATCCTTTCTGCGGTTCACGGCAGCTGCGACATCGCGGACCGCAGACAACTCTGGAACGACCTCCTGAACATCAACTACCACAACCATAACCTACCTTGGCTTTGCATCGGGGATTTCAATGCGATCACCTGCAAAGATGAGAAACTTGGAGGCTGACCTCCTCCTCTCACTGCCATGCAAGACTTCAACGACTTCATATTCAACTCTCACCTCACTTCTTTCCCGTTCACTGGCAACGCATTCACATGGTGCAACATGCAGGAAGGCGACCGGCGACAATACTTTCGCCTCGATAGGGCTTTATCCAATGCCCATTGGCTAGGGATGGGACTACCACCAAGCTCCCTCACCTCAACACTACCGAATCCGACCACGCCCCCCTGCTAGTTGAAATCGCTAGAACCTCCAACCAGCAAAGGAAAAGCTTCCATTTCCTGGACCGAGCACGGACTCCCTCGATCCCCTCAAACGGGTGGCAGACAGACTCCAGGCCACGAGGAAAGCTCTAGCAGCCTAGAGTAAGCAAGCTTATGGCGATATCTTTCAGGCCATTCGTGAGGCTGAGGATGACGTTACTCACGCCGAAGCCAGGTACATGACCGACTGTTCGCCTGATACCAGGAAAGCTCTGAATCTCACCAAAGCCATCCTCAAATTCAGGCTTAAAATTGAGACTGGTTTTTGGAAACAGAAAGCCAGGATCAAATGGGACAGCGAAGGGGATAACAACTCGAGATTCTTTCATGCCTGCGTTAATGGTCACAGACAAAAACTTGCCCTCCACTAGATTACCGTTGACGACGGTACCAACATCAGCGATCCCAAGGGTATCCAACTGGCGGCTGCTAACTTCTACTCCAGACTTTTCTCCAAGGAAAGGGTCACCAAAGATAACACCTTCCTTGACAAGGTTCCCCATCTCATTAGCGACACAGACAATACCCGGCTCGAACAGCCCCTCTCCGAAGACAAAGTCAAAGCTGCCGTCTGGGCCCTCGACGAACACAGTGTGCCCGGGCCAGATGGATTTTTGGGAACATTTTTCTGTAAGTGCTGGGACATCATCAAGGGGGACATCCACAGTGCGGCCTCCGCCTTCCTCCAGGGAGCCAAATACCCTAGGGCCATCTCAAGCACAAACATAATCCTCATCCCGAAGAAAGACAACCCATAGACCTTCTGCGACTTTCACCCAATCAGTCTCTGTACCTTCACCAACAAGATCATATCCAAGTTCATCGCCTCCCGCATGGCAGGCCTTCTCCCCAAGATCATCTCGGAAGAGCAAAGTGGCTTCGTTCGGGGAAGAAACATCCAAGATAACATCATGCTGGCCCAAGAATTAGTCACCTGCATGAAGCTCCCAGCAAGAAGGGGCAACATTGCCATCAAATTGGACATGAAAAAAGCCTACGACAGACTGGATTGGCAATTCATGATCTGGGTCTTCAGAGCCTTCAAATTTTTTGAAACTTGGACCAATATCGTATGGAGATCGATCGGCAACTCGTGGTTCTCTATGGTTATTAATGGTTATGCGGATGGATTCTTCAAATCTAGTCGCGGGGTTAGGCAAGGTGACCCCCTATCCTCTACCATCTTTATCATTATGGCGGACGCTTTGAGCAGAAACCTTAATAAGATGTCGAGCACCCCCAACTTCCAACATTACCATACCGCCAGCGGTTGCCCGATCATCACCCACCTGGCCTTCATAGATGATATCCTCATATTCTCTTCCGGGGACGTCGGATCTGTGGACGTCGTCTACAACACGCTTCAGAGATACGAAAGGTGCTCTGGGCAGAAGATCAATCGGGATAAAAGTGTAATCTATACCCACCACAACCTCAAGAGAGAGCAAGCGGTAAGCATCTCTACCACCACCTTATTCCCCATCCAGTACCCTCCATTCCACTACCTGGGGGTATCCCCTAGTCTATGGCAGATCTAACACCGGGATCTTCGAATACCTGATCACCCGTATCAGGAAGAAGATCGAGGGCTGGCACAATGTCACACTTTCCCCCGGAGGCAAGATCATCCTCATCAAACACATCATCACTTCTATCCCCATCTACACCCTGGCAGCCTGCTCCCCTCCCAAGAAAGTTCTATCCTACATCGAGAGCTTCTTCAGCAACTTTCTCTGGGGTCACAGTGGTGGCCACGACAAGCACCATTGGGCTAGCTAGGATACTATGGCACGTACTACAGAAGAAGGGGGTCTAGGATTCACTAAACTTTTCCATATCATTAACGCCTTCTCGATGAAATTATGGTGGAGGCTAGGTACGAGCAAGAACTTATGGTCCAGGTTCATGATGGCCAGATACTACAAACACATCCACCCGTCGACGGCCATCGCGAACAACAGATCCTCGGCAGCCTGGCGTCGCATCCTCACGGGGCGGTCCCTTGCTGAACCAGCGATTCGCCTTAAGGTGGGCATCGGCGAAGCTTTACCATTTTTGGAACGCTGGATCGGAGATATCTTGTTGCCCAATATTTTAGCCGCGCCCAGGAACAGCACTATCAAGGACTTATGGGACCTTCCTAACAATACCTGGAATTGGACCAAAGTTCGGGTGTGGACTGGGTTCGAGGCGGTCGATCACATTCGCCGTAGCAGAGTAAAGATCGAAGTCGAAGCTGATAAGCTTGAGTGGTCGCCCGATAGTAATGGCACTTTCTCAATTCAATCGGCTAGAAGAGTGATCATCGGCAATGCGTCCCTGTCTCCTACTATCGCATCCTTCTGGCAGACTTACATTCCCAAGAAGTGGTCCTTCCTCATCTGGAGAGCCCTTCACAGCATACTCCCTACAGATGACACTCTTAACACTATCGGGTTCAGCCTTACTTTCGTATGTAATTGCTGCACGGATCGTCAATCAGAAACCCTCAACCACATCCTCAGTCAAGGGAAACTATCGTTTAAGGTCTAGAGAGCTCTCTCCCAGCGTTGTCGGTTGCCTCACGGGAGCGAACACTTTCACCATCTCACGGCCACCTGGGCAACGGCGACTCATGGCCACCAGATCGCCGCTGCGGCAGCCACGTGGGTCCTATGGAAGAATCGGTACAAGGCTAGATATGAAGGATACTAGTTCTTGAAACCTAGCTCGGCCATGGCTACACTGAATCATCGGTGACGGTGCCGCACTGCAGGGAGACGAGCCCATCGTAAGCAGGCGGGTGGCGATCGGTTCTCCGTCGCGAGGTCGATTTTCTCCAACGTGGGGTCATCTTGCTCCACCACCGAGCTTCACCCACGGCTGGACGATCCACCATGAGAAACTTCTTTCTCCGGTGATGATTCGAACTGCCGGTCGGTGATCTCAGTGTTGGAATTATTCAATAATTATGGGGCCACACATGTAAAATTAATTGTGTTTGGGCTATCTAAATAATTAAGCCAAATTAAAGTGGTCTATTTGGAAAATTGGCTTAAGGGTATAATTGTCATGGAATTAATGTGTAGATACCGGAAATAATTCTAATTTGATGAGGGGCCAAATTAGAAATATCACAACACACATATCTATATATATTTGTATTCATTAGGGTTATGGTCCCCAACTCATACGGCCACCAAGAGAGGGTTTTCTCTATTCTCTTCTGTATCCCCATCAACAAAGAGAGGAACAAAGATTTCATCTTTGTTATTAAGGGCCGTAGCGGGTTGAAAGATCAAATCCCATAAAGAGACGATCGCTTTAACATCCATCAAGTCAGGCAATGGATTCAGGTACGCTTCCGCAATCAATTTCATTATATTCTTCATCTCATGAATCGACAGGGTACAATAAAAATCTAACAAATGGTATCAGAGCCTTCTGTTTGATTTGTGAGGTTGAAGTTTTTGAATCCAATTTTTATTGTTGTTCTGGAATCCTAGATTGTTCAATATAATTTAATTTAGGATTCTGATTGTTCGATCAAAGTTTTTTTTTTAATGATCTATCAAAGAAAGAACAAATTAGGTCACCATATGCTAATTCGGATCTTGTGTTTTTTGGTAAATTATATTCAGATTTAAAAATTCAGATCATGCCTACAGTTTATGGACGGTTAGGATTCGGTTAATAAAAAAAATGTAGAAATTTTGTCGTTGGGTCTGATGCATAGTGCTTTCTTGGTGCATTGTACGTGTTGTTATTGTGTGGCATGTAAAATTTCTAACAGTGGAATATACTTAAATTTGTGGTTTTAGTTTGTTCAAAAGTCGATTCTTTTTTATGCAAAAGCTGCATTGTGTTTTCTCCTGATGGATTCTGGGACTTTTAGCATTGAGTGCCAAATGGCATTGTCATGTAGTTGGTACTGCATACAATTGAAGATCTATTTGATTTGGGAAACATATGAATGAGGAGGACCAAAGTCATGCCAAAAAGCTTCCAGGCCAGAAAAATCATTAGGAGATCGCTTTTAATTTTGGTAGAAAAAGGAATATTAATTTTGTAAAGTAGATGATTCGTTGTTGGAAACATATTCAGGATGCTACTTTTGGCTAGGAATGACAAATGTTGTTCATGTTGAAGATATATAAATGGTGTTGGAGTTATTCACATGTTATACGTACTTGAAGTTTAAGGATTAAAGTTTTTTTTAATCAATATGTTATTGCTTCTATATAGCTGCATGATGCTCCATTATCCATAATGTACACTCTTATTTTGATTTATTTGGTCTGTTTGCTATATGTTCTCATCTGGATGCATATCTTCGGTAGATTATTTTATTTGAAGTAACCTTTTTTTTGGATTATTTGATATAATTTGTTAATGCATATATTTGACCTTCTATAGATTATTCTATTTAAAGTAATCCTTATGTATTATTTGATATTATCTTTGGATGCATATCCTCCGTAGATTATTTCATGAATTTTGTTATAATGATAATATCCAATTTTGCCAAATTGAAATTCATGATTATGCTTTTGATTACTTTATTTGAGTAATAATCTTATGAATATGCATGTATATAAAGTTTTGGACATTATTCAGTTTGTAAAATTTAGTTAACATTCAAATTTTTTGGTGCCTTTTGTGACTAGCAATAGTTGTCTAATATTCTAAATAGACTCATTGAAATAAGATGTCGCCAAAGTGACCTCTCTTGCGTAGATAGTCTATGAGGGATGTTGGATGTTTGTGTGTGTATATTCATGCGAGTATTAATCGGCCCAAAGGAAGGTTAATACTTGGCCGAATTGCACACATACTTGTGGTGATAAATGTGTGACAATTGTAAGGTTTACATGTAAATAATAACCCGATCCAAAGATAGGCTTATTATTTGACATGACTTATTGTCAACGTTTGATCATTACACCAAGAGTACCACTTACAGTTAATATTACTGTCCAAAGACTTAATATTAATGATGTACTAGGTATCTTGAGTTGGGGTTCACCATTATTTGAATTTGTTTGACTATATTTTACTCTTTGGTTATTAATTAGAGCATGTTTGTCTATTTATTTTTTGTTCTCTTTACAGTTAATGTTGTTAAAATATCTGCCAATAAGATTTTAATTTTCATGTTTAATGGAATAAACTTGAAGGGTAAAAAGAAATGAATACAGTAGCTGCTAAGGGTCCAGGTCAAAAGAAACAATAATATAAAACTAAGGGTTGTTCTTTTGTGATAAGACGGGACAAATAAAGAAGAAATGTACAAAGTACCACGCATGGCGTATAAAGAAAAGTACATTTCTAAATTTAGTCTGTTCTGAGGTTAATTTAGATTTAGTACCTAAAAACACGTGATGGTTAGATTCTGGTGCTACTACCCACATTAGTGTTTATAGACAAGGTTGTCTGAGCTACCGAAGCCAATTGATGGTGAAAGATACATCTATGTGGGTGACGGCAAATCGGTAGAAGTGGATGCAATAGGACATTTTAGGTTATTTTAGGAACCGATTATTATTTGGATTTGATAGACACTTTTATTGTACCGTCTTTTAGACGAAATTCAGTTTCAGTTTCCTTAATGGACAAATCCGGTTATCATTGTTCATTTGGAAATAATAAGTTTAGTCTATCTTTAAATCCAAATATTATTGGTAACGGTTCCTTTAAGATTTATGATCACCTATATTCAGTTGAAACTATTACAGCTTAAATGAAACCTTGCAAGTGGAGTCATGTGGTACTAAACACAAAATTAACAATAAATATTTTTAGCCTCATTATGACATAAGCGATTAGGTCACATCTCTAGAAATAGAGTTGAACGAATTGTGTCTGATGAGATTTGGATTTTGTTGACTCTATAGACTTTAATGTCTATATTAATGTGTAAAGGAAATAAAGACCAAAGTTCAATTGTAAGCAGCTACTTTATTGTCTATGCTGACAAATCAAGGGGTTAATAATTATACGGTCCCACACTAAGAAATTTTTTTGAGACGAGAAGTATAATATTTTTTGAGGATGTTGAGTTTGGGGAAGAAATAAAGTCAGGATCATTGTCTTTGAGAAGGAATCAATTACGATTCCTACTATCACTTTTGATGATATGCAGGATTCTATACCTGTCATGATCAAGAAGTGAATTCGGAGCCTCAATAAGATAATGTCGAATTACCTCTATAAGTCGTTGTTGAGATACCTTAACAACGACAACGTAGCGGCACCCCATTCAAGATAAGGTAATTATTTATAAGGAACAAACTCAACAACCTCAAGAACCGGTAATGTTAAGAAGGTCCACAAGAGAAAGGAGAAATATAATTTCGGATTATATTGTCATATTTCTTTAGGAACGTGAGGAAGACCGTGGATACTGGAAAATGATCTATAATCATCTTCCGTCAGGCCATGGAAAGTTCTAGTTCTCAAAGTGGATTGATACAAAAAATAAGGAGTATAAGTCCATGCAAGACAATAAAGTTTAAGAACTTGTCCCATTACCAAAAGGTATGAAGTCCATTGGTTGCAAATGGACATTTAGAACCAAGAATGATTCGAAGGGTCGTGTGGAGAGGTATAAAGTACGTCTTGTAGCTAGTGACTTTACTCAAAATTTTGGGATTGATTTTAAAGAGTTTTTCTCTTCGGTATCTTTGAAAAACTCCTTTAAAATAATCATAGCACATGTTGCACATTTTGATCTTGAATTAGGACAAATTTTGGATGTCAAAATGACATTTCTCAATGGTAACATTGATGAAACAGTTTATATGGTGCAACCAGAAAACTTTGTGTCGAAAGACCAAAAGAATATGGTTTACAAATTGACAAAATTTATTTATGAACTCAAGCAAGCTTCTCGTCAAAGGTACTTCAAGTGATTATCTCGTTTGGTTTTGAGATGAACACTGTTGAAGATTGTGTGTATCACAAGTTCAATGGGAGTAGAAATAATTTTTTGGTTTTGTATATTGATTGAAGTGTTCAATGCAAACCAGGTGACACCTCTCGTTAAAGGAGACAAATTCGGTCTCAAATAAGTGCCCTAAAGTTAGCCTTAAAATTAAAAAAAATACAATAGTTTTTTCCTTCATGATCAGTTGTAGGGAGTCTAATGTATACACAAGTATGTACGCATCAGAATATTGCGTACATAATTCGGATGTTAGGCAGATATTTAAGCATATATGGATGGATCATTGGGTAGCAGCCAAACTACTTAAGTAATTAATAGAGAACAAGAAATTATATGCTCTTTGTAGGAGATGGAATAATTCTGGAGATCATAAGGTATTCCGACTCCGATTTTGTTGGATGCTAACACAGTAGGAGATCCACATCAGGTTATGCTGACTAATGGAGATATATTTTGGATGAGTGTCAAACATGCACTCATAATTTCTTCCATCATGAAAGCAAGGTTTATAACATGCTGTGGGATATCTATTCAGGGAATATGGTTGCGAAATTGTCACAAGGCTGTGCCTACAGTACGGTGTTGAAAGACCACATAAAATTATGGTGTGACAATAAATCAGCAGTACTATATTCCAAAAATAACAGAAACTTGTATAAGTCAAAGAATATTGACATAAAGTTTCTAGTTGTGAAGGAAAGAATTCAGAATGGTTATAGTG
Organism: Iris pallida; assembly: GCA_029216955.1. Lineage (NCBI taxonomy): Eukaryota > Viridiplantae > Streptophyta > Magnoliopsida > Asparagales > Iridaceae > Iris > Iris pallida. Next base: position 26,133,656 of record JANAVB010029819.1, on the reverse strand, counting down.
TTCATATAGCACATTAGGACAAACTCCATGTTAGCGGATCCGCTCACAAAAGCATTATCACCCAGGGTTTTTCATGAGCATACTGCTCATATGGGTGTTAATTAAGAATATGGCAATATAGTGGAAGTTTGTATTTTATGTATTTGGGTGCTATTTGGTTTTGGACACATTTATGTATTAAAGTATTTTGGATATTTATCTGATCAGATATATGGGAAATTCAGTTCATACTGTTTTCATTATGTTAAAGTATTGATCTCATTAAAGTTAAGGAGGACCAGTTGGAAATAGACATGTATTGATCACATTGCGTGTAATTTCCATGTTACGCATCCATGATTGATCTATGTCGTTTAGCTATATTGGTATATGTGACCATTGATGGTTTAGTTACGTTATATGTGACGAAGGCCGCTTTGATCCTATGTTGATATGGTTAATGGACGAGATTGTCCGGATATATCCTAAGGATTAAGATAGCAATTTATGAGCTCACTAAGGTTAACACAATTATAAGGTTACATATGTGGCCCAGTGAGAGATTGTTGGAATTATTCAATAATTATGGGGCCACACATGTAAAATTAATTGTGTTTGGGCTATCTAAATAATTAAGCCAAATTAAAGTGGTCTATTTGAAAAATTGACTTAAGGATATAATTGTCATGGAATTAATGTGTAGATACCGTAGATAATTCTAATTTGATGAGGGACCAAATTAGAAATATCACAACACACATATCTATATATATGTGTATTCATTAGGGTTATGGTCCCAACTCATACGGCCACCAAGAGAGGATTTTTTCTATTCTCTTCTGTATTCCCATCAACAAAGAGATGAACAAAGATTTCATCTTTCTTATTAAGTGCCGTAGCGGGAACCCCATAAAGAGACGATCGCTTCAACATCCATCAAGTCAGACAATGGATTCAGGTACGCTTTCGCAATCAATTTTATTATATTCTTCATCGAATCGACATGGTACAATAAAAATGTAACACTCAGCTGAGCACGGTCCAGTCATCAATCGACCAACGTCACGTCAAGCAGTAGACTTCTAGTTCTAGTCGTCCGATCGATGACGCCACGCTAATCTCGGAAGCTCTAGATGATCGATTCGACGACGAAAGGAATCATGCCATTCCCGAGTTCTGACAAGCTCAAGGAAAATAAACTGGATTTTTAGCCGGTGAGTTCGTTTGGATCTTTATAATTGATCTTCTTCTCTTTGATTCTTGATTATTTTCTAGTTTTGATCATCGAAGGGATTGAAACAAAACTCTAATGGTCTTATCTGTGTTTGCATATCATGTGTCTGACAAAATGCCGCAGAGACATATCGCTAGTTCGAATTGCTTGAATTGGACACAGTTGGTTGTTTATGTCCGTAAGCAGAGAATCGACTTTATCTGTCAGTCCAAAACAAATTTGGCATAGGTAAACATTGTCTATCCTCCCTTTCTTGATTCGTTCCAGTAAAGTTGATTGGTGGTGTCGATCATCACAGTGTCTAGATCGACACACATGCTTGTGTCTGTGTCTAGTTCGAACCAGAGCTCGAATGACACGGAAGTCGTATCCAGTATGGCATGGGTTCTTTGGGGACATGGAGTTCGTGTCAGCACATGTCAAATTGAACATGATATCCTATGGAATTTGGGCGCCTATTCATTTGAAATAAATGGATTGCAGTATCTAGTCCATGAGTCTATGGGTTAGTAGGCTGGACCTTTAGGCTTACGATTGGATAGCTATTATTCTTCGTGTAAATGGCCGAGCCTTAACTAAGTGTTGGTTCAGAGACCCGTAGCAGATTTTAGAGAAATGGTTAATAATGGTTTAGTAGTAAATAGAATGTTTAGTTAGCAACATACAGGTATAGAAGTTGCTAAAGTATTAGAGTGATGGATAATGAGTAAATATATTTAGAAAATAAGTTAGAAACAATTAGAGGATTTTAGATATATTCTGAGATAGTATTTTTCACTTTTGGCACAGAGCTAGATTGGACTTGGACTTGCCTTTCTCCTATACAACAGTCCAGGCAAGTACACTACGACTTGACATTTACTTTGTATTTTAGTTTGTATTGTTCCATTATTTGACACATAGTTGACATGGGTTATTGTGCATTGATTGTACTCATTGTTTATTGATTGATTGTCGTGAGTCGAGGGGGGTCTTGGGGAAATATATACTTACATATGATAAAAGCCCTTAGCATAATATTATTGATAGCTTAGTCGCACATCGTGCACATACGCCTAAGCCATACCGTACTGATTGATTGTATTATTGTTCTATTGTACTCCCTAAGTCGATCACATGTAAATTATTATTTCAAATCACTATTGTATTGATCATCTTGTTTATTGTTCTCAGCTATAGTGTCATTGTCAAATTACAGGTTACAAGTTAGTCCAGATTATTGTTGCATTACCATTTACATTGTATATATTCATTTCGTAGGATTGTACTTTGCTCCTTTTCTGACTGGATATGTAGCAGGTGATTTGACTTCTACTCTAGTTTGTGGCATACATGATGGGGTTGTAGGAACGAAGTCGTAAAGCAGAATACTCTAGAGGGGGGTGAATAGAGTAGGCATCGGAATATTGCTAATTAAAAACTTGTTAGCAGTAAGATCACAGAATTAAATCAATAATCACAAAACAATAACTCTAAAAAAAATGAGATCAGAAGGCAAACGCAAACACAGCGATGTATACCGGTTTTCCTCTTGTGAGGACTAGTCCAGTCGGAAGAACTCTAGCTTCTAGTTGAATCCACTATTAGAAAATCCCACAGGTTTTCATACGAAGTCCTTGTAACTTCTACAGACGCGAGCTTTGATACGAAGAACTCGACCAACTTCAATTTTGAAGAATCTTTCTTCAATCAAGCCTCTGATTACAATTTCTCTGAAATCTTCTAGACCGCACCGTACCGACAAATTGACTAGAGAATTGTAACTTGCTTGAGATTTGAAAATGAAAGCTTTTTAGAACTCTTTGGAATAAAAATGTAAGCTTAGAAGAGAAGAGATGAAAGCGAATGAGTGATTGAAATGATCAGAATTCTTCTATATTTATAGTTTTTCCAAAGGCAGAATTCGGACAGAATTTGGACAGAACTCTATGAGAAAATCTCGTAAAAATTCGCAACTGAAGGGAGACCAAGTTTTCAAACGTTCAAAAATCAAACGGTCACTAACCGAACTCTAGCCGAACTCGGGCCGAGTTCTGTCAGGGTTGGTTAGGATTTTTTTAAAATAATTTTTGGGCTTTTTGAAATCCTTCATAAGCTTTTGTAAATAAGGGATGTTTTTCAAAACATAGGTCATTTTTTAATACGATTTTGGATAGCCTATTTTCCAGTACGACTCGGTATACAACGTATTTCTAGACTCAATAAAAATAAAAAAATACATTGCATAAAGAAATACAGACTCGAGTGGCAAACCCAGCTTCGATCTTGAATTGAATAGATATTCGATCTTGATCAGTGTCCAAGTGTCCAAAACGTCTTGAGTAAACATCTGAGTAGCTCCGTATATCAAGATAGAGTTTGATCAATTATTAAAATCAGGTTTGACCATGACCAATGGACCAACAATCTCTCCCATTTTAATAATGGACAAAGCTTGACTAATATAACATCTTTGGTATCTTTGATAAGACAAAAAAAACAAATTTCGGTATGAAAAAAAAAATTTGTTCCTGTAATCTTACAAAGATAAGATGTTAGATCTTATTTCTCCCCCGTTGTCACTTAGCAAAATAATTGCAAAAGAGAAAGCTCTCCCTGCAATATATGCTTAAGCAACAATCAGTGCAGAAACACAACAAAAAGATATATGAAATATTTATCACAGGCAGTTAAAAGTATTCACAGGCATGGTATAAAATTTTTTTTACAGGCAGTTGGTATCGAAGCATAATAAAGAGTGCTATAACAAGATATGCTAAATAGAACTAAACTGATATAAATCTCTAAAGTAGAGAATAGAAAACGATGTTTAACAGACAAACATCACAGAAAATGTCACCAAAAGTTCTAAAACTAGCACAAATAAAAGTACTGATACTAGCTTGAAATATCGGAGCATTTTCAAGTAAACAAAGACAATAAAAACAGTCTCAATAGTACGACAAACTAGACAAAATGTCTAAATCACATCTCATCCTTTTCATCAACCCATTTCAAATATTTAATTCAAAGTTTAGTAATTTTAAACTTCAAATAATATAATTAATATTATTTTATAAATTAAATTTTGTTACTCAGCGTTTGTTTCAGATTAGCTGTAGGAGTACTGTCCCAGCTAACTGGAGTTCACCGGAGAACAATTAAGTACCGCTTCGTTTCGACCGTAGTCATGGTGACAGACAGACTCTTTGTAGGCTTGTCTCGAAAACAGTTATTGAGTATTAAAAAATTAATTAATAAAACAAAATTAATTAATATTATTGACATCTAAAATTCATAATTCTCGACGTAAATAATTGAAATGATCTTCCGCTAGAGGTTTTATGAAAATGTCAGCCAATTGATTCTGCGTGTCTATGTATACAAGGTCTATATCTCCATTTTGTTGATGATCTCTAAGAAAATGATATCGAATCTCGATATGCTTAGTACGAGAATGACATACTGGATTCTTAGTCAAATTAATCGAATTAGTGTTATCACAGAAAATGGATATGTGTGAAGTGTAAGCCAAAGTCTTCTAAAGTTTGCTTCATCCATAAAATTTGTGTACAACAACGTCCTGCGACGATATACTCAGCCTTAGTTGTTGATAATGCGACAGAATTTTGCTTCTTGCAAAACCAAGAGACTAGGACTTTTCCTAGGAAATGACATGTGCCACTGGTACTTTTTCTATCTACTTTGCATCCAGCAAAATCAGCATCAGAATAACCGGTTAGGTCAAATGACGTGGTTTTAGGATACCATAAGCCGATAGAAGAAGTGTTTCTAAGGTATCGGAAGATACGCTTAACTGCGCACAGATGTGATTCCTTAGGATTGGCTTGAAAACGTGCACACAAGCAAACACTAAACATAATATCAGGTCGACTAGCATTTAAGTACAGGCCCTTAGTCAAAGCAGTATTAAGGATAAATTTCCAATTCCATTCATAGATTAATTGTTTGATGAATTACATGGAGCCAAATATTTTTCCAAATTAGATTTGAGGGCTGGGTATCACCAAGTCAGGGTGGTGGAAGAAGATATCAATAAAACCACTTTCAAGACTCATGAAGGGTATTATGAATTCCTTGTAATGACTTTTTGTCTCACCAATGCACCCTCAACATTCCAAGCAATGATGAACACAATATTCAAAGACAATAAGAGGAAATTTGTTCTCATATTTTTTATGATATTTTAGTTTACAGCATGGACCTTGAAGAACATTTAGTTCATTTGGAAAATGTGTCCTGTAGGCTGGCAGAAAATAATTTAAAGATTAAGGAGAGCAAGTGTCAGTTTGCTATGCAGAAGGTTGGCTTCTTAGGACATGTCATATCTCAGGAAGGTGTGCACGTTGATACAGCTAAAACAGAAGCAGTGGAGCAGTGGCCAGTACCTACAACCTTGAAGGAGCTAAGGGGATTCCTAGGCTTCACTACATATTACAGGAGGTTTATCCAAAGGTATGGGACAATAGCTGGACCCTTGAATGAATTGTTGAAGAAAAATGCTTTCTATTGGAGTAATGCAGCTCAACAAGCTTTTGAGAAGTTAAAAATGTCTCGTACAAACCCTCTAGTCCTCAGCATGCCAAATTTCTCGGAAGTAATTGTGTTGGAGTGTGATGCATAAGTGGAAGGAGTAGGGGCTGTCCTTATGCAAAGGGAAAGACCCATAGCCTTCTTAAGCTAGAATTTGAAAGGGAAAGCTAGAGTTTTTTCTACATATGAGAAGGAAATGCTAGTTATTCTCTTATATATTAAGAAGTGGAATCAGTATTTGTGGGGAAGAGAATTTTTCATTAGGACTGATCATCAGTCTCTGAAGTACATAATTGAGCAGAAGATGTGCACAGAAGCTAAGCATAAATGGATAATGAAGCTACAAGGATTTCACTACAGGGTGGAATATAAGAAGGGCATAGAAAAATTTGGCTATTGATAGCCTTTCTAGGAAGGGCTCTGTTTCATTGAATGTTGTATCCCTGGTTCAAGCTGACTGTTTGCAACAATTCCAAGAACAAATGAGGCAATCTCACTATTATGTAGAGCAGTTGAACAAGTAGGAACATGGCAATTTGAATCCTAACAAGTAGACTATGAGAGGTTGGCTCCTATATTACAAAAACAAGTTACTCATTGACCCCCAATATGAGTTTGTGAACACCATGCTTAAAGAAAACCATGATCACTTACAGGCAAGTCATTCAGGTGTTGCAAAAACATTACATAGACTGAAGAAATATTGTTATTAGAAGGCCATGAAGGCTTCTGTCAAAAATAATGTGAGGGCTTATGAGCTTTGCCAACAAAATAAGCACGAAAACGTATCTCCAGCTGGACTACTGCAGCCTTTACCTGTACCAAATAGAATTTGGGAGGAGTTATCTATGGATTTTATAAAAGGGTTACCTCCTAGCTATCATAAGACAACTATAATGGTTGTGGTTGATAAGTTAACCAAATATATTCATTTGTATCCATTGTGTCATCCTTATACTGCTGCTATGGTGGCCCATGTTTTCATAGAATGAGTTTTTTAACTCCATGGCATGCCCAAATCGATTGTGTGTGACAGGGACCCCATATTGACTAGTTGATTCTGGTAAGAGTTCATTAACGTACATGAAATTCAGTTGAGATACAGTACTGCTTATCACCCACAAACCGATGGGCAAACTGAGGTTACTAACAGGTGCATAGAAGCCTACTTGAGATGTTTTTGTGGGCACAAACCTAGAGAATGGAGTAAGTTACTTCCTTGAGCTGAGTTTTGGTTTAAACAAATTGGCACACTTCAACCAAAATTGCACCATTTGTTGCAGTATATGGGAGACCTCCACCTCTTCTACTCACTTATATTCCTGATTCCCGATAAGACAGAAGTGTAGCTGAGGCCTAAACTCCAGAGATAATGCAATACAATTGCTAAAAGATAATTTGCATTTAGCTCAAGACAGGATGAAGAAGTTGGCTGACATAAAGAGGATTGATAGGGAGTTTGAAGTGGGAGACTGGGTATTTCTTAAACTTTAGCCCTACAGACTAGTTTTAGTTGGACAAAAGCGGCCCCAAAAATTATATCCTAAATATCTTGGTCCCTACCAAGTTCTTGCCAGAATAGGCACAATAGCTTATAAGTTGTCCTTGCCTGAAGAGTCCCAAATCCATCCTATGTTCCACATTTCCCAACTCAAGAAAAAAGTAAGTTTCAATAGAGAAGTTCAAGCAGGAATTCCTTCCCAATTAGAAGAAATAATACTAGAACCTGAGTTGATATTAGAGAGGAGATTGGTTCAAAGAAACAACAGAGCCTCTGTTGATTTGTTAGTGCAGTGGAAGCATTCAGACAAAAAGACCATGCGCAATGGATTCCTTATGAGCACTTCATCAAAACTTATCCTTATTTTGTTAATGCCGGGGCACAATTTTTTCGATGGAAAACTGAGAAGATGAAACAATTGTAAAAACAATGTTCCAACGCAACACTTCTAGGAAGGTTGCGCAAGTTTAACGAAGATCTAAGAAGATCTCGTTACAGCAGCATATGATATTACGAGAATCTAAGAAGATTTCGTAATCCACAACAGCGAAGAAGATGACAGGCGAATGATGGATGAATATCCTGCTGGGGTGAATGATCAGCATTGCTCAAAGCTATATTCACCCCACACGAATAGCTTCCAGGAACCAGCAAGTTCGTCGGAGAACTTTGGAACACTTCTGCTCTTCTGACTCCTCGGATCGTACACGGACTCCCGTGTAAAAGCAACGCTGGTGCAAAGCTTCTCTTTTCTCTCACAGCCTCTGTTTACTTGTGTTAAGAAAGACTTGTAAACTTTCGTAACTCTCTGTATATGTTCTGTGTATATGCCTGTGAGAGAGAAGAGACCTTTTATAGGTCCGAGTAGCAACTGCCCGGTTAGCACAACATTCGGGACGTGGTAATAACCACTCCGAACATGCAGTAACCGTTCAGATTATGCACAGGCACGATCTGAAGCAAGTTGCGCACCTCGTGCACCCCGCGCACCTTGCACACCACGCGCTGAACGCGCACTGAGCCACTTGCGCCACCTGCCCGCCCTGCGCACCCTGCGCCACCCGCGCAACTGAGCGCGCACCTGTGCGCGCAACTGGACACACCACTGGTCACGCAACCTGGGCCGCGCAACCTGGCAGCGCACCTGGTCGCGCAACCTGGCAGCACAATCTGGCTTGCGCAACCTGGCCGCGCAACCTGGCAGCGCGCCTGGCCGCACAAGTGGCGCGCGCAACGAGCACAACTTAAGCGCACTATACGCCTAGCGACGATGCTGACGTGCTAAGTGCAAAGTGTGCCAACAAAATGTCACATTACGTCTCATGAGCCCGAGTCCGAGTCCGAGTCCGAGTCCGAGTCGCTAAGCCCCTACGAGGCTTAGCTCCCATGGAAATAAATTTTCCAAGAGCAAAAAGCATGAATGCTTTCAATTGTTTATTTAGCCTTTTTCCCATTAGAAAAATAATCCCACATGGCACTCCCATGTGCACCTCCACACCACATGTGCATCTCTAAAATAGCATAGCTAATATATAGAGATACAACTCCTTTGGCCTAGCCGATACGGGACTAAAATTCCAAATGACAAAGGCCAAAACCCAACAATTCCCCACATATCTCTATATATGGGTATAAGTGTTCCCCATAGTAACTGTCCATCATGCAATAGGAGAGATGTCGCTGACGACTTGAATCTTTCCGCATGGGTCAAACTGTCACGACCCGCACCCTAGAGTAAGGGTACGAGAAGTGGGTACGTCCAGCCTACGCCACAGTGTCGGCGGTAGAACGCTGTCCTAGGTCACAACATCTAACAATATATAATACCAAGCAGTTTATACTCCCCGAATGGGGGTGACATAGCAGAATGTAAACTCAATCACAACTAAGGAAGAAGAAGTACGATATGATATAGAACTCAAAATGAAGTACAGATAATCAGAAGAGTCCAAGTATCTAAGATAACATCTCAGCAAACATTCCGAATACAAAGTCTCAACTACAGAATATGAAAGAATATATACATCTCAGAACAACAACTGAAAGTCAAAAACAATGCTGAAAAGAAAGATAAAGCCTAGCTGTCTAGCCAAGACTATGGGAGTAGCATCCTGTACTGCAGCTGGGTCCTCCAGAGGAGCCAGGTCGCAGGTGTCGTCTAAGCCTGCTCTGTAATAGGTGGTACAAAGGGCCTCATCCTCATCCTCTGTAATATTTTCAACAGGTCCAGTCAGGACAGGAGCGAGCACAGTACATCTCATGCAGTTCATATCATGGCAGGAAATATAAAGCAAGCAATAGAGTAAGATACATGCAACGCTGTAAGAAGATGTACATGAAAACATGAGAGATATTTGATAACTGGAAATATATACATGATAAGTAAGAACTGTAAGTGACTAGTGATTTAGAGTACGAGATGGCATGTAATTGGCTTAGGTTGTACATGATAAAACATGAAAAGTAACAGAGTGTACATGATGGTAAATCACATGACCATTTATACTCACCCCTACCCACAATTAATACACAAGGATCCAGTCCAGTTACGTTACGTACATGATGTTTTGGTTACACAGGAAACACATGAGGAAACATGAGCGTACATGAAAGAACATGAAAGTACATGAACGTACATGAAAGAACATGAGAGAACATGAGTGTACATGAATAACGCAGAAGCAAGGAATACATGATGTATATGAAACACATGTCATAAAGTATCCGATGCGCCCGCTAAGGGGGATAACATCCCAAGAAGAGATCCATATAGTACCAATCCGTGATGATAACGTGACAACATCAAGTAAAAGTAATCTAGAGCGAGAATATAAGTCGTGACAAGTATGAAACGATCAGAGAATGTACTCGCCTGTCACCCTGTATGACTGATATGAATGGATGTCCGAACTGGTGTCACAGAGTCCTATTTAGAGTAAAACAGGTTAAAATGTGTTCAATATGTAATAATGGAAATCTGCAGTGCAAGCTACATGATTCTAAGTCAAACTAGGTCAAACGAGGTTAAACTTGGTCAACTAGTCTAGGTTGGTCAAAAATAGGTAAACTCTAGCCAAGCTAGCCTATTGTGTTCAATACCAAGTCATTCTAGGTTTTGGCTAGTCAACTAAAGCCTAAACAACAAATCCTATAGGGTAGACTATACACTAGGTCCATATACCATTTTACAATGTACAAACCTACAATACATATTTATATACATACTTGCATTTATTCAACTCATACATTCATGCATTGCATACCCACACACATATTCACATATATACCTATATGCATTATGCATTCATGCCTACATACATTTTACATATATACATATATACATATATTCATAGAGATATAGAGAGAGGGTTAAGGGGATATATATATGTGTATGTGGTGAGAGGGTGTAGGTAAATACATGTGTGTGTGTGTGTAGGATGTGGGCTTGTGGATTCACTTTAGTTTTAACTTATAATCCAAATCAATTTCAGTTTGTGTGTGACAGTGTTGTGTGGGTGTGTGTGTAACAGCAAGAGGGGGAAAAGTCTTGTGTGGTAGTGTGTGTTTGAGTACCTGTGTGTGACAGTTTATATTAATAACAGTGAATTGATATAAATTCCACATCCCATTCAATCAAGGAAACCTAACTAACCTATGTAAACAAAACTCAGTTCAGTTTTAACAATAGTTTTCAGTCTATTCATTTCCTAGCCATTTCATTCTCAATTTTCAAAGGCTAAAGTCTAAACCCAACTTTTATTCTCAGGTTTATGAAATGACTGTTAATTCATTTCAACCACTTCGAAATATAATTCTTAACACCAATCAACAACAAATGAATTCCAGGTTTTACTTCACATTCAAAACAGAAATCAAAACTCCTCATTCACATGTGAATATCAGGTTTTATGACTTGGTAATCTCAGTTTTTAGGTCTATATGTAACTGTGTGTATGGGACTAAAATTCATTTCTCAGTTTTCAAGTAAACCCAATCAAATCTCAGTTCAGCCTTGAATTCAATCCCAGTTTTCAGTTTGTTTGTTTTTTTTAACACTACACTCAAACCAATCAACCCAACTTAATTTCCCAGTTTTCATGAAATGGGAAAATTCCCTGTTTTGAATTGAACACAAAACTCAGCTTAACCTTGCATCAAAACTCAGAAATTAAACAACAAGAACTTAGTATCAGGAATCACATCCGAGTACAGGAAATGTCATTTTCGAAGCCAAAACCTAACACCTATAATAAACCAACATTAGGGTAACCCATTACCCATGTGTAAGTAATTTATCATGGCATTTAAACAGGGAAGGTAGTTAGAAATAGAATTTAAACTCAGAATTTTGAACTGTTCTCATGGTATCAAAAAAAAATAGGATTTTGAAATGAATCGAACCCAATTCAATTTGAAGATCCAAAACCTATATCATAAACTAATTTGGAAATATAAACTAAACTTAGATATAATGTAAATTCCTTTTTAAAATCGAATTTGAATATTTGAAAATGTTTGAAAACAGTGAACCACATATATTAACATGTATCAGTAAAAACCTCTTTGAAACCAAAACCAATTCGAATCAAATTAAACATCTAATTTACAATTAGTAGATTGGTAATCAGAGTACTACATGTGTATGTGTCTGTCGAACCATAATGTGTCAAAAATCTGGACACAAACGTGTCCAAATACTCACGCACACACGTAGACACACACGCGTGCACACAGCGTCGTGCAGCGAGTCCATGGACTCGTGCACTCGACACAGGCCACGTGGAGCCACGTGGTCGTGCACACGTGTAGCCCACATGTAGGGCTACACGATCGACACCCTGCATCGTGTCCACGTGGTGACAGGACACGACACGAAGTGCGTGTCAGTGCTGATTTTCCGCATGCACGGTTCAGTGTAAAATCGATGCGATCGTGATTTCGTGTCCGACACGACACGACGTGTCGTGAAACTCGAGGGGGGGTCTGTCAGTGATGGCCCCCTCCTCTGTGTCAATTTTCACGTGTCCTCATGGCGTGTCGTGTCCGGAAATTGGGTCGAGTAGCAGGGGAGGCTGTATGCCTCAGTGCAGTGTCCTGGCAGTGGGTTCGTGTCGATTTTCGACACGGACACGGGTCTAATTTGTGCTCAGAGTTAGGGTTCTATGATCTACACCTATAGGGCTAGAAGATTGTTCAATTAGTTTTCGAAAATATTAACATTTAATTTACAGTGGCAAATCATCAAATACTTGAATTAAAACATAGATACGTGTCCGACACGGACACCAAATCAAACCTAGTTCCTACCAAACTTTTCCTATAGGTCCCTGGTACCTAGATGCATGCATTTATGAAGAGAAAACAGAATATTAACTATGTATGAGGGTATTTACCTATTGGTGCAATTCCAATGGAAATCAAGCTAGTAGGGGGGTGTCCTCTTCAAATGATGATGCCCAAAATGCTATGCAACCTTGCTAGCTAGCTCCCCTTAGCACCCTCAATGGTAGGGGATCCCAATGCAAGAAACTAGGCTCAATTTGGAGTTGATTTGGATATTTGGGGAGGAATTGGGGAAGAACACTAAAGGAGGCAATTAAAATGAATTAAAAATGATGCAAATGATTAATGGGATGTATTTATAGAGGGTGGAAATGTGTGATGGCTGCCATTAAGTTAGGGTTAGGGTTTAGGATGAGTGGCTAAGGTTTCTCCAACAATTTCAAGGCAATCTAATGGCTCACAACTAAAGTAGCCTTCTTAACCTTTAGCCTAAAATATCTTCCTAACAAATATTTAGATATTACCCTAATTTAATTACTTAATGAAACCCTCTAACTTAGTCTCTAGGGTCATGATTAACATCTAGATTAGGCTAACTTCTAGGTCAAGTCTCAATAATTTAACTAACACATATTTAATTTATATATATAATTTACAATTTCACAAAAGTGTCAAAATGACCAAAATACCCCTAGGTTTAAAAGTAGAAATTTGAAATCCTAAACACATGATTAGGTCTCCTTGGTCATGATTAGTCTTCTAGGTCATGCATGACTAAGGTTACACTAGCAAAACACCAATTTTATATTTCACTCAATTAAATAGTTTTAAAATAACTAAAAATCACCAAAAATCATATCATGACTAAAATCAAATATTTTAATGATTTAAAATACAAAAGTTCAAATTTATCCTTATTTTAGAAAAGTGGGTGTTACACAAACAACGGACTATAATACAAGAATGGACTAAGTCTTGAATTCTGCATCATAGCTGAAATTTTTTCCACTCACATAATGTAGTTACATGTGCTTTTGGCTACACATAAAGGCCCTGTGCCAGCCTGGTTTCAGTGTATAATTTTGGGCATCTACAAGTTTACCCTCAAGAGACGGTCTGATATCTCTTTGTCCATACACTATAGGTGAGTTTATTATAAAGAGACATGGCATGAAGCGCTTTGCGTTTTCCTTGCGGTGCTACGCCGCTTTGACATGGCTTAAAGCTGAGACCTTACCCCGTAACGAGGACCTCATCGTAGTGTCATACTACTGTAGCATGAGGCAACAACCTCTTTGTAGTGCCAAACTACCCAGCATGAAGCCTTAGGCTTCCTTGCGGTGTTACGCCGCAACGACATGGCTTGCAAGGCCGAGGCTTTATCCCTAACCGGGTACCTCATCCTGGTGTCGTACCACTGTAATATGAGAAACTCCTCCTCTTTGTAGTGCTGACTACACCCCTCTTTATTTTAACATACAACATTAGGCTAACTGCCTATTTGCGGTGCTACGCCGTTGTGACTTGGCTAGCAAAGCTGAGGCATTATCCCATGCCAGGGAACCTCATGGTGGAGTCACCCCACAGTAGCATGGAGTTTCACTCCTTGTAGTACTGTTCTACCGTGCTTCCTTTAAAGCACACCAGGTATTCACTCTGCCTGAGAACTCATTAAGGCATTTAAGTCAACCTTCCCACAGGATCCGTTTTCTACAGAAAACAACAGTAGACAACAGTGGTTGTAGGTCCGTAACCTCTCCATGTCCAATAGAATATGTATCCACCGTTCCTGATATTCTTTCGATTAGTGGTCCTCCCTTGAACCAAAAGCTAGATGCCTAGTAGATTTCTCTTTGAACTATTAGCATAAAACTTTATGGTAGGAATACAATAATACAATACCAGAATGCCTTCAAGCCCATTTTACAAGCTGTATCGTTAATCAGTTGGCGCTTGAGGCCCTTGGTGAACGAATCCGTCAGGTTCTCCTGACTCCGAACATTAATCACTGCAATAATACCTCTTTTAATAAGATCGTGTACTGCCATGTGCTTCAACCGCACAATCCTCTTCTTTCCATTGAAGAGGTCATTTGATGCCACCGCCGCAGTTGCCTGGTTGTCGCAGTATATCGGCATCGCTGGTATTTGTGCCCCAACCACTGGAAGATCATACATGAGCTCCCGAAGCTATTCTGTTTCCTCGGCTGCGTTATCAAGTACAAAGAACTCAGATTCCATGGATGACCGCGAGAGCATAGTCTGTTTCTTCGACTTCCACGATATAGCAGCTCCACCCATTGTGAAAATGAAACCACCTATGGACCTCTCGCTCTCCACCTCTGAGCACCAGCTGGCATCACTGAAGCCTTCCACTACCGGCGGATCTCTGCTGTAGTACAGTGCATATGTCTGAGTCTTCTTGAGATATCTCATAACCCGTTTTACAGCTTTCCAGTGTTCAACACCTGGGTTGCTCGTGAAACGACTCAGCATTCCCACGGTGAAAGCTATGTCAGGCCTTGTGGTAGTAGTAGCATACATCAAACTCCCGATTACGCTTGCAAACTCCAGCTGCCTGACGCTTTTCCCTGAATTAGGCTTCAGCTTCAGATCACACCTATACGGCGTATCGATCCCTGAAAGATCCCGATACCCATAACGAGTGATCATTTTCTCAATATAATGAGACTGTGACAGCGCTAGTCCAGTGTCTGTCCGGATGATCTTGGTCCCTAAGATCACATCAGCTTCCCCCAAGTCCTTCATACTGAACTTGTTCGAGATGAATTTTTTGGTCTTCGTGACACAACCCGTATCCGTACCTAGGATAAGCATGTCATCCACGTACAGACAAACGATCACACCTCTTCCATCAGCGAACTTCGTGTAAACACACTTGTCCGTCAAGCTGACCATGTAGCCATTTGACCTTATAACTTTGTCAATTTTTTCATGCCACATCTTGGGAGCCTGTTTAAGACCGTACAAAGATTTTATCAACTTGCAGACTTTGTCTTCAAGACCCTTGACGACAAATCTCTCTGGCTGTTGCATGTAAATCTCTTCGGTCAGTTCACCATTTAGGAAAGCCGTTTTTACATCCATCTGATGTATCACCATCTTATATATTGCTACTGCAAGAGCAATCAATATTCTGATGGTGGTCATCCGGACTACTGGAGCATACGTGTCAAAGTAGTCAATCTCCTGCTTCTGAAAAAACCCCTTGGCTACCAACCTAGCCTTGAACTTGTCAATAGTTCCGTCTGCTTTCATCTTCTTCTTGAAGATCCATTTGCATCCGATGGGTTTTGCTCCTTCAGGAAGATCAACCAACACCCAAGTGTTATTTGAGGTGATGGAATTAATTTCATTGTCAATCGCCTCCTTCTAGAAAATCGCGTCTCTGGTCTTCATCGCCTCATCATAGGTAAGCAGATCTGCTTCCATATGATAGGTGACAAAGTCACTTCTGAAGTCCTTCGGCCTCCTCACACGCTTAGCTGACGGCTCAGCTTGTTCCGGTTCAATCGTTGTTTCAACAACAACATCTTCTTAGACCATATCTTCATTGAAGACTTCAGTTTTCTGCGCACACTCATTGTTCTCTGGTACATCCGCAAGAACAATATTCTTGTGCCTTGCAAATTTGTCTTCAAAATATTCTGCGTTGTGAGATTCAATAATATGATTTGACTCAATATCAAGAAATCTTCGAGCATCACTCTTCTCGGCATACCTCAAGAAGATCGTCTTAGTAGTCCTTGTCCCAAGCTTCTGAATCTTCAGATCTGGAAGCTTGACATATGCTAGACACCCCCACACTCAAATGACATTCAAGTTAGGTCTGACCTTGAACCAGAGTTCATGAGGAGTAACGTCTGAAGTTGCATGAGGCACTCTATTTAAAATAAAAGTGCCCGTCAATACAGCTTCTTCCCAGTAGCACTTAGGAAGACTCACAGTCAACAGCATTGAGTTAATCATTTCTGTTAACGTTCTGTTCTTCCTCTCTGCTACTCCGTTTGATTGAGGAGAGTACGGAGACGTAGTCTCATTGACAATTCCATGTTCTTTGCAGAACGATGCGAATTCATGAGACCTGTACTCCCCACCTCGATCACTTCTTATTCTTTTGAGTTGTTGTCCAGTCTGCCGCTCAGCTTCGGCTCTGAACTCCTTGAACTTCTCGAATGCTTCGTCTTTAGCCTTCAGCAAGTAGACGAACGCATACTTTGAGAATTCATCGATGAAAGTTATAAAATACTTCATCCCGACCTTTGTAGAGAATTTTTTGAAGTCACAGATATCGGAGTGTACCAACTCCAAAAGATCTGTACTTTGATTAACCCGAGGAAAGGGTTTCCTTGTGATCTTTGTTTGAGCATAAACTTCACATTTCTCTACCTTACCCCCACACTTGGAGATAAGCCCTAAACTAGACATTTTGTTTATTCGTTTACAATGAACATGCCCTAGTCTTTATGCCACAACTCAAAAGTATAAGCAGGAGTAATTGGATTAATAACATTGGACTGATTTACAAGCTGAATTTTGAACATTCCTTCGGTATAAAAAGCTTTTCCGAAATATGTTCCCTTGATAGACATCACCATCTGGCCATCATTGATGTCCATCCTGAGGCCTGCATTACAGAGTAGGCCTCCTGAGATCAGGTTCTTGGCGATAGCAGGTACGTGCTTCACACTTTGAAGCGTCAGAGACTTGCCAGAAGTCAGCTTCAATACCACCGTCCTAATACCGAGCACTTCAGCTTGTGCCTGGTTCGCCACCATCACCACTTCAGAAGTAGGTGTTTAGGTGGTGAACCACTCCTTGCTGGAGCAGACATGGCAGGTGGCTCCAGTATCTACCCACCAGTCAGAGTCAGTCCCTACCCGCATCAACCTGCATAATCATAGCAACAACGTCAGTGATCATAGATACCTTGCTAGGCTCTCCTTGCTCTGATTGCTTGGTCTTTGCTTTGTATTCATTCTTGAAGTGGCCCTTCTTGCCACACTTGAAGCAAGCCAAATGTGACTTTGGCTTCTTTTGCTTGAACGAAGTTTCCTTGACTTTCAGATTGTCAGGGCCCTTCTTGCTATAGGAAGCCACCTGCTTTCCCCTTGGTTCCTTGGTATGAACCAGATTGGCGTTAGCCAATTGCTTGGACAGTGCGTCCACTTTCAGTTGAGCCCGCATCTGGTCCTTAACATAAATTTCCTGCAAGAGGTCTTTAAGGCTGATCTCAAGCTTCTTCCTATGCATGTTTGCATAGAACTTACTCCACCCAGCGGGGATCTTCGAGACAATCCCTCCAACAACAAACTTGTCGGGGAGGGGCATCGCCTCGTCTTCCAACTTCTGTCGCAGCTTCAGGAATTCCTTCACTTGTGGCAGCATGGACTTCTCGTCCTCAAAGAGCCATTTGTGATATTTTTCAACCACAAATATCTTGCTCATGTTCTTGTCTTCTTCGTACAGTTTCTCCAGAGACTCTCATATGTCTCTGGCAATAGTTTTCTTACTGTAGGATTCTGCTAGGGAATTCTTCATAGCATTCAGGATAAGCAGCCTGTAAATGCTATTCTCCCTTCTCTACTTGGCCTGAAATTTAGTAGCTGCAGTGATTGCGGCAGCAGACCCAACATCTGGAACAATAGGTTCCTCTTCAAGAAGCACGTGATCAACGTCTCTGAGTTGAAGAGTGAGATAAACCTTTCTCTTCCAGACTTGATAATGCTCTCCATCAAACTTTTCTAACTTACAGAAGTTAGTATTGAGGAGTGAAGCATTAAAGTTTTCCATCGTAGGAATATAGCTTTGAGATTGTTAGTGCCGGGGCACAATTTTTTCGGTGGAAAACTGAGAAGATGAAACAATTGTAAAAATAATGTTCCAACGCAACACTTCTAGGGAGGTTGCGCAAGTTTAACGAAGATCTAAGAAGATCTCGTTACAGCAGCATATAATATTACGAGAATCTAAGAAGATTTCATAATCCACAGCAGCGAAGAAGATGACAGGCGAATGATGGATGAATATCCTGCTGGGGTGAATGATCACCGTTGCTCAAAGCTATATTCGTCCCACACGATAGCTTCCAGGAACCAGCAAGTTCGTCGGAGAACTTTGGAATACTTCTGCTCTTCTGACTCCTCGGATCGTACACGGACTCCCGTACAAAAGCAACGCTGGTGCAAAGCTTCTCTTTTCTCTCACAGCCTCTATTTACTTGTGTTAAGAAAGACTTGTAAACTTTCGTAACTCTCTGTATATGTTCTGTGTATATGCCTGTGAGAGAGAAGAGACCTTTTATATAGGCCCGAGTAGCAACTGCCCGGTTAGCACAACATTTGAGACGTGGTAATAACCACTCCGAACTTACAGTAACCGTTCAGATCATGCACAGGCACGATCTGAAGCAAGTTGCGCACCTCGCGCACCCCGCGCGCCTTGCACACCACGCGCTGAACGTGCACTGAGCCACTTGCGCCACCTGCGCGCCCTGCGCACCCTGTGCCACCCGCGCAACTGAGCGCGCATCTGTGCGCGCAACTGGACACGCCACTGGGCGCGCACCTGGTCGCGTAACCTGGGCCGCGCAACCTGGCAGCGCACCTGGTCGCACAACCTGGCAGCGCACCTGGCCTGTACTACCTGGCCGCGCAACTTAAGCGCACTATGCGCCTAGCGACGATGCCGACGTGCTAAGTGCAAAGTGTGCCAACAAAATGCCACATTACGCCTCATGAGCCCATGAGCCCGAGTCCTAGTCGCTAAGCCCCTACGGGGCTTAGCTCCCATGGAAATAAATTTTCCAAGAGCAAAAAGCATGAATGCTTTCAATTATTTATTTAGCCTTTTTTCCATTAGAAAAATAACCCCACATGGCACACCCATGTGCATCTCTAAAATAGCATAGCTAATATATAGAGATACAACTCCTTTGGCCTAGCCGATGTGGGACTAAAATTTCAAATGACAAAGGCCAAAACCCAACATATTTTTACCTTGAGGCAAGATCAATTTGAGGGGGAGGGAGTTCATATGTACCCAGGAATTCCTCAGTTGCTATTGCAGTGACATACTATTACTGTAGTGTAGTATCAGTGTGGACAGTTATGAATTTAGTTGGTATTGCCAACTCAGCAACCAGCTAACCGGGTGTGAACCAATCGGAGCTCTTCAGTGAAAACAAGCGCCACCTCAGCATAGGGAAGCATCTGACTCAGCTGCACCTATAAATAAGAAGAGAAGAAGAGTGAGGGATATCAGAAAAAATTGCTGTAACTTTCATTCTCATGCTTTCATTTTCTGTTTTCTTGCAATTTTTCTTACAATTCTGTTTCCAGCTATTTCCAAATTTAAATAAAAACTCTAGTTCAACCCCAAATTCTTGTGAATTCATCTCGTTTTAGTATCAATTCAGTACAGAAATGGCAAATTATGCTCGAAACTCAAGTATTCATGGTTCGGTAGCTCGAGCGCTTACCAACCGGGCTAGGACGAAGGGTAGGAAATTTCTATGGCATGCCCGACTCGGAAGAAACCCTCCTCCATGTGGGTGGTCTCTGTCGCGATAGCGAATGGCTTAAATCATGAATTCTAGGGTTGGAATGGAGAGGAGGAGGAGGAGAAGGAGAAACGAAGAGAATGCTAGAAGAGGAGAGTTGTTGATGTAGGGGCTCAGTAATAAAATAAGGTTTGAAAGTGTTGCCTATTCCCTTATAAAAACTTACATACTCCACTCAGGAAGTTACATAATACTCAATAATAACCTAGTATCTCATTTCTTCCAGGCACTAAACCGAGTAGGCTTAGTGCGGCAGTTTTCCTCCAAACAATTGGACTCATGTGCTCTTCCATGAGTTGAAGACATTGATCATCGCTAAATTTTCTTCGTTTTGGGTCACATCTCGCTCTGGGAGGATGAAGTCACAAGCCTCCTCATCATTGACACTAGTAGACCTCTCAACAAGGAAGTAAGATTTTGACTCCAATTGTCTTGCAGTCATTGAAGGGAGCTCCTAAGGTGGTCCGATCACCTCTTCCACGACCTCTACATCCGCCTCTCGAACTCCTTCTAGCTCTATAAGCTGTGGCCTAGACCCGACAACCCCATCACCCCTTAAATTATCCATTTCCATACTTGACAAGGAAGTGATCACTTTAGGGCCTCTAGCTATTATAGAAGCATGGAAGATTTCAATGTCCATGCGTATACCCTAGCTATGAGCGTAATGATAGACAAATCTATTACGAGCAGTGATAGGCCAAGCCATATAAGAAACAGCCAGATAACTTTATAAGCGGGATTCTATACATGGTCACCCTCCTATGTGCCAAAGTATACACAGGAGTAAAAGAAGTTATACGCCACTCTTCAAAGATTATGTGCCAGGATTAGTGTAATAAGCTAAGCTCAGCTTCCTATGCACATAAAACATTAAATGCATCACGTTAAAAGTTGTGCCAACAGATTGTTTTTTCGTAACCCGTGTTGTATGACGGTTACACAGAGCATGAGACAACGTTAGTGATTGCGTCAACGTCATCATTACGCTTTATTCGCTGAACAACAGAACTATGCTACGTGGCTCTATACAAGGCCACTAAATTGGCATTGGCGCATATAATTGCCCACGTATGCAATTCAAAATCCACTCTTGATTTATGCGCGACTGTCAGTGAACAGTTTCAAATGCGAGAAGAACTCGTGCACTAAATGTGCATATTGCGGTGAACGTTTTGAAGTTTGGACCGGCCATTCCTCGCGAACTAAATGTGCATATTGTTTGACCCATCATGACTTTGAAGGTCACTGTTAAGATATAATCAGATATAGGGTTATATATTTACGTATCCACTACTCCTATACGGATATAGATTCATTCTCCTATACAGATATAGATTCCTTCTCCATCTATATATAAATACATAATTGTATGACTTTTTTTTAATTAATCAATACACTCAATATTGTTGACTTATTTTAATATTATATGTGTGACAACAAGAGAGTGTCAATATTCTTGTTGTTTTTGCTTCTATAAATATTAAGATATTAAGTTATTCGTAAGTAATTTGCTTTTGACTTCTAAATAAGGCTGATTTTGTTTTTCATCTATGGTCTATTAAAATTAAGCAAACATGAAAAAAAATGGAATTGATAATGCTGCTACTGTGTCTAAACAACTAGCACCATGCTCCCCTCTATAAATTTATCTAGACTGAAATTAGAATCCAAGTCCAGTGGTCCACTCCTCACTACTTTACTAATAAGTAATAATAGCATATGTGCATGTGCCTTGTACATGTTTTAACCTCCTTCTAGTTATTTTTTTGTACTTGGAAAGAGCCAAAGGTATCATAATAGCAAATTATATATATTTTTTTAAAATTTCTATATGTAATTACCTAGCTGCCCTGATTAAATTTGATGAACAATTTTAATTAGTAAAGTTAGGTAAGGACATATTTGAAAGAAATGTAAAGCCAACTTCCCTTATTATATAGTAGTATAGATTATTACTAACCACCCATTGTTTGCTTGGTGTTACTAGTTAGTGTTAATAAGGTTATAGAATCTACTTTCAGGATCCGTCTAGGAGATTTTGTTATCCTAATCGGACTACAGGTGATACCTTGAAAAATAAGAAAAATTATAAAGGCACTACAAAAGGTATTTGGGACTGTCCAAGTATTTATAAATTTGTCACTCACAAAAATTACTAAGAATTTGCCCACTACGTATACAGGGCTGTCAAAAATTTTGACAGTTTTGCCAATATACTAGACTGCCAATTTTTTTTGACAGTTCTACCAATATAATGGACTGTCATAATTTTTTACATTCAAATAAATCCCAGATCCAGTGAGGACTACAAATATTTTTTTGCAGTCTGTATATTGTCAGGACTATAATTTTTTTACAATCATGTATCCATTAGGTAGTGGGATATGTCAAAAAATTTGACAGTCCATTATATGGTAGGACTGTAAAATTTTTTGACAGTTTAGTATATTGGTAGGACTGTAGAAATTTTGACAGTCCTATATCCCAAGTGGGCAGCCCCTTAGTAAAAAATTTGAATGGCAAATTTGTAAATACTTGGACAGTTCCGTGTAACTTCTTGAAGTGCTTCTATAAATAGCCAAAAATAAATATATGTTTAAGTTATATTTTGCTTAAACTGATCCTAAGAAAAATAAATGGCTTGAAAAATGTCCTATGAAGATATGTTGGACTTTCGCATGGGCCAGATCACACTCTTGATAAAAAAAACCAGAAAATTTCATATAGGGTGAAAATTTTCACCTAATTTGCACATAACATGATATTTTTGGGTTATTTACAATGAACGGGATCTGGTGCCAATGCAACTAGTGTCACACAAAAAAAAAAACTAGGTGCCAGTGTCGTTGATGCCAAACACAATATTAACACTGGCACAGTTGCATTGGCGCTAAACTCAATTTATTGAGTCTTTGATTTTTTTGGAATTTTTGATTTGGTTTTTTTAGTTTAGTTTGTTTTAGTGTAGTTTGATTAATGTTTTAGTTTGATTTGGTTTAATCATTTTGTTTGGTGTAATCTACTAGTTGCTTTGTTATTATCTATACTATGGATAATAAGAGAATATATTAGTTAATATTTTTGTATATAATAATTTTATATTATCTAATAAATTTTGTTATTATCTATATTAGTTAATATAAAAATTAATATATAGATAAAAAATAAATAGATGTATGTATTTATAAACAAATTAATTTGTATATTTATATTTATTTATTTGTATTAATGATAAATTTCCTATAAAAATAAATATATTAGTATAGATAATAGTAAATTAATATAGTAATGAATATATATAATAAGAAACTAATATATTAGTATACAATAACAATAAATTAATATATAAAATAACAATAACATATACAAATAATATATTAGTATAGAAATAAATATATACAATAAAAAATATATACAAATTAATTTGTATATTTATTTATTTATTTTAATAACAAATTACTATAAAGAAATAAATTTATTAGTATAGATAATAAAAAATTAATATGGATACTAACAAACTAATATATTAGTATACAAATAATATAAATAACAATAAATTAATATATAAATAAAAATAACATATACGACACAGGAAAAATGTGCTCAAGTCACACTATCACCCTATAGGAAATTTGTTATAAGTACAAATAAATAGATAAAAATTAAAATACACAAATTAATTTGTTTATAAATGCATATATCTATTTATTTTTATATATCAATTTGTATATTAACTAATATAGATCATAACAAAAATTATTATATACAAAAAAAATATTAACTAATATATTTTGTTATTATCCATAATATAGATAATATTAAAGTAACTAATGGATTAAATAAAACTAAAAGGTTAAACCAAATCAAATTAGAAGATAAATCAAACCCAACTAAAACAAACTAAAACACAAAAAATCCTAGAAATTGAGTTTGGCGCCAGTGCAATTGGTTCCAGAATTGATAGTGTGTTCGACGTCGGTGACAATGGCGTTTAATGGCGTCTAGTTTTTTTTTTTTTCTGACGCCAGTTGCACTGGCGCTAGATCTCGTTCATTGCAAATATTAAAAAAATTGTCCTATTTGCACTTCTCACCCCATATGAAATTTTACGTGAAAACACAACTAACCCTTCATGCATTGACCACATCCGGTAGCTAAGTGCTATTGTGAACTTCTTAGAATTAGGCTAATTATAATGGCACATCAAAATCTTATCAGGGCTATCCCATTTGTAAGTTTGTATTATTTATAAGTTTGCCATTGAAGAATGTGAGCAGGGCTATCCCGCCATTTGGTATAAAAGTCACCTTTTTTCTTTGTCTTCTTCCTCTCCAAAGCTCTCTCCCCACTTTTCTACATACCCTAGATTGATTCCTCTTGTCCCCATGTGTGGTCCCTGTCATGACCCGCACCCTAAGTAGGGGCACAAGCACGTGGGTACGTCCAGCCTACGCCGCAGAATCGGCAGTAGAACGTTGTATAGGTCGTCTATAACATACAACATCTAGACACAATATAAAGGTACCTGTCATCTCCGCACAAAGGTATATAATGTCACAACTCAATCACAAGACATCTAAGGGATAACACGAAATATGAAAGATATGATAGAAGGAAAATAACAGGAATAGATGCAAGATCCCACACAAGTTTAGTGTTAAAAACATAACAGAAATCCTAAATAATATATATACTACAAGTCTGAAGTACTAGCTGGATCACAGTCCAGGCAAGCCTATCTAACTAGTCTAAGCAGACAGTGCGTCCTATAAGAGCACCAGCTCCACGGGAATATCCAAGTCGTACTCGCCATCTATGCCGTAGCCATAGAAGGTCGAGCAGTCGGCCTCTAGATCAACTGTAAGCATCAACGGGGTTATCCTGTCAGAATATGAGCAAGTACAAATACTAACATCAGTTCCATATGAATTGACAAATTCTATAAGAAACAATTATAATGAAAAACAAAATAAAATATCAAGACGGAAAATATAAACAGGATATGTAAACTGGATATCATGTCATGGTATGAAATACAAGAATGTAGAATAGAATAGGGATATATGATGTATAAATATAAACATAAAATGGTGCCATGAGATATTAGAGCGTTATGTGATCGGCTTGGGATACATGATCAGGCTATTCCATTTGGCTCGGCTATCACAGAAAAATCTCAAGAAGGGTCAAGCCGGCCAACATAGAAAGCGAGCCCAAGAAATATAAGATCTCGCTACACCCTACGTGCGGTGAGGGTGACGCAAGCACAAGAATAGTGACATGAGGGTATTGATCACATAACCTCTGATAACTCTCCATCCCCGAGTAGTATAATGGATCCGGACATGTCACGTCATGACACGGGATTCAAAAGCAGGGGGCCAGCCCACTCCCAAATCGGTATCTATACAAGTACAAAAAATAAGATCGAACAATGTACCAATATACCAGGAAAGTCTAGGAATAACATCTCATGACAGGATCCGACGTATACTAGTCCGTGAACCATCGTGTCGGAAATCAAGTAAGGCACTACAACTGAATCGGATATAGCAGATATCAAGACAATGAAAACTATCAGTAATGTACTCGCCTGTGGTCCTGAGCTGTCCGTGAGAATAGATGCTCAGAGTGATGTTACAGACCTAAAGATGAGATATCATGAGTTAATTAGGGTTTGACAGTGAATGGCATGATATTCTAGTTATGCTGTGCAATCTAGGTCAATCTTAGTCAAGCTAAGTTAAACTGAGTCAAACTAAGTCAAACTGGGTCACACTAGGTCAAACTAAGTCAAACAAAGACAAACTAGGTCAAACTGGATCACGCTAGGTCAAACTAAGTCAAACAAAGTCAAACTAGGTCAATCAAAGTTAAATAAAGTCAAACAAAGTCAAACTAGGTCAAGGGTTGACTTACAGTTGACTTTTGGTCAACTGGTCAACTCTGGTCAACTCCTAGTCCCATCTAGGTCAAACTATGCTGATGGTTAACTCACAGTTGACTTTTGGTTAACTGGTCAACTTTGGTCAAGTTTTAGTCAAATCTAGGCCAAGTGTTGACTTTTGGTTGACTTTGAGTCAAAACAGTTAACCATGGTCAAACGGGGTCAACCCTAAGTCAAATACCCTATTCCTAACCATTACCTACCAAGATATCCTAATATCAACCACATCTACCCTTGTTATAAGGTATTACCCTTTACCCTTTACCCTATTAACATACTACCTTAGCCTCTAACCAATACCTTAGCATACCCTTGTCTCACTTTATGCTACTCCAATACCTTGCTAAGGTAATCCAACATCTTACCCTAGTATCTTGATACCATATCTTGGTATCTTGATACCTCACCTTGGTATCTTGAAGATATCACAATACCTTATCTTGAAACAAGGTAAACCCACTTATCCTAAGATACCATATTGGTATCCCAAGATACCACTCTAATATCTAATTCTAATATCTAATCCTAATATCTAATTTCTAACATCTATCTAACATATCCAATACCAAAATCTAGACACTAACTTAAGGTATTCAATAAACATTATCTTAACTCACTATCCTAACCTCTACATATACTTCTAACTCAAGATACTAACACTCAAACCTACATGTAATCCACTAACTTATCCCTCCTGAACACTCACCAAACCTCACACACACACACTAGAAACTCTCACACACTAACACATGGAAGGGGGGAAATATGGGCTGTCCACAGCAGCCATCAAGGTTGCTGCTGCTTTGTAAAGCAGCTCACTGCTGCTGCTTACCTGTTGTGAAACACAGTAGGTATGCTGCTGTTGCAGCTGCTGTTGAATGCAGTCCCCTGTGGGGATTGTTGGCTGCTGCTTTGAATTTTCTTCTTCTCATCCATTCAACACACAAGCCAACCCACACACTCTCACTACTAACACACATACAAAATCAAATCTCCATCTCTCCTCATCTCATCTCCACAAACACACACACTTCTCATCTCATCTCATCTATTCATGAACCCATTCCTCTCACTCTCCACACACACAACACAACCACATCTCACACTCTCATGACACAAACTCACATACATATATTCATCAAAACCACTCTCCACACACCAACACACACCCTCAATCATGCCAACCCACAAACCAAATAGGTAGGCATGATCCCCATCTCTCTAACACATTACAACTCACACTCACAACACCCCAACATATCCAAAACACATGTAAACATATAATATATATTCAAAACAGTCCACTTTAATAATTAACACAAACTTGACATGTTGAAGCTAAAATGAGACATGTAGGCTAAACCAAAATGATTCAACCATGGGCATACAAATAAAACTTGCTCTAACCATCATAACTAACATTAATCCACTCTCTAACATGTCTAAAACTGAAATTAAAATACATTAAAGCCTATTAGACATTAAATCAAACACATGGAGTGCCTACTCTTGGAAACGTCCAAAACTACCCCAACTTCCTAGAGAGGACTCATGAGAGCCTCTAAATCCATACTAACGGTGGTTTATTCATGGGGGTAGTCCTAATGAATGCAAATCTATTTAAAATGGAAAGGAAATCAATTTAGAGAGATGGTTATACCTATTGGGAGTTGGATCCCAATGATACTCTCAAATGGACACGTCTCCGACACGGAAACTCCTTGAGATTGGACACCCTTCCTTGCTCCTAAGCCTTGCTAGCACCTTCTCCTTGGTAGATTAGGTGAAATGGAGGGAGATTGGATGGGTTTGAGAGATCAAAACCTAGAGGGAAGCTCTCAAGTTTTGGAAAAGAACTAAAATAGGAAAGGAGGCAACTATCAAATGAAAATGGAGAGAGAGACTAACCCTAAGTGGCCGGCCCCTATAGCCCTCTCTAGCCCCATTTGAAAAGTCCAATTTGCCTCTCCTTGGTCTCCTTTGGGTCAAAAGTCATGTGAGAGTTTGGGGTCAAAAGGGTCAAGTTCTAATCTCCTAATGAACCATTTAATTCATATGGGATTAGCCTAATTACACTAAACTAATTAGTGGGATTTGTGGACCATGTCTAACTAATCTTTGGGTCCCGACTAGAGTCTAAGCTACCCGGATCTCCGATACAAGTCGAAACGAGATGAAATTCGAACCCGGCTTAAATAATCCCCAAATAACATTATTAATAAATAAATAATTCCAAAATATCAGAAAATAAAAAATGACCATTTTACCCTTATTTATGAAAACTGGGAGTTACAATCCTCCACTCAACACCTAAAAAATCGGTTCATTCCAAATTTTTGAATGTTTTGTCACAATGTAGAAAATATGGAAGAAATTGGGACATCAAATCTAGCAATCGATCAGTTCGGTCCTTCCAAAGAACACAACATTCTCTCCGAAGAACTCTCGGTAGGTCCCCGACCTACCTACAATTTTTTGTAGTCGACACTTGGACTGCCACACACTCAGGCAGTCCCATGTACTTGAAGGACTGCCAAATAGTGTGGCAGTCCAGAACTTCATCTTCTGTTCAAATGGACTGCCACATTTCTTGGCAGTCCATAAAGTACTTAGGACTGCCAGAAAGTGTGGCAGTCCAGTTGAAGAGCATATGAACTTTGGACTGCCTCACTTTCTGGCAGCCCTAAGTACTTTATGGACTGCCAGAAAATGTGGCAGTCCTAAAGTTGATATTCTTTTCAACTGGACTGCCACACTTTCTGGCAGTCCATGAAGTAATTAGGACTGCCAGATTATGTGGCAGTTTAGTTTAACATCAATGTGAGTCCTGAATTGGATATTGTCTTTGGTTTTGTTGTTGATTTAGTTTTAAAAAAAGTTGGAAATTTATTGTAAGGCACCCCATCTCCAATGTGCATTAATTTGAGGAATATATTCTCGACGAATATTGTCTTTGAATCTTATGACGAAGCATTAGAATGGTGCATAGAAGTTGGAAGGCGATCAAACACAATCCTTATCATTTCAAGGTCGTTACGGCACCGGCCGAATCGTAAAAACTGTAGATCTTGGATGTGAAAAAGGTGGGATGTTTAGGGTGCATCGTAAAAACGGTGAACTTCTCCCAATAAAATTTCAGCAGAAAGCGGCAGGGACAAGGAAATATGGTTGTCCATTCAAGTTAGTATTGGGTGCAAGACTGACGAGAAGTGGACAGTTGTGGTGCGGGATGGGATGCACAATCATACTCTGTCGGAGACGCTAACTGGTCATGCCTACGCCGGAAGATTGAACGACGATAATAAAAAGTTAGCTACAGAATTGTCAACTTCCGGAGTTGGTCCAAAACAAATTTATTCCGTGCTGTGTCAGAAGAATGATAAGAACAAGTCCACTCTGAGGACAATCTACAATGCACTAGCGAGGTCGAGAACGAATACTCTAAAAGGAAGAATGGCGATGCGCAAATGTTGAAGTTACTCGCCCAAAATCATTATGTGGAATACCATAGAAGACTTCCGCAGAGCAACAAAGTCATTTATATGTTTTGGGCCCATCCGGATTGCACACATTTGGCACGGTCATTTGCCAATGTTTTGGTTGCTTATTGCATGTACAAGACTAATAAATTCAAGATGCCTCTTTTTCACATTGTTGGGTTCACTTCAACCGGTAAAACATTTTCATTTGCCTTTTGTTTTTTGAAGAACGAAATAGTAGAGGACTATACATGGACTTTGGAAATATTGAAGTCACTTTACACTGGACACAAAGAGCCGTCTGTTTTTGTCACCGACCGGAAATATGCATTGATGAATGCTATTGATATCGTATTTCCTCGTGCTCGTAGATTATTATGCATTTGGCATATAAATCGAAATATTCAAGCACAATGCAAGATGAAGTTCGAGAAAGTAGACGGCAAAGTCGACATGGACCGCTTCGAAAAATTCTACAACGGTTGGACCCTTGTATGGCGAGCAAGTACTAAGGAAACTTTTGATGCAACATGGTACATATTCAAAGAGCAGTGGGAAAAGAGCAACCCAGCATGTATATCTTATATCAAAGACACATGGCTTGATCGACATAAATTTTTTTTTGTCTTGACAAGGACTAATATGGTGAAACATTACGGCACGACCACTTCCAACCGTGCCGAAGGATCACATTCAAGACTCAAAAAATATCTGCATTCATCGTCGGTGTTTTGTGTCAGTTTGGGAAGCAATCAATCTAATGACCAATTCGATCATGAACGAGATAAAGGCTTCATTTGAGATGAGCCTCAATATTGTAATGCACCAACATAAGAAAGAACATCTCTTGTCTAATTTAATCCATGTGGTGTTCTACCACGCATTGACATTACTACTTCATGAGATTGCTCGTGCGAATTCAATCGATTTCGATACCGAAGTATGTGGTTGTACATATCGACATACTTTTGGCCTCCCTTGTGCACACGAGATCAACGAATATCGAAGCCAATGTAGACCTATTCCAATAGTGATCGTTGATCAGCGTTGGAGACAGCTGTCGATCATGCCTATGGTGTACAGTCAAGATGATTTATTTTCCATGCCACAGATGGAACTTCTTCATGGAAGATGGTGTGACCGGATCCTTCCATATTTCATAAAAAATGTGGTTCTCGATTGTCTTCAATAAAGAGCAACCGATTGAGCCCACATCTTCCTCTTCCTCGGCTACATGAGAAGGATCGGATCCAACGTCACCTCTCTTTCGAGCAATGGGTACATCATCATCATCATCATCATCGGAGGAATCATCACGACGAGTCGCCGGTTTCTTCGAACGACTTGCAACATGTTTGGTTCCACGTGTTCTTATCTGTGAGACTGGTTCAGGTTCTATGATTGTTATCTCTTTTTCGAGAACTCTACCAGCTTCACGCGCCTTGCGTTCCGATGCGGTAGGACGTTTTCTTTCAGGCCCGGCCTCAACGTCCTTCTCCTTTCTCTAGTTTTCGTGACTAATATTGAATCTTAATTAGAGATTAAAATGTATGGCAGGCCCACAAATATTGTTGTTCAACTAGTGCAAATAATGGATTGCCCATTCTTCTAGCAGTCCTGACTGTATGTTGGACTGCCAGAAGAATGGACAGTCCTGACTCACAACATGTGTAACAAAGGACTGCCCAACTTTATGGCAGTCCTGACTGAAGGTTGGACTGCCAGAAGAATGAAAAGTCCTTTGTCGCAGCATGTGTAACAAAGGACTGTCCATTCTTCTAGCAGTTCTAACTGTATATTGGACTGCTAGAAGAATGGGCAGTCCTTTGTTGCACATGCTGTGACAAATGACTGCCCATTCTTCTGGCAGTCCAACATACAGTCAGGACTGCCAGAAGATTGGGCAGTCCTGGTCGACGCAGACTTTTCTCTTCGAGAAATCTAGGGTTTAATTTAAAGTGAAACCATTCCTCGCTCCCTCCGAATATAGTTTAATTCACATGACAAGACTTACAATTGAAAGAAACAATGTAATTGATGATTGAATTTTTGAAGTAAATTTATAGGATTTTGGAAACAAATGGAGAAAGTTTTACATATAATTCGTACCTTATTTGCAAGGAAGGTTTGGGTGCCATCGATCTTCTTGAAAGAGAGGAAGATGTGGAGGAGAAGAGGAAGATGAAGAAGTTGTGGAGGAATTGAGGAGATGTGGAGGAGAAGAGGAAGAAGAAGAAGAGAGGAGTTAGGGTTTAAGAAAAGAGAATAATATTTGCAAATGAAGGAAAATCTTTGGGTTTGGAGGGGGGGATTGAGTTTGGGACAGTCCTATGATCAAAAAAATGGGCTGTACTAGCCCCAATCCGGTCTAGTCCTGATAACATTTTGATGTGCCCTTATAATTAGCCTAGAATTATCGGTGGGGTGGGGGGATGAAACCATTCAAATATACCAAAAGCATCAATATAAACAAAAGGGATAAAATAATCCAACCATCCTGACACTGTAGGAACGATATAGTAAAGCGTAATACTCTAGAGGGGGGGTGAATAGAGTTGGCAGCGGAATAATGCTAAATAAAAAATGTTAGCAACACAATCACAGTATATAATCACAGTTGAAATAATGTAAAGGCAGAGTTCAGAAAGCAAACGCAAAGACAGCGATGTATACTGGTATCCCTCTGTTGAGGACTAATTCAGTCGGTAGAACTCTTGCTACCAGTTGAATCCACTATAGGAAAAACCGCAAGTTTTCTTACGAAGTCCTTGCAACTTCTACAACGCGAGCTTTGATACGAAGAACTCGTCCAACTTCAAATGTGAAGAGGTATTCTTCAATCAAGCCTTCTGATTACAATCACTCAGAAACTTCTAGACCGTACCGCACTGGCAAATCGACTAGAGGATTGTAACTGGCTTGGGATCTGAAAATGAAAGCTCTAGAAAACTCTTTGGAAGGCAGAAAGCTTTTTAGATAGTGAGAAGATTGAAAGTGAATGAGTGAATTGAAATGATCGAAATCCATCTCTATTTATAGGAATTCCAAAGGGAGAACTCTGTCAGAATTCGGGCAGAATTCGGGCAGAACTCGATGAGCAAATCTCGGTCAAATCCGCAACTGCAGGAGGACCAAGTTCCAGAGAATTCAAAAATCAAACGGCCACCAACCGAACTCTGGCCGAACTCTGGCCGAGTTCTGTCAGGGTTAGGTTAGGGTTTTAAAATAGATTTTTGGTGATTTTTGAAAACCTTTTTGAAAACCTTTTTGTAAACATTTTGATAGGTCATTTTAAAAAACATTTTGAACTATTTTGGGGATAGCCTATTTGCCAGTACGACTCGGTGTACAATGTATTCCTAGACTCAAATAAAGTGAAAAATTACATTGCATAGGAAGTACAGACTCAAGTAGGCAAACAGATCTTCAGTCTTGAACGGAGTGAATATCCAATCTTGCTTATGTCCAAGAAGCTGAGATGTCCCAACAAGCTTCGTATATCCAGACAGAGTTTTGATCAATTATTAAAATCAGGTTGACTATGACCAATGGGCCAACAATCTTCCCCATTTTGATAATTGACAAACTATGAATGATATAACATTAAGCTAGTTCAAGCTTGTTCAAAAAATATCAAAAAGTACATAACCTGTATTTAACTCAAAAAAATGTTAGATCATTTTTAATTTTCTCCCCCTTTGTCACTTAGCAAAATAATTGCACAAGAGAAGGCTCCCCCGCATTAAATGCAGAAGGCTCCCCCGCAATCAATGCATAAGTAACAAATAGCGAGATAACAAATAAAGGAATATAGTATAAGAATTAGAGATATAGCATCACAGGCATGTAATGTTTCTACAAATTATCATCACAGGCATGTATTGCTTCAAAAACATAAAAAAAAATCTCAGGCATGCTATTTCACAGGCAGTTTAAAAATGGAGAAGCAGTATAAAGAGATAGTGCTTAAACAAAATGCTGAAATAAACTGAGATGACATAAATGAAACATCAAAAACATGTCCATGAAGATAAAAAGTACTGATAGCAAACTACAAAGTACTGATAAAAAGTAAATGATAAAAACTTGGAATGTCGGAGCATTTCCAAGTATACAATAGAATATCACTAATAATCAAATCAGATCTCATCATCACTATCCTCATCAATATCATCAGCAGCGTGGCCAGCATGACCGGAAGTACCAGCACCAGAAGTACCAGCGCCAGTAGGATGAGTAGGGGCGCCAGCATAGAACTCACCAACGTAATCTCGAGGTGCACGATACCAGTCATAGGCGTTACCTGGCTGGAAGTAGGCATGAACGCCTCATCCTCACAGCGGTAACCCGAAAAAGCTGGATCACGAGGGATGGAAGCAGCAGAGTGACCAGTCTGGGCAAAACGCAGATCGGCCAAGGAGTTTGCCATCGCCTGGTAACGGGTGACATCGCGGAACTCTCGCTCGCGAGCCATGTCCGTCATCGAGACGTGCAAAGCTGATAAATGCTGATGTATGCCCTCAAAAGTCATGGCATACGGCTGATGTGGTAAAGATGGTGCAGTAGGAGGAGCAGGAGGTGGAGCTGAAGCAGTCCGGCTGCGACGAGAAAGCTGGTGTAACTTGGGCTCAGAGTCCTGAGTACAAGTCGATAGATCAATCTCGAATCGCTGAAAGATACGAGGGAGAATCATCGCGTAAGAGAGATTTCGATCTCTAGCACGACAACGTCCCATCATCTGAATGATTGTCTTAGGGGCGGAAAAAGGAATCCCCTTAAGAATATGGTACATGGCGGACAGCTCAAGCGAAGTCACATCATCCTTGGAAGTGGATTTTGGAAGAAGAGTAGAGTAGATGATGCGATGCAATTCGTAGTTAAACAAGTTCAGGTTGTTAGCCTTGAACTTTCCAGAACGTACTCTGTTAGGTGCACAAAGTTCCGTTTTGAAACTCGTGAGTGTAGTGCCTTCGGAGAAATCGAATTCCGTGATATCAACTAGCGGTTCACCTTCATTGGGAATACCAAGAATCTCTGCTAGAAGGACATCATTGAAGTCAATGTCTATGCCTCCAACACGTGTGCTCACGTCAAAAGTGTTAACTACGAGATTGCAATAGAACAATCTAATGGCATTAGTAGCAATTGGGAAGCACAGTTTAACAAGTAAGTGTAACCCTAATGCCTCAAATAAGTGACGATGATCAGGGAATACCGTCCATTTGACCGGAGCGCCGCTACATATGGAACGGGTGGAAAAGTCACCGTACCATAATAAAGCTTGATCGAGGGTTTGAAAGAAGAACCCATCGAAAGTGCCGTCGCTCTTTTGGACCGGCGAAAACAAAGAATCCGTGTGAGGATTCGAAGAGGACCCTTCCTCACTAGGAGTGGTCTTCTTCCTCTTAGACGGATTAAATCTAGGTGCCATTGAAATAAAAAGCACTAATTTGAAAGGTGGAGAGAGAGGGAGTTATACCTTACGAAAATTGGATATGTTGTAGAGAAGAACGATCTCCGCACGATTCCAAAATTTGGAAGGATTTCACCAAGTAGATAGGGAGCAATGGGTTGGTGAATACCTAGGGTTTGGAGGAGTTTCGGGCGGCTGGAGCTGCTGTTTGAAAGTTTGGAAGCAATGGAAGAGAAGAAGCTCTCGGGTTCTGTATATATACACATACACCCTTAACCGAACTCGGGCCGAATTCGGTCAGAGCTCTGGCCGAATTCGCCTAGGGTTCTTTCAGGTTGATTTTTGCTACTTCTTTTTCATTGACTCGTTGCAAATATTTAATTCAAAGATTAGTTATTTTAGTCTTCAAATAATATAATTAATAATATTTTATGAATTAAATGTCATTATACAGTGACTGTCTCAGATTAGCTGTAGGAGTACTGTCCCAGCTGGCGGAGGTTCACCGGGGAACTCTTAAGTACCGCTTCGCTTCAACCGTAGTTGTGGTGACAGACAGACTCTTTATTAGCTTGTCTCTAACACAGTTTTTGCATAATGATATATAATCATAAAATAAAATCAATTAATATTATTGACGTCCAAAATTCCTAATTCTCGACGTAAATAATTGAAACGATCTTCCGCTAGAGGTTTAGTGAAGATGTCAGCTAATTGATTTTCAGTATCTATGTACACAAGGTTTATATCTCCATTTTGATGATGATCTCTAAGAAAATGATGTCTAATCTCGATATGTTTAGTACGAGAATGACATACAGGATTCTTAGTCAAATTAATGGTGCTCGTGTTATCACAGAAAATGGGAATATGTGTGAAAAATAAATCAAAGTCTTCTAGGGTTTGTTTCATCCACAAAATATGAGCGCAACAACGTCCTGCGGCGATATACTCAGCCTCTGTTGTTGATAAGGCTACAGAATTTTGCTTTTTACTAAACCAAGAGACTAGAGCCTTGCCTAAGAAATGACATGTACCGCTAGTACTTTTTCTATCAACCTTGCATCCAGCAAAATCTGCATCCGAATAACCAATAAGGTCAAAGGATTTAGTTTTGGGATACCACAAGCCGACAGAAGAAGTGCCCTTAAGGTATCGGAAGATATGCTTAACTGCGGTCAGATGTGATTCCTTTGGGTTAGCTTGAAAACGTGCACACAGGCAAACACTAAACATGATATCTGGACGACTAGCAGTTAAGTAAAGTAAACTACCAATCATACCTCGATACTTACGTGTGTCGACTGGCTTGTCTTGTTCGTCAGAATCAAGCTTTGTTGAAGTTGCCATCGGAGTGCCAATAGGTTTGACATTGTCCAGATCGAACTTCTTTAGCAAATCTTTTGTGTACTTGGCTTGATTAATGAACGTCCCATTGTCGGTTTGTTTGATTTGCAATCCGAGAAAGAACTTCAGCTCTCCCATCATGCTCATCTCAAACTCATTCTGCATACACTTAGAAAATTCTTGACAAAGAGATTCATCAGTGGATCCAAAAATAATATCATCAACATAAATTTGAATTAAAAGCAGCTTGCCATTAAAAGATTTAATAAATAGTGTAGTGTCAACCTTTCCTTTTGAAAAACCGTTGTCAAGTAGAAAAGAGCTTAAACGGTCATACCAAGCACGAGGGTCTTGTTTCAAACCATATAAGGCTTTCTTCAACTTGAAAACATGGTCAGGATTTTTGAAATCCGTGAAACCCGGAGGTTGTGCTACAAAAACTTCTTCTTTTATAAAGCCATTTAGAAAAGCACTTTTTACATCCATTTGAAAAAGTTTGAAATCATGAAAACATGCAAATGCACATAACATTCGAATGGATTCTAATCTCGCAACTGGGGCATAAGTCTCATCGTAGTCGATACCCTCTTCTTGATTGTATCCTTGAGCTACGAGTCGAGCCTTGTTACGAGTTACTAAACCATCCTCATTTAGTTTGTTTCGGAATACCCAACGGGTGCCAATGACCGGATGATCAATAGGCTTGGGAATAAGTTCCCAAACTTGATTCCGTTCGAATTGGTTCAATTCCTCTTGCATGGCATCTATCCAGAAACTATCACTACATGCTTCATCAATAGATTTAGGTTCTAGCTGTGAAATAAATGCAACACTAGAAACAATATCTCTACTGGATGATCGAGTACTTACTCCTTTGGTAATGTCACCAATTACCAAATCTTGTGGATGATCAGCTGTGAATTTTAACCTCTTAGGTAGACTCTGTAGGTAGCTGGTTCTTGGATCTCCTCTAGGGGGTTCAGCTAGTGCAGAGCTTGGTTCAGGTTCAGCTGATGTTGAACTTGATGTAGGCAGATCTTCATCACTGTCATCGAGAGTCATTTGGTTCATTTCATCAAAAGTGACGTTGATTGATTCTTCGATGATCATGGTACGTTTGTTGAAGACTCTGTACCCTTTGCTCTTGGCCGCATAACCTAGAAATATACCTTCATCGGCCTTTTCGTCAAACTTTTCCAAGTTGTCTTTAGTATTAAGAATAAAGCACTTACAGCCAAAAATCTTAAAGTATGAAACTGAAGGAATTCTATCAAACCATAACTCAAATGGAGTCTTCTTCGATTTGGGTCGAATTAGAACTCTATTGAGCACAAAGCAAGCTGTATTGACAGCTTCAGCCCAGAAGTATTTGGGTAGGCTAAATTGATTTAACATTACTCTGGCCATTTCGGTTAGAGTTCTGTTCTTACGTTCCACAACTCCATTTTGTTGTGGAGTTCTAGGGCAGGAGAACTCGTGTATGAAACCGTGTGTGTCACAAAATTGCTCGAAATCAGCATTCTCGAATTCGCCTCCATGATCGCTTCTAATTCGAGTGATCATGTAACCTTTTTCATTTTGTACTTTCTTGCAAAAGGCGACAAATTCGGATAATGCGTCATTCTTGCGTGTCAAGAAATATACCCACGTGTATCTAGAAAAATCATCTACAATAACAAATGCATATAATTTACCTCCGAGGCTAGCAACTCTGCTAGGACCGAATAAATCCATGTGTAGCAATTGTAGAGGTCTAGTAGTACATACTGCGTTTACAGACTTGAATGTGGATTTGGTAGCCTTGTTCTTTTCACATTGGCTGCATACTGGATCCTTCTTGAATGTTATGTCTGGTAAACCGCGTACTATCTTCTTTGTGGATAATCTTGAAATTGTATCCATGTTTGCATGACCGAGTCTCATGTGCCATAGATGACTCTCATCACTTTTGGCCATTAAGCATCTACCTGAAATGTTAGCTTCTTCCAACAGATAGAAAACATATATAATGTCTTCCCTGATTCCTTCAAAGATAGTATTACCAGTTGAGCTATCAACTATAGTACATTTGTCTTTGTCAAAGTTGATACCATAACCATGATCAGCTAGATGACTTATGCTGAGCAGATTATGTTTCAACTCGGTAACCAGACAGACATCTTTAATCACGGGATAGGGAGACTTACCAACGTCACCGATACCAATAATATACCCTTTCAAATTATTACCGAAGGAAACATAACCTTCCTTCTTCTTCTTCGACAGTGTTGCAAATAGGGTAGCGTCACCGGTCATATGCCGTGAGCAACCGCTGTCGAGGATCCATTTGCTTCTAGCATGTGAAGGGTGTTCCACCTACAAAACAGTTTGCAGATGAAACCTTTGGTACCCATTTCTTGTAGGGTCCTGAATTGTTAGCTTTAGGTATCCAAGCATAAACATTTAAATCTACAAGCTTTCTCATTCTACATGCAGATGATATATGACCAATGAGGCCACAATAATGACATTGTGCATGTCGAGTGTTGAAAGCTGAGTGGTGTGCATGGTTGGTAGGTTTGGGTTTTCTAGTATAGAAGAATGCATACCTATGATCATGTTTGGGCTTAACCTTTTGGGGTAAAGGTTTTATATGGTTTGGTCTGACAGTGTTTGGCTTGGAAATGTTCCGAATTCTCGGTAA
This sequence comes from Iris pallida, assembly GCA_029216955.1. NCBI lineage: Eukaryota > Viridiplantae > Streptophyta > Magnoliopsida > Asparagales > Iridaceae > Iris > Iris pallida. Next base: position 26,094,673 of record JANAVB010029819.1, on the reverse strand, counting down.
GTGACACGTGTTAGGATAGGAAGCAGCAGGCTCAGGCTGTTTTCCTAACCTAATTTCCAACCTTTTGGAACTGTCATATAACTTAGTATAATCAGAAGTGAGTGATTCCATTCTGATTTGTGCAGATTGAAGACTTTTCTTTTCTCTAGAAACATCTTCTCTCAATTGGTCTATAATCTTGTCTTTCTCTTCGGATGACTGTTTAGTCTCGTGTAATAAGAGCTTTATAGAGGAAAGCTCACCAGACTCACTAACATTAGCTCTAACCTCAGCTAGTAGGTCGGTAAGTCTTCCTATTTCTCCTTTGTACTCTTTGAGTACCTTCTTAGCGGTCTGATATTTACTACGCAGCTTCCTGTAGTCAAGCATCAGGTCACTGAAGGCATCTCCTAATTGCTCAAAGGTGAAGTCATCATATGTTTCTACAGGTTCAGTAGGTACCTGATCGATTGCCATGAAGCAGATGTTTGCAGCGTCCTCTGAATGTTCATCTTCTGAGTCGCTAGCTTCACTCTCATGCCATATGCTGGTGTTGGCATATTTCCGAGACGTTGATCTTTTCAGGTTGCCTTTTTCATACCTGTTGTTCTTCTTGCTCGATGATGAGTTGATGGAACAGTCCTTCTTCATATGTCCCTTCTTCTTGCAGCCATAGCAGACAGCATCTTCTTGGTACCAATTGTTGCTGTTGTTCTCTTTGACTCTCTTCTCATGTCTCATGAATCTTTTGAACTTCCTTGCTAGGAGAGCTTGATCTTCAGCGTCAGATCCACTGCTGTCTGAGTCATCTTCAGCAGCTTTTCTGTGCTGAGCCTTGAGGGCGATAGTCTTCTCCTTTGGTGCAGGTTCTTCAAAATCTTGTAGCTCCAGTTCATGAGTGAGTAGTTTACCCATGAGTACTTCAAGTGACATTGTGGTGAGGTCGTTTCCTTCAATGATAGCTGTAGCCTTCGGAATCCAGTTCTTGGTGAGAGCTCGCAGGAGTTTGCGAATCTTTTCGTGGTTACTGTAATCTTTGCCTAAGGAGGACAAAGGGTTTACAATATCCAAGAACCTCTCGAACATTTGTGTGACTGTTTCATTTGGCTTCATTTTGAACGCCTCGTACTCTTGAGTAAGTCTGCTGACTTTTGACTCCTTGACTTGAGTCGTGCCTTCATGTGTAACTTCGAGAAGCTTCCACACACCATTTGCCGTTGTGCATGTAGATACCCTGTTAAATTCTGTTCTGTCTAAGGCATAAAAAAGAGCATTAATGGCACGTGCGTCAAGACTGGCCTTTTTTTTCTTCCTCTGTATAACTGCTTTGGGGTTTTTCAACCAAAACTCCCTCGACATTTATACGAGGTGGCTTCTGATAGCCATCAAGAACAATAGCCCATAAGTCAAAATCAAGATATTTCAAGAAGAAACTCATCCGTGTTTTCCAATAAGTGTAGTTAGTACCATCAAACAGAGGGGGTCTGTTTGTGGCCTGACCTTCACTTGTGAATTTCATAGTAGCCATGTGATGTGCTGTGATCTAATAAATAATGAATAAATAATAGCACTGTTACCTCGCTTTACCTGTAACACCCGCTCTGATACCAATTGTAGGAACGATATAGTAAAGCGTAATACTCTAGAGGGGGGGTGAATAGAGTTGGCAGCGGAATAATGCTAAATAAAAAATGTTAGCAACACAATCACAGTATATAATCACAGTTGAAATAATGTAAAGGCAGAGTTCAGAAAGCAAACGCAAAGACAGCGATGTATACTGGTATCCCTCTGTTGAGGACTAATCCAGTCGGTAGAACTCTTGCTACCAGTTGAATCTACTATAGGAAAAACCGCAAGTTTTCTTACGAAGTCCTTGCAACTTCTACAACGCGAGCTTTGATACGAAGAACTCGTCCAACTTCAAATGTGAAGAGGTATTCTTCAATCAAGCCTTCTGATTACAATCTCTCAGAAACTTCTAGACCGTACCGCACTGGCAAATCGACTAGAGGATTGTAACTGGCTTGGGATCTGAAAATGAAAGCTTTAGAAAACTCTTTGGAAGGCAGAAAGCTTTTTAGATAGTGAGAAGATTGAAAGTGAATGAGTGAATTGAAATGATCGAAATCCATCTCTATTTATAGGAATTCCAAAGGGAGAACTCTGTCAGAATTCGAGCAGAATTCGGGCAGAACTCGATGAGCAAATCTCGGTCAAATCCGCAACTGCAGGAGGACCAAGTTCCAGAGAATTCAAAAATCAAACGGCCACCAACCGAACTCTGGCCGAACTCTGGCCGAGTTCTGTCAGGGTTAGGTTAGGGTTTTAAAATAGATTTTTGGTGATTTTTGAAAACCTTTTTGAAAACCTTTTTGTAAACATTTTGATAGGTCATTTTAAAAAACATTTTGAACTATTTTGGGGATAACCTATTTGCCAGTACGACTCGGTGTACAATGTATTCCTAGACTCAAATAAAGTGAAAAATTACATTGCATAGGAAGTACAGACTCAAGTAGGCAAACAGATCTTCAGTCTTGAACGGAGTGAATATCCAATCTTGCTTATGTCCAAGAAGCTGAGATGTCCCAACAAGCTTCGTATATCCAGACAGAGTTTTGATCAATTATTAAAATCAGGTTGACTATGACCAATGGGCCAACAGACACATCTAACACTAATATATCTAACACAATATATATCCTTTACTAGCTAGAAATAGTTTAGTCTCTCAGTTCTGCAGTCTTGATCATCCTGCTCTCCGCTAGATTCCCTCTAGTGCCGCGGGTCGTGCCATCTTCACCGTGAGAGGTGATCTATGCCGCTTTTGACTTGGAAGAGGTAATACTCACTGAAAACTAATATATTAGTCATAAACTGAAATATTTCATCTTCAATTAGAAAATAAAATTTCCACTTGGATGTGGTCTTTTGAGGTTTTGTAGAAGTTCACTATGTGCTTTCCTTCATATTGGGGTCGTGAATTTTGTAGCCTATTAGAAAAGTTCGTCGCTGAGGAGTATCCAATTTCCGTAAAGAGTTTTGGGTCGTCCCCTTCTCGTTGTTAATCAGTCGTCCTTGTTGCTAAACCGTCGTTGGAAAAATTGGCCACAACATGAGAAAAAGAAATTCCGGGTATGCCACAATGTGGTGGAAACAGATGGAGATAGATGGTACCAAAGTGAGCTAAAAATTTAGGGGTGGGCACGGGTCGGGACGGCCCAAATTTTATGGAACCGGACTGAACCCGTTTTTTGGCGGGGCGGGGCGGGCAAAAAAAAATTCGGAACCGGACTGGACCCGACCCGTTTGGAACGGGTCCAGTGCGGAGCGACCCGCGGGTCCAAACGGGTCTAAAATTTCACATGATGCACCATGTTTTTACCAAGAACATTATACATAATGGTCGGTGAAGGATATGTTTGCACTTTGCAGAAGAAATTCAAAGCACTACATTGATACAGAGCAAGGAAAAGCCAATACAAAAATATCCAGCCCACTACATTCATGCTAGACAAAAAATCAAAAAACTTTCTGTGCCAGGTTCATACTGTAAAAGTAAAACAAAATTAGATTGAATTGACATAGTATTCTCCATCTCATGTCTTAAACCAAACAAAAAGCATCTTCACAAGCAAAAAAGGCATGAGTTGATTCAATTAAAATGAAGCATCCTAAGGAAGAGAAGACTACAACTTGCTTCAATTAAAATGAAGCATCCTAAGGAAGAGAAGACTGCAGCCATCCTTTAACATGATGCACCAAACAACAGACAAAGAAGAAGAGGCAATACTCGGGGGCCGTCGGGGGAAGAGAGTCGAGGGCGTCGGGGGAAGAGAGAGAGGGTGAGAGTTTGGGGGACTTGAGAGAAGGACAGTAGTTAGAAAAAATTTAGGGCCGGCTCAATGGCTCATGCCTCATAGTCATGTCTGTGCAGAAAGTAGAAACATTGAATTTTTCTTTTCTAAGAACAAACAGGCCGGGTCGGGGTCCCGTTTAATTTTAAACCCGTCCCGACCCGTTAATTTTACATGCCCCGTCCCGTCCCACCCCGTTTGCTTACAAAAATTTAGGAACCGTCCCTTTTGACCAATATACGGTTTGGGCCGGGTCGGAACCGCGGGTCCTGGACCCGTATGCCCACCCCTAAAAAATAGAATTTTCGGTTATCTTTTAGATTTTTAATTTGTTTGTTAGTATAAATCTAAATAAGTAGAATTTTTAGATTTTTTACTTTGTCTTTTACGATAAATCTAAATAAGTAAAATTTTATCTTTTGAGTTGGTTATGGTTGGTTAGGATGACTTATCTTAGAAAGTATTTAGAGATTTATTATATGTTCTTTGGATTGGTTTGTAGTCTATAAGTAGTCTTTAGGTTCAGAAATTATTAATCCAAGAAATGCAGTAACAATACTCTAGAGTGGATATCTTTGTCTTATTTCCTTCTCCGACATTGACGTATAGTGATCCGATGTCATTCGATACATTTAAAGCTTGCGCGTCCAATTTGCCATTCATTTCCAATTTCATACAAAGCATATTTTCTTTTGGTTTTCATCTTGAGTTAAATTGGTATCATAACTAAATCCTGGGTTAAGATTATTTTTATACGTAGGTAAGACTCATTAAAATTTTCTACAGAAAATTTCTTGTGACAGATTTATGCGATAATCGATGATGCATATGATAAGATGCATGTATAAATGATTGTAGGGACGAGCATTTTACTTCTTTGGATGCACGGAGACGACCACCATTTATAGAGGTGCTTGATGTTATTTGCCAACTGAACATTTCATTTCTTCCACCTCTACAACCGGTATTACCAATGTGTGGGGTTCCATTGTCTTTCCAGAAGCTTCTATGTTGACTAGTTCTGCTATGGTCGATTTGGAGGACATCACCATGAACTTAATTCTCGGATTTCACGCTACATAATTCACCAGGAGGTGATTTTTCGAAGCTGAGAAGATTGATGAAAAATTAATTAGGATTTTCGATTATCATTTAGATTTTTAGTTTGTTAGTTAGGATAAATCTAAAATGAGAATTTTATTTTTTGAGTTGGTTAGAGTTGGTTATGAATTTGACTTATCTTATAGATAAGAATTTAGAGATTTATTTTCTTCTTTTAATTGATTTGTAGTCTATAAATAGTCTGTAAGTTCAGAAGTTACTAATCGAATAAAAAAAGAATGTTATATATATTTTGAGTTTGTATGCCGGTGCTGCCAAAATCCTAAAGTAGATCTCTTTATCTTATTTCCTTCTTTGCCTCGGACATTAACGCCTAGTGATCCAATGTTACCTACATGTCATTCTAAAATCGGGTATTCCTAATTATTATTTTTTATCTTTCTATTAAAATTATTTGTGATAAATTTATAATAGTTGATTGTTCATGTTTCATTTAAAACTTCTGCATCCAATTTTTTATAAATTTTGAATTTCATATAAATTATATTTCCTTTAGGTCTTCATCCCTTGTGTCACAAAGAAGCTAATACTTGTTGCTACTATGAGATTGTTATAGTTGTTTTTGTTGGTATTGGGTGGTGTTTCCAACCTATGTGGTAAACACTCTCGAGTGCGATGAGCGTCATCCGTGTGTCGGAGAAACTTGGAGAGTCAAAGGTGACGAAGGAGGCTCTATTTGAAAGTGTGTCAGACATTTGGAAAACTTGTATCAGTGCCAACAGTATATCGCTACCAGTCTGGTGATACAAGAGTTTGTTATAGAATCGCTCTGATACAAAGTGCCTGTAAGGGTTATATACTAAAAGCATCATTTTTGTATTAACTTTATTTTCTTAAATTTTGAATGAGAATCATATGAGCAAATATTTGCATATAGTATTTGTTGCAAGTGTTAATGCAAGTGTCTGATATTCTATATTGTAGATAATATGGTGTGTGGTATCACACAGAAGACCATAATATCAGTGTCCTATGGAATATATAAATAGTTCACAACAAACTTGGACAATCAATTGGAAAGGTTGTAGTGTAATATGGTATTAGTCTATCTTGACCATAGGTTTACACTAGTACACTTTGTGTGTATTGAACATAACTACTTGAGGTTGTTCTCTTTGTATTGACTACATAAGAAAACAAATATCTCTGTTATTATGGATGCTTGTGCTCTTAATCCGGATATAATAACATACATGTATATGTAGTGTGTATTACTTTGACTCATAAAAGAGTAAGATTCATTATGGGTCAACAACCTCTATGGATTGGGTAATAACATTGTATGTATGATGGGTTATTGATTATAAAAGGAATCCATGTCCCGATACGTCGGGTTGATGATGTCCCCTTAAGGAGCTCATAAGAATTGTCATGTAAACCCTGCAGGTAGATTATATCCGACATGATAAATAAAGTTGAGTACTACTACTTAAGGATAAAAGATGTCGATCAATATAGTTGTCACTAACTTAATTTGATCGGCGGACATTCGATATTTTAACATGGAGAGCCAAACAAGCATATAATAAAAGGAGCCCACAATCATAATTTGGGATTAGGAAGGTAGTGCAACAATAGCTCTTTAGTGGACCGAGCTATTGTTAATGGGCCTGGGTTGTGTGTTCGGACTGAACACGGGATACCCAGACCCGTTAGGAGACCTAACCCTAATTTCTTCTCATGGTCCCTGTCGTAGCCTTATATATATCCTCTATTCTCTGGCCGTTACGGTATCATAAAAAATAAGAAGCTTTCTCTAAATTCGTGATTCACGTAAGGAGAGAAAGGGATGACTGCCAAGGTGAAGAAAAGGTTGGGAGATCATCGCCCACACGACGTCCAACCCGAGAAAGGAATACGTGCAAAAGATCTTGGGGTCGTGACTTCTCGAGGTTGCTGGAAAGTGTCTTCTTCTTTCCGTCACAGGTATAATTCGTGAACCCTAGTTCCGCTATGAAGGGTTGGAACACGTCTTACATCTATTAAACTTCCATCGATCAATATGCACACCAAACTAGGGGTCATGGCAATCCCCAGTTCCATCAGTGGCTATGTTTTGGTACACCGCCGATATACCGGTATCGGGGTGAAGGCTAAATTAGGTGTTTTATTAACACTGTTAGATCATGATCAACAGTCCGTATTTTTTCAGGAATTGGGTGCTTTAAATATGTGTTTTCTAACACTAATCTTAAGAGATTACAATCTAAGGAGAGTTTTCTCAAGGATGCAATTTTCTCATGAAAGGAAGAGGTGATTCGGAGTTTCGGGGGTTGATTTGAAGAGAGATTGCTTGGAGCAGTTCTTCATTTTTTTTGCTTTTTATCTTGTCTTCGGTAAACTTTCTATACTCGTAATCTATTTCCATCTATTTGAAGTATTACTGTAATCTGTGTGGATCGGTAGAGGATTTTGTAAAGGAGCCAATGTACTTTCTTTATTCTATTAGTGGAGGGTTTTCCTTGTTGGACTCCGACCACCCTGTGATTTTTTCGTCAGGATTTTCTACGTAAAAATCTAATGTGTTTGTGTTGTGCTCTTGTATGGATTTAACGTAATTAGTTTGTGCGATTATCTTCAGTCCGCGTTCGTTTTCAACAGAGTGGTATCAGAGTAATTGTTGCTAGGTGTCAGGGGTTGATAGGAAAACTGAGAAGAAGTAATAGGTGCGAAGTCAATGCGCATGATAAACCTAAACGATTTCAACATCACTATTGACGGAACAAGATGAAAGATTTGTTATTCATAAGAAGCTACATCTTTGGATATTTTCTTGCGAAAAGCCTATTGAAAAATCCGATGATGACTAAAATTTTGAGCATATACAAATATGTGGGTATATAAGACAGTTCACGGAAGAGAATGCATATAATCGTATCGTCAATATTGAACACGAAAAGATGTTGTAGGAGAAGCTGGAATGCAAAGAAGACCGGGATAAATAAATTGTTCATAATCCGACAAATGATTGGTTTTAGGTACAGGATGGTTTGTCCATTACGGATCACTTGAGTAAGTTCCATGATGTGGTTGACCAGTTATCCTCTATGTGAGTAATTTTCAACGACGAGGTACATGAGCTTTGGTTGCTGTGTAATTTGCATACTCGTAGGAGACGTACGAGTGTCCATGATTGCTTCTGCTACAGAAGATGTGGTTAGTTTGGAGTTCGCCAATAATGGAATATTAAATGAAGAGATGCAGAGGAAATCTCAAGGCACATCATTTACATCTCATTCAGAGATACTTGTTTCAGAGGGATGAGGTAAGAGTAAAAGCAAGGGTTCAGACAGTAGCAGGGACAATAGTAGAGGGAAGTCCAAGCGTCGGTAAGAGGACTTCGAATGTTATCATTGTGGCAAGGACCAGATCAAAGAAAATTGTTTTGCTTAGAAGAGAGAAAAAATGTGACAAGAAGAATTAGAGTGAGAACACTACAATGGCCGTTTCAGCACATAGATGCGACATCATTATTGTGGGTAATGAGGTTTTCATGAACCTCGCTTGGGATGATAATTTTTGGTTGGTTGACGTATCTCACAACATAGGACTTTGGCGCAAGTATCTCACAACATTGAATATTTTGTCATATACATAACAAAGACTGTAGAGTGTTGAAAATGGGCAACGAGAATGTGTCAAAGATGATTGCCATAGGAGATATGCATTTGAAGACTAATACGAGAGCAATTATTGTGCTTAGAAATGTTCATGTCCCCGGTATACATTTCAACTTGGTGTTAGTTGAAAAGTTGGATGACGAGGGATTTTTCAGCCTCTTCGAAAATGATCAATAGAAGCTTTCCATGGTGGTTGTCAGAGGAACAAGAAGTTCGGTCTCTTTTATATGGAAGGGAGCACACATGGGGTATAGGAGGTGAACATAGTCAATGAAACATCTATCGAGTTGTGGCACAACCGGCTTAGCCATATCATCGAAAAAGTTTGGGTCTATGTATAAAGACCTAGGATTAGGTGCTGCCTACTTTCAAGGAGTTTCAGGCCTACGTTGAAAGGGAGACTGACAAGAAGATGAAGTGTATACGGTTCGACAATGACAGCGAATACAATGGTCCCTTTGATGCTTATTGTAAAGAACAGAAGATTTAACACCATAAGTATCCGCCAAAGACGCATCAACTAATTGGCGAAGTAGAGCATATAAATATAATACTGATGGAGAGGGTACGATATTTTTTGTTAAATGCAAATTTATCGGGCAATTATTGGGGTGAGACTCTTAATACTACTGCTATGCTAATTTGTCTCGGAGTGCTTTTTTGCAGGGTGATGTATTTGACAAAGTATGGCACGATAAAGAGCCGTCATACAATTATCTGCGAGTGTTTGATTGTAAGACCTTCGTGCATGTACCGGAGGACGAGAGGTCTATATTTGAGCCGAAGACAAGGTAGTGCGTTTTTGTCGTCTATGGTCGGGATGAGTTCGGATATAGACTCTACGATCCCATAGAAAGAAAGCTCTACCAAAGCATAGATGTGATATTCGTCAAGGATGAGACTATGACCAACATTTAGGATTTCAAGATGCCTTCTGAGGCTGAAGATTTGTCTGAATTAGAGTTATCACACTTCGAACCGTTTCCAGTGAACATTGTAGAAATCAAAAATACAGGGGAGCCGGTACATGGAGTTGCTCCCAACTTTGGTCATCAACCCATTGAGGATGATCAAGATGGCCCTCAGGCGGATGAGCATGTCGAGAAGGCAGTTCCTGAAGGGAATGAGGTTGTTGGTGCACACCAAGTACCAGAGGTTCCGTTAAGAAGGAGCACAAGAGAGCGTCGACCATCCACGAGGTACTCGTTAGATGAGGATATACTATTGACTGACAGAAGAGAACCCGAAAGTTTTGCAGAGGCAATAAAAGACGAAACGCAGACACGAGTGGATGCAGGCCATACAGAAGGAAATGAGTTCCTTCAGGCAAACTTCACTTATGAGACGGTATGGTTGCTAAAGGTCGAACATGCTTTGAAAAATCGGTAGATGTTTAGAGTGAAGCAGACAGAAGATGCTACTCGCCCTCGATACAAAACGAGACTGGTAGTCAAAGGCTACAGTCAGCAGAAGGGCGTTAATTTCGATTAGATCTTTTCGCCGGTCATTAAATTGTTATCTATCCAGGTGGTGCTAGGTTTAGCAGTCAATTTCAATTTCGAGATTGAGCAGATGGATTTCAAGACGATGTTCCTCCACGATGACTTAGAGAAAGAATTATACATGGAGCGGCCCGATGGTTTCTGTGGGAAGGGCAAGTCATATTTGGTCTGTCGGTTAAAGAAGTCTGTATGGTCTGAAGCAGACTCCGCGACAGTAGTAGAGAATGTTTTGTCATTTATGGTAGAGCATTCTTATGCCCGTACGACGTCGGACTATTGTGTGTTTGTGAAGTATTTTGCTGAGGATGGTTTAATCATTTCACTGCTCTATGTAGATGATATGTTATTGGTGGGACGAAATTCCACCTCGATAGCGGAGTTGAAATGCCAACTAGATGCAACATTCTTTATGAAAGATTTGGGCACATCAAATATTATTCTTGGGATAGAGATCACCCGAGAGAGAAATAGAGTCTAAGTTGCTTTGGTTGTCTCGAGAGAAGTACGTTCACCGAGTACTTCAGCGTTTCGAAATGGACGGGTCGAAGAAAGTAAGTACCCCATTACAACTCACTTTAGGCTCACTATGGAGCAATGTCCATCAACAGAAGACAAAAAGGAAGATATAAAACGAGTTTCATATGCTTCAGCAGTGGAAAGTTTCATGTATACTATGGTGTCTACAAGGCCAGATATTACTCATGTAGTTGGTATGGTTAGAAAGTATATTTCCAATCCCGGGAGGATACATTAGAGGGCAATCAAATGGATGATTCGTTATCTTCAGGACACTGCTGATTGGAAGGTTTCATTTGGGAGTGACGAACCAAAGCTGATTGGGTATATCGACGCTGATATGGCTGGAGATGCAGATACCAAGAGATCGACTTCGGACTATATTATGATATTAGCTGGTGGAGCAATTTCGTGGCAGTCGCAATTGTAGAAGTGTGTTTCCTTGTCTACGACAGAGACAGTTCATTGCGACGACGAAAGCTTACAATATGTTATTGTGGATGAAGAAGTTTCTGCAGGAGATGTAACTTAAGCAAGAGCAATATACTTTGCTTTGCGGTAGCCAAAGTGTTATTCACCTTAGGAAGAACCCGACAATTCATAGTTGGTCCAAGCGTATTGCAACTCGGTATCACTATACACAAGATGTGTTAGAGTCGAAGGACGCAACTCTTGAGAAGGTTCATACAGGGGACAATGGAGCAGATATGCTTATGAAGTTTCTGCTGAAGAAAATTTTTAAGTATTGCAGGAGGATTGTTGGAATGATGAGCTCCTCAGCCTAGTTGGGAAGAGAGAGAGAAAGAGAGAGAGAGAGAGAGAGAGAGAGAGATGTTGGTATTGGGTGGGGTTTCCAATCTATGTACAAAACATCCTGGAATGCTATGAGCGCCATCCATGTGTTGGAGAAGCTCGGAGAGTCGAAAGAGACGTAGGAGGCCATATTTGAGCGCATGTCAGACATTTGGAAAACCTGTATCAGTGCCAGCGGTATACTGCTATCGATGTACCGCTGGTACACTGATGATACAACAATTCGTTCCAGAACCGTTCTACACAAAGTAGTCAAGTTTCGATATACCTCAGGTATACCGCGGTCGGTATACTGCCGGTATACTGATTTCAGAACTGAAGGTTAAATTTGGATATTTTATTAACACCGTTGGATTGTGATCAACGCTCTAGATTTTTTCGAAAGTTGGGTGCTTTAAATAGGTGTTTACTAACCCTAATTTTAAGAGAGTGCAATCTAAGGAGAGACTTTTCTCAAGGGTGCAGTTTTCTATGGAGAGGAAGAGATGATTCGGAGTTTCTGGAGCTTATTTGAATAGAGATCTCTTCGAGGAGTTCTTCATTGATTTTTTCCTCATCTTCTCGTCTCCGGTAATCCTTTTATACTCGTTGCAATCTATTTTCATCTATTTAAAGTATGTAGCGGTGGAGAAGTTTGTAAATGAGTCGGTGTACTTTCTTTATTCCATTAGTAGAGGCTTTTTCGGGTTGAACTCCGACCGTTCAGTAGTTTTTTCCGTAAGGATTTTCAAGTAAAAAATCGATTGTGTTTGCGTTGTGCTTTTGTGTGAATTTGGTACAATTGGTTTGTGCGATTATCTTCGGTCCTCACCATGTTCTATCGGTTTGAGGAACAGTTTTTCGCGTTCGTTCCCAACGGTTTTCTTATGTGCTTAGATACATATTGACTTGCTTTGAACTGTTTGTAATGAGACTATTTGTAAAGTCGATGGTGAAATAATTAATTGCAAGTCAAAATGCACAAGGTTGTAGTGTACAGACTTAGTGTATATGATAAGCACCGAATGTGCACATAAATCTTATATTGTTGGGCACTTCAGGTTCACAAAGTTGTGGGTTTCAGCAAGAGGTGAAATTCTTAGGTTGACAGAGGGTGATGTCATTCTTATGAAAAAGGAGAGAAGTTCAAGAACATTTACTATTTGATAGGGCACATCCTTTTAGATGGTTCTGGTGAATATTTTGTTATGATTTCATTGATAATCTCATGGCTATATATAGCCTTACAATTCTCCTTATTACATTAAATCCTCTGTAGAATATCCTGTGGCATATTCTGACATACCAAATATACCAACAGGATATTCCAATAGACTTATTCTAATATACCAATACCAAATATACCAACACTCCCCTTCAAGATGGGCGAAAGATATTCACTAAGCCTATCTTGTCACATCCTTTAATCATGCTCACAAAGCTAAGTTCCTTGGTCAGTCCGTCTGCTATCTGATCCTTGGTTGGAACGTGGCCTAGCTCCAGTAGTCCACTATCCAACTTCTCCTTGATGAAGAACCTATCGATCTCGATGTGTTTGGTTCTGTCATGCTATACTGGATTGTTGGCAATACTAATAGCTAACTGGTTGTCACACTACAGCTTCATCTTGGCTCCTTGATCCAGCTTCAGCTCTACCAGCAAATTCTTCAACCATAGCAGCTCTGCAACTCCCAAGGTCATAGATCTGTACTCTGCTTCAGCTGTTGATCTGGCTGCCACTGACTGCTTCTTACTCCTCCAAGAGACCAAGTTGCCTCCTATGAATATGCAGTATCCCAAGGTAGATCTCCTGTTATTAGCACAGCTAGCCCAATCATAATCACAGTAGCCCTCGATGCTCACGTGATTATTTTTCCTGAATATCTGTCCCTTCCCGGGGGCACCCTTCAAGTATCTCAGAATCTTGTACACTGTGTCCATATGACCCTTCCGTAGGTCATGCATGTAGTGGCTTACTACACTTACTATAAAACAGATATCAGGACAGGTGTGGCTCAAATAGATCAACTTGCCCACCAGTCTCTCTGGTATCTATCCCGGTCAATTGGTTCCCCAGCCTCAGCAGCCAGCTTGAACCTCTGATCTATCGGCATCACTGCAGGTTTGCATCCCAATATTCCTATCTTTGTAAGAAGGTCCAGTGCATACTTCCTCCGGGAAAGAATAATCTCCTCTGCTTTTCGAGCAATCTCAATCCCAAGGAAGTACCGAAGAAGGACAAGGTCCTTCACCTCGAATTCCTTGCCATGCTTCCCCTTGAGTCGGGCGATCTCCTGCTCATCGTCTCTTGTGATAATCATATCGTCTACATATACCGTAAGCAAGGTGATATGGCCTCTACTCCGACGGAAGAACACAGTATGATCAACATTGATCTGCCGATATCCCATTCCTATCATCGCCCTCCTGAATCTGTCAAACCACGCTCGAAGAGACTGCTTCAGTCCATAGAGGGACTTTTTTAACCTGTAGACCTTGTCCACTGTCTGATTGGTGCCGAATCCTGGTGGTATCTCCATGTACACCTCCTCCACTAGATCTCCATGAAGAAATGCATTCCCCACATCTAGTTGGTGTAGCTTCTATCCACCATTTGCTACCAGAGAAATCAGGGTCCTAACAGTGCTCATCTTCGCTACTGGGGCAAAGGTTTCGTCATATTCAATGCCATACGTCTGACTATATCCTTTTACCATCAAATCGAGCTTTGTAGCGCTCAACCTATCCATCTGGATTATGCTTCATAGTAAAGACCTATTTGCATCCGACTGTTCTCTTCCCTTCTAGCAGTTTTACCAGCTCCTAAGTGTGGTTCTTCTCAAGAGCCCCCAACTCCTCGTGAATTGTCGCTTTTCACTTTGGATCATTCTTGACAACCTGCCAATTGTTAGGTACAATAATACTATCCAAAGACGCAATGAATGCTCGATGAGAAGAGGAGAGATGATCATATGAAACAAACTGAGCAAGGTCCAAACCATATCTAACATGAGGATTTCCCGCATTGCTGCGAGTGGTCCTTCGTACTGATAATGGTATGGGAGGAGTAGGTGTGGGAGGAGTAGGAAGAATGATATCACCTGAAGGGGACTCTAGTGGTAGTGTAGGTGTCTCAGGAGTCGAGATGGACGCAGGTAAGAAACTTAGCACTGGCACTATAGGTACTGGTCAAGCAGTTTGCTTTCCTCTCGTACTGTAGGTAAGTATCCCCCCCTGAGCCGTGGGCCTAACACCTCTCATCTCCTCCCCCTGTTCCTCTTCACCTTCCAGCTCCTCCTCAACAGTGCCTCTATGCCATATTCCTAAATCGGTCACCAGGCTTTCCCTAATCTCCCCCTCTTGCCTCATACTCTTAGTATCAGGTGAGTTGTTTGAGGTTCCCTCATGACGGAAGTATGGCTCATGCTCCCTGAAGTGAACATCCATGTTCACAAACTTTTTCTTCTCTACTGGGCTCCAGCACACATACCCCTTCTGAGTCGTCGAGTAGCCCACGAAGATGCACTTGACTGCTCTAGGATCAAGTTCTCCAACTGACGGTTTGTTGTCCTTTGCAAAACACACGCAACCAAACATCTTCAGTGGGAGTATCTCACTATTATTTTCTGGCAATATTTCACATGGAGACTTCCATCCCAGTACCTTCGAGGGCATCCTATTGATTATTTGAGTTGCTGTCAACACTGCATGTCCCCACAGACTTTGTGGGACATTCATATCGATCATCATGCTTCTTGCCACCTCCAGAAGGTGTTTATTCTTCCTTTCTGCTACTCCGTTTTGTGCTGGTGTGTATGCACAGGTGGTCTGATGTTGTATCCCTTGGACTGACAAGTATTCCGCAAGTGCTCTGTTGGTATACTCTACCCATTGTCAGACCTCAGTACCTTCACCACTGCCATGTACTGAGTCTGGACATGTTTATGGAAGTCCCGAAAACAGGTAGATACATCACTCTGATTCTTCATCAAATACAACCAAGTGACACGAGAAGAGCAATCAATGAAGGAAACAAAATACTTGTAACCATTCATAGTAGTAATGCCGCATGGCCTCCAAACATCAGAATGTATTACATCAAAAACGGACGAGCTCCTATTACCCGTACTAGCATATGAGCTCCTAGTAAGTTTGCCTAAATCATATGCATCATATACTAGTTTCTCCTTATTTGTTTTTTCATAAATAGCTGGATACAATTTACTTAAAATAGCAAAAGAGGAGTGTCCCAACCTTTTATGTTGGAGTATTAATGTATCCTTGGCACTCATCTTCAGTCCTCCTATTCCTTCCTTCTCTGTCATAGACATCAATGCTGAATCCAGCCCTTCTGGATCCCAGTACCACAGTTCCTCATGCCAAGTGCCAGTCCCAAGTCTTCGTCCCGTCTCTTTCTCCTGGAAGATCACCTTAGGAATATCAAAAGAGAATCCATTTTAGTTGGAGGATTATAGAACTGATGGAAAAAAGACTGACCGAAAAAGATGGAGCATGCAAAACATTGGATAATTTTACTGAAGCTGTATAATTTACATTACCCTTACCGACCACTGGCTGGAAAGTACCATCAGCTGTTTGAATGTTGTCTGTCGATGCTAGGTGAGTGTGGGAGGAGAACTCACTAGCATTCTCCGTCACATGTCGAGATGTCCTTCGAATCAATAATCCAGTCTGACGATTTAAGAGAAGACATAGATGCAAGGGCGAGTGAGTCGTCAGTACCTTCTGATGGATGGGCATACATGGCAGCGTTGCCTCCAACGAAGAATGAGGTGGACGTCTCCTCGGTTCCACTTCTCATGTCTCTATTGTTTGACGATCTCTTCTTCCTACTGAGTGCCTCTAGCATGCCCATCAGTGCATTATCCTCTTCAGTAAAGGTACCAACAGCTCCCTCATCCCCTTCTGCTACCAGCAGATTCGCTCGATAACCTCCTCGACCACCCCGTCGACCTCCACGACCACGGCCACGTCCTCCAAAAGGTCCACGTCCACCGAACTGTCCATGTCCACCACCTGGATCTCCCTCCTTAGGTGGTTTGGTGCAAGCATACCGATGATGTCCCATCTCCGATGTCCCATCTCCCCACAGTTGTAGCACTGCCAGTTGTGCTGCCAGGGCTCTCCCTTAGGTCCTGTATCGCTCGAACTGGTAGCCGCCAGTGCTGACTTTACTTCAGGACGACCACATGTCCCTGCCTACAGCTTGATGCGAGTCTTCTCCTGGATTATGGCCGAGATAGCCTATTCAAGGGTGGGGATCTTCGGTTGGGCTAGAAGTAGTGCTGTCCTCTGAACAAATACTGCAGCCAGCTGTAGAAGCATGAAAAATATAGGGTTCATGCGGATCACAATTTGCCGCATATGTACTTTGGGCCAAACAGGTCCGCATAAAGGAGAGCCACATGACAGATTCAACACCCTATGCGGTCTGTCGACAACCAGACTGATTCGAGCCACAGAAGAAATAAATGCGGCCAAGTTGATCAGTTCGTCTGATAAAGTTGACAAATTCTGTCAAAACTGACAAAAATGACATCTTTGACACTCTGACAAAAAAAGATAAGACGTGAGACGTGAGCAGACAAAATGTCATGTCACCAAAAGCTGGGTTCATGCGCTTAGACATAGTCATGCGGCCAAAATGAGTGTTGCAAGCCGCATGAACCTTATGTGGCTCAAACATATACGGCCTCAAAGTCTCCAAACTTCATGCGGCCAAGGGTGACTGTAATCCAAGCCGCATGAACTTTATGCGGCCCGAAATACAGAATCTATGCGGCTTAAAAGTCCTAAAGCTATATGCGGACTAAGGAAGATTGCGACTTAAGCCGCATGAGTCTTATGCGGCCCAACATGGCCGAAAACTGAGAGACTCATGCGGCTCGAAATGATTCCTATCCTGCGATAGGACACGTGGCAGGCTGACCAAGTCTCAACCACCCAGATTTGCTGCAACAAAATCCCAACAAATCGACAGCTGGCGGCCAAAGAGCGGGTCTTCACGTGCTGATTAGCCACGTGGCCACAGGCTATCTATACGGCTCAAAATACATATCACTATAAATAGCAGGGTGCCACACCCCTGCGAAAGGGTGGCAACCTTCGAAGGAAAATTTCTTCAAGAGCTAAAGACTGTGTCGGATAGTCCAAGGAGTAAGGCAGAGTTGATACACTTTTTCGAGCCTCCACCGTCACCCCCCAGAATCAAAAAATAAAAAATTGTACTTAGATTGTTTCCTAGGATTTCTTTCTAGGCTTTTCTTTGTACAAGCGAGTTTCCAATCAATTTCAGTGTTTCTATAATACCTGTCTTTGATATTTAAGAGCAAACACGATGGCGACTCTGCTGGGGACGTCCTTCTCCTCTGATGAGAAGCTGGTGACGCAATCTGACGCGTCCAAGCTCGGCTCTACGCAGCAAATGCTTGTGGTTCGTTTTGACCAACAAGCCTTCGAAGAAATGCTCTCTGAAGGGAGCGCCAGTCCGTCACAGAAGCGAGCCAACCCAAAGAGAACTCGCAGGACGTCGGCGCGCAAAACTGTTGCCCCCGACCAAGCTCTCGAAGAAGCTCCTTCTGCAGCCCAAGATGGTGATCGAAGCTCTCCTGCGGCTTTGCTTCCGACCGCAGAGGATCCCACTGTCCCCAAATCCAGCAAAGGAAAACACTACGATGCTGAGTTTTTGGGGGCACAAGGGAAATCCATGCAGACAAAGAAGAGGCCGCATAAGAGAAATGGGCAGTCTGTCCATGCGGCAGCCAACTCTGGCCGCAGGCAGACAACTCATGCGGCAGCCAACTCTGACCGCAGGAAGATGGCCTATGCGACAGCCAACTCTGGCCGCAGGAAGATAGTCCATGCGGCAGCCAACTCTGGCCGCAGGAAGATGGTCCATGCGGCAGCCAGCTCTGGCCACAGGAAGATAGCCCATGCGGCAGCCAATCCTGGCCTCAGACAGGATGTCTCATGCGGCCCTGTCAGAAGCTCTGTGTTCAACCGTCTCTCATGCGGGCCCGACTCTATGTGGCCCATTGAGAATGTGGAATATTCCAATCAGGACTCTTCTTACTATGCGCCTTCAGGCGCTAAGTTGAAGAAGTCCAGGACAGTGCAGGCCTAACAAGCCCAATCAACTGTCCAAGCTACTGACCGTCAGCGGGCACCGTTAACTGTTATGCGGGCTCCTGATGGAAAGTTGTACAGAACCACCTGCGTCCAGTCCCCTAGGGCTAACGGACAGGGTGGGTCTTTAAAGTCTCCCTCCAACGATCGAGAGCAAGTGCTTTTACTAGCCTCGGATCTGGGAGCAAACATGATACCTACGCATCTGTGTGCTTGGGATACCCGAGTCCACAAGTTTGATGCAAAGGTAGATCAGCCTGCTATCGACTTACGTGAGCTGATTACTCACAAACACAAGGAGACAACCTTGGCATGCGATGAGTCTCTCTCGGGACGCCGTTGCACCCAAGTCATCATCCACTGCTGCTGCGACAAGTCGGCAACACCTGAAGATCGGCAGTCAGTTTTCCAACGACTGCAGCAGCCAGCACATGTCCGACAACAACTCAAGAAACAGGTGCAAATTCCGGGAGATGAGGAGTTTCCTTTCGCCTCCTGTAATTCAACTCAGAAGGTTCCTCCCGGCAAGGAAGGAAAGAAGACAGGCTCTTCCAGCCCGGCAATCTCGGCTAGTATTGCAAGGAAACTCTCATCAGGAGAGTTGCCGCCGACAACCACAGGGGGTGTCTATTTAGGTACTCGATCCAAAAAGAAGTTTCCAGCACCTAGGGGTGCATCTTCGGCCTCCTTGGGAGTAGATGAAGCTGGGGGTAGCAGTCCCCTCAATATATGCGACAACCCGGTGTACCAAGAGCATACACAGGGGGTAGAGATCCCCCAGAACTGCACAACAGATTTGGACTTCCCTGAGGGCCACCACCCTCGCCAAGACGATGCGGCTTCCTGCACAGGGGGTAGCACCCCTTCCGAGTCCGAGGAAGATGACATTCTGACATTCCTCGACGATTTCTCTGTACAAGGGTACGACATAGAGAGCACCTCTGCTACGATCCCTTCCACCTCTACCCACGTGAGGACAGTCTTTATGGCCGACAATGATCATGAAGCGCCTACTGACCGATAACGTCTAGAAGTACATGAAGCCATGCTCCTGTCCTTAGTCAAGTCTGTAGATGAAATCAAAGCTGCCTTGCCAACTCAACCAGCAAGGACGCCCGGACAAACAAGCTTGGGACCCGCAGTCAACGCGGACTCCAACACAACTGCCCCTCCTTTGGGTGATGATCCTTTAGGAGCATCCGTTCCTTCATCTACAGACGAAGCCAAAGAGGCGAGGAGGGAAGTCCAGGAGCTTTGAGCAATGTTCAATGCCCGAGACTCCTCTCGGGACCTCAGAATACGACAGCCGTATCCCGTTGCATGGAGAGATGTGCCGTTTCCACCACGGTACAAGCCGTTTCATATCGATTCATATGACGGGAAGACCTCTGCTAGTCGGTACATGACTTACTTTGAGGTCACAACCGACCATTTGCCGCATAGTGACGCCATCCTCACACGATTATTCATCGGAGCATTGGAGGAGATCGCGTTCGACTGGTACCGCAACCTTCCCGACAACTGCATCCATTCTTTTGACGGCTTCAAGCACATGTTCCTGGAGAGATTCTACGAAGTGGGGCACGATGTGACGATGTCGTCTCTCATGGACGTCGTTCAGGGAGAGGGAGCTAACAAGGAACTATATCGAGCGGTTCCGCCAAACCGCAATGAGATTGCCCCAAGGCAATCCCGAGAGCTCCTTGATTGAAATCTGCCCAGAAGAAGTTGCTCCCCGCAATTAGCCTCTGGATGGGTGACGATCAATTCAGGGATTGGACGACCTTCATCATAAGTGCTACCAATGCAGAGGCAAAGTTGAAAAAGGCTCGCCAGCTAGGATTACACATCCTAGAGGGAGAGGATAAGGGCAAACGTCCTGGTTCCACCTCCAGCAACAACAGTGGCGGCACCTCTAATCGGGACAATAAAGGCAAACATGCCATGGTCGCTGATGCGACCCAGAAGCCCCAACAAAAACAGGCGGAAGGTCAGTGGCCCATGGTGAATTACTCATTTGAAGATAGTCATGTCAAGCCTATCTTCGATATGCTCTTGCAAGGGGGTAGGATCCAGCTCCCTCCATCAAGGCGCGAGCCCCGAGCGGCAGAAATGGAGGACCCAAAATATTGTCACTTCCACCGCTATGTCCATCATTCCACTCATGACTGTTTCCAATTAAAGCGGTACATCCAGAGTCTTATCGACTCCAAAGCTCTGTCGATAGATTTCGAAGAGGTTACTGTGGCGGCGAACATGGTGTCAATTCAGTTCGGCGACTTCCCTCCAACAAGCACTCCAGACGGGGTAATACCTGTCCCTCGGGCAACGATGGAGGTTACTAATCTTCCACCCTTCCGGAACCAGACATCTGGATTGGTACCTCACCACATCGCAAGGAGAGATCATGTAGGTGCATCCGGACTTAGTGCCCGAAGATACCCAGGCGGTATCTCCTACCAACGAAAAGAAGAGCAGGAAGTCTAGATCCTGCCACACAATTTCAGCCGAAGCTGGAGAAGCGGCAGCCGTTGTTACCCGGTCTGGGGCACAAGTCCAGCCCACACTGGGCAGCTCAGTCGAAGATCCTCAGCCGGCAACGTTGCCTCCCTCTGATGTTCCAAGGCCGTCTCAGCCTCCACCGGCGGATAAGTCCAAGCCAAAGGAAACCCGCTTCGACAGGCCACTCCGTAACGACGCACCTCAGGGGCTGGAGAGACCTTACAACTTTGACATATTAGTACAATTGGTTAATACGCCGGCAAAGTTGTCGTTATACGAGCTCCTAAGGCTCTCCAAGGATCTTCGTGTCGCATTGAGCGAAGCACTCCAAAATACTGACGCCTACTTAGCCCAGGTCAAGCCTCCATGGGAAGACTTGTCAGCAGATCTACAGGGCAGCGATGGCACAGATACAATGCCCAACATCATATTTTTTCCACAGGACATGTTGATCAAGACCAACATGCATGATCGCCCCTTGTACTACACTGGATACATAGGCAACATCAAGGTGGATCGGATGCATATCGACCCTGGCTCATCGATAAGCATCATCCCGAAAAGCTTACTTCAAGTCCTGGGCATCCCTATGCACCGCCTAGCGGCGACCAACACTGCCATTAGCGGTTTTAACTCTGGAATGAGCTATCCCCTAGGGAAGATCCGCTTGAAATGTCAGATTGGTGACCTGAAAACGGAGGTTACCTGCTATGTCATAGATGCAGACACGTCCTACAACATCCTCCTGGGGCGTCCATGGATACACGACTACGTGATCGTGCCATCCACACTTCACCAGTACTTCAAGTATGTCAGTAAGCATGGCTTCGTGAAGACTGAATTCGCCGACATCGATCCCTTCAAAGGGGTTGAATCTTATTACACTTCGGAGGCTTGTCTATATGACGAATCCAAGAAACACATAACTGACGAATTGGAGGCCATCACAGGGCCAGAGGAACCCTTGAGAATTCATCTTCAGGCCCGTAAACCAGGCAAAGCCGCACCCCTTGTCGCAACTTTGCATAAAGAGGTGCCCGGTTCTCTCGTCCAAGCTGCGCAGTCGGAACCAATGGTCATCCGACTCCCAAAGCCAAGAGCCAAAGCCCGTCATAGGGCCGATGGTGATCCAGTTGCCAAAATCCAATCAAAGGCGACCGGAAGATGCGAGGCCCTCTGTGACGCTGATGGTGATCCGATTGCCAAAATTTGCTCAAAGGCAACCGGAAGACACAAAGTCCCTTGTCGAGCCAATTATCATCCGTCTTCCCAAGACGAGCCGGCAACCAAGTGCCGATCCGACACACTCAGGCAAGCCAATGTCACAAGCTCAACCCTTGGTGGTCAAGTTGCCCAAGACAGCCTCCCGATCTTTGGGCTCGCAGGGGGTAGCCGAAGAGGACGTAGAACTCACCAAGTACCTGGTGGCACAGACGGATAGCCCCTCTCCTGATGATGTAATCCCTGTTGACAAAATTCCTTATTTTATCAATAAGAGTCTGCCATTGAACTATCATGAGTGTAATAAACTCAATCTGATGTATATTGTGGGACTCGGTCGGGACATTAACCTGCACACACAGGTGACAACCTTCCATACCGCAAACCGACTTGCTCCTATTAAAGATGCATACTTCCTAGTCCCAGGCAGAAGAGAAGGGGATCACACGATCATCTTTGGCCGAAAAGAAGGTCCTCAACCCTTCATGCCTCGAGAGTTTGATCTCGAACCCGATACTGCAAGGCTACCACTCTACCTGTATAGTCCTCAGGCCAAGTACTTCATGCAAAAGCAGGGATATGCCATGGAGGCTACCCCAGGTCTGAATTACGACAGCGGTCGACGATCGTCTCTGCAGCTCTCAACTCCGTCTGGGAAACCTCGGGATTATTACGGCAAATCCAGACACGGCCTCGGGTATGTTACACCAGCAACAACGCCCGGGAGTTCCGATGAAGAATGCGAGTGGCACTCTCATTCGTCCGAGTCACCTACTTACGACTCCGATGGCAGCATTGGAGATATATTCAGACATACATTATCTGTCAACATGACATCCACTGATATCGAAGAAGAAGGCGAAGATCTACTCGAACCACTTGAGTTGGAGCCGTGGGTCCAGCAACTAGATGCACAATGGGAGAAACACTTTGAACTTCGTGATCCTCCCACTGAAGACGAGGTCATGCAAGTTAACCTCAGTGATGAATCCTCTCCAAAGCCAATCTTCGTCAGTAAAAGCCTGACAGACAGCGAGTGGGAGTAATTGTTGCAACTCGTCAGAGAATACATTGACGTCTTTGCCTGGAGCTATGAAGACATGCCAGGGTTAAATTCCGAGATCGCACTTCATAAGCTCAACATTTACTCGGACGCAAAACCAGTCAAACAACAGCAGCGGCGGTTTCGTTCAGACATCATGAACTTCATTGAAGCAGAAGTAAACAAGCTTATAGCTAGCGGTTTCATCCGTGAAGAGCAGCACCCAGACTGGGTAGCCAACATAGTACCAGTTATCAAGAAGAACGGAAAGATCCGGATTTGCATCGATTTCCATAATCTGAATGCGGCATGCCCTAAGGATGAATTCCCTCTTCCGATCACCAACATAATGATCGATAATACGTGTGGCTTCGAGCGCATGTCCTTTATGGATGGCTTTTCAGGATACAATCAAATCAAAATGTCTCCTGATGACGAGAAGCATACGTCATTCCGAACACCGATCGGCGTGTATTGTTATACGGTCATACCCTTCGGCCTGAAGAACGTCGGTGCTACATATCAACGTGCCATGAGCGTCATCTTCAGAGATCATTTGCGCAAGACGTTGGAGTGTTACGTTGACGACATCGCCGTCAAAAGCCACTCCAAAAATGATCACTTACATAATTTGAGAACAGTGTTCAACCTCATGCGAGCGCACAACCTGAAGATGAATCCCACCAAGTCTTTCCTGGGCGTGTCCAGCGGGAAATTCTTGGGCTTTGTCATTACTTCCCGGGGCATTCACATAGATTCCGATAAAACAAAAGCAATCCTGGAGATGAGTCCACCGAGAAACCTCCGTGAACTCCGCGGCCTTCATGGAAGACTAGCCTATATCAGGAGGTTTATATCTAACCTCTCAGGGCGATGTCAACCCTTCACTCAACTCATGAGAAAAGGTGTCTCTTTCGTATGGAACGAGGAATGTCAGCGTGCCTTTGATGACATTAAGGAGTACCTGACGAATCCGCTAGTTCTGGTAGCTCCGGTCGCCGGAAAGCCCTTCCTGCTCTATGTACGGGCGATGGAACACTCCCTTGGTGCTTTGCTAGCACAGAATAATGAAGCGGGACATGAACAAGCCATTTACTATCTTAGTCGGATGATGGTAGGACCGGAACATAGGTACACCGCCGTAGAGAAGGGGTGCCTTACCCTAGTGTTCGCCATTCAGAAAACACGACACTATGTGACAGGGCAGACCATCCATGTTGTTTCACGAGTTAATCCTCTCAGGGTTCTCATGACCAAGCCAGGCGCACTCAGTTCTCGTCTAGCCACCTGGACGATACTATTATCCCCATACGACATGGTTTTTGTTCCGCAGAAGGCTGTCAAAGGACAAGCCTTAGCCGACTTCTTAGCAGCCCATCCAGGCTCAGAAACAGCCAGAATTTATGAAGAAATCCCCGACGAAGTCGTCGCCTCAAACATGACTTCGCATGACGCCATTTGGCGAATGTTCTTTGACGGTGTTTCAAGAACGGGGCCACAAGGTGATATCGTCGCTGGAGTCGGGGTAGTATTAATTTCTCCCTCTGGGTTGGTCAATCGGGCATATTCTCTTACAGAATCCTGTTCAAACAACGTAGCCGAATATAACGCTTTAGTCATCGGACTCCAACTCACAAAAAAAGTGGGGATCAAGTACCTGGAAGCATATGGCGACTCGCAGTTGGTTGTTAACCAGATCCGAGGTTCCCAACGAGGACCTGATTCCCTAATATCAGACAGCAATTGCCATCATTGCAACCAAAGGGTTCTTTATAGAGCATGTTCCTAGGCTCCAAAATATCGAAGCCGATGCCCTAGCAGGCCTCGCAGCTTCCTTGGCACTTTCAAATGATACTCATCATCTAGTCGACGTAATAGGCCATGAGCTGGTCTGTCCCAAGAACAATGTTCAACTGGGTACGAGTTACTCCGCCCAGATAACCAACGACATACAAGACTGGAGACGTCCGTTCATCGACTTTGCAGTCTACGAAATTCTGCCGAAAAATGTGAAGGAAGCAACTTCAATCAGAAGGCGCTCTCAGATTCTTCTATGATACAGAAACGAAAATATTATATCGTCGATCCTACGATGGGCTACTGTTAAGATGTCTGTCAAATGCAGAAGCCAAAGAAACCTTACGCGAGGTTCACGATGGCGCTTGCGGGGCTCACCAACCTGGCCCGAAATTGCAGGATCGTCTCCGCCGGATGGGTTATTACTGGCCCACAATGGTAGCAGATGCAGTTGATTATGCAAAGAAGTGTGAGGCTTGCCAGATCCATGCAGATTTCATACATCTGCCATCCGAATTCTTGCACCCGACAGTGGCCTCTTGGCCATTTGAAGCATGGGGAATGGACATCATTGGGCCAATCACCCCACCATCGTCTAGGGGGCATCGGTTCATACTTGCAATCACCGATTACTTCTCCAAATGGGCGGAAGCTGTTCCGTTTGCAGAGGTGAAGACATCGAACGTGATTAGCTTCATAAAACATCACGTCATCTACCGTTTTGGACTGCCCCGGAGGATTATTCACGACAATGGTCCGCAGTTCGCAAGCCACGCTTCCTGTCGATTTTGTGATAAGAATCAAATTCAGAACATGGCCTCGACGGCATATAACCTATCGGCTAATGGTCTGGCTGAAGCCTTCAACAATACCATAATCAAGCTCCTCAAAAAGTTCGTATCTTCAAACAAATGCGACTGGAATGAAAAGCTTGGCGAGTGCTTATGGGCGTATTGCACTACGATTTGGACGGCTACATGAAATACACCGTTTTCCTTGGTTTACGGAAGCGAGGCAGTTCTCCCATTGGAGACTCAGATCCCCTCGCTTCGTGTGGCCCTTACCTTTCGGTTAATGTCGAACGATAACTACCGCTGACGGCTACAAGAATTGGAAGCATTAGATGAGAAACGTTTGCAAGCTCAACAAAGCATCGAGCTCTATCAAGCACGCATCTCTCGAGCCTTCAACAAGAAAGTTAAACAGAGAATATTCCAAGTCGGCGATCTCGTCTTAGCCGTTCGTCGACCAATGGTCATGACTCATAAGACCCCCGACAAATTCCAGCCTAAATGGGAGGGTCCGTTCATCATCGAGACCGTATTCTCCAACGACGCGTACCGTCTCGCAAAACAAAATAGAGACTTGCTCATGATGCCCATCAACGGCAAGTTCCTCAAGAAATATTATGTCTAAACGACATCTTCCAACTCTCTCTCAGATTGTGAGTTATGTACCCTCTGGTATCGCTGAACTTACACTCTGACCTCAAATCTCCCAGATTGTTGAGTTATGTACCCTCAGGTACCACTGAACTTACTCTCTGACTGCTCCGAGTGGATTCATATCTCATCTTCTGGTCATACCTCTGAACTTCCACACTAAATGCTTTTTTCCATCAGAGTTTGTCTCAAAATCTATTACTCGCACCACCAGTGCACAAAAAGGGTAATAGGTCCACAAAATGTCCCAACGGAAAAAAAACCACGTCCATATTACCTCTGAGTTGTTTTTCCGTCCATCACAAACAAACCATCCAATACATAGAACTTTCACCTTGATAGTACCTCTGAGTTGTTCTGTGTATCCCCATTAGACCCACTCCTACCACGTCCTCAATACCTCTGAGTAGGGAGGCTCTACTTTAGACCCATATTTACCACGTCCTCATTATATCTGAGTAAATATGTTGGTTTTCTCTCCACTTATTATCAGCACTCGCATCGCCAGTACACAAAAAGGGTAATAAGCCCATAAAAGGTATCCTAATCTATTACTCGCACCATCGGTGTACCAAAGAGTAGTAGGTCCACAAAATATTATTCAAATATATTTGTTCGTATTTCCAGATGCACAAAAGGGCAACAGGTCCACAAAAAATCCCCCAGTGGGATGTCCTTTATCAAACACAAATGTTGTATTAGACCCTCTGGTACAAGCACCACCAAATACTGCAAATAAAGAATGGAGTGAATGTAGTCTGTTTATTCAAAATCAGTTACATTCATAGGACTACACCTCCAGTAAAGGATTACACTGAAGTCCAAAAGAAGCAAAACACAAACTACAGCTAAAGACAAACAGAAACACAAAGACAAATATGAACGTTTTTTTTCTCCTCATATTCCCGAAAACAGCAATTACATGGCAACCTACGGATCCCTACAGTCAAGGATCATAGTTGTGTTGAGGCATATACCATTCCCTTAGCCATTTCGCATACGAAAGATCTATTTGATTGAGGTCTTCGGCGGGGACAGGAGAGTCAGAACTCCCAGTGTTACTGCCCTCAGACTTGGGCTCCTCCTTTACATCAGCTTCAATCTTAGGAGTAATTCCCTCCCCGATAGACGCCAGCTCTTCCTTTACCTCAACTTTTGGTATCATCTCCTCCTTAACAAACGATGACTCTTGTTTGATGAAAGGAGGCAGCATTTCCTCCTTCACAATGGTCTCAGCCTTCAGCATGGATGCTGCAAAAAAATAAAGAAAGAAGATAGTCATACAAAGACAAAGTGGAAGGGCTCCTTTCAGCTATGCGGACTAGCCAAATAGAACTCATGCGGCTCAGTCATGAGACACTTATGCGGCTCAGTCATGAAGTGCTCATGCGGCTCAGTCATGAGGCACTTATGCGGCTCAGTCATGAAGTGTTCATGTGGATCAGTCTTGGGGCACTTATGCGGTTCAAGTTCGAATGTGTAGCGCTTATGCGGCTCAGCCCATGCGGCCCTATCATACAGAACACATGCGGTCCAAAGAGATAGAGTACGCATCGACCAGGCTTAAAGCACAGAGGCAATATATGACAGGCCCGCGCATAAAATATGCGATATGGCCATTCAAAATTTCAGTCGTCGTCTTCCCACCGTCCTTACCCTTGATAGGGGGTTGCACGTCGGGATGAATGAAAGGAGAGTCTGCCGCCCTCGATGGAGAGGCAAGTCCCTTCCCTTTGGCCGCAGCACCAGTTGACTTAGAAACTTTTGGAGCCATGACTAAATGGAGACAGAAAGATGAAGACGAAGGAGAAGAAGGTGAAAGAGAATCTCTCTCTCCGAATGACCCCTATTTATAGAGTTTCTGAAGAGTGCCTCTTCGATTCTCGAGATCATTAAAGATAATGACGACGTTTGGGGACTTTATCCCTAGTAACCGTCAGCTTTATCTTGAAGAGTGTCTCTTCGATTCTCGAGATCATTAAAGATAATGACGACGTTTGGGGACTTTATCCCTAGTAACCGTCGGCTTTATCTCGAAAAGAGATCCACAAACGAATCAAGAAATTAAATGCAGCTGTGACAGCTGGCAGGCTGGATGGGGTCTCTCTGCTGCTCAAGATTTTCCTGCGGCTTGAAATTTCCCTGCGGCTCAAGATCTCCCTGCGACCAAAGGTCTTTCCTGACTTAAAGACTCCCTGCGGCTTGACATATCTCCATGCTTCTTATTCAAAGTATTCCAAATTTGCAATTTGAAAACTTTGAAGGGGGTCTTGTAGAAGCATAGAAAATATGGGGTTCATGCGGATCACAATTTGCCGCATATGTACTTTGGGCCAAACAGGTCCGCATAAAGGAGAACCGCATGACAGATTCAACACCCTATGCGGCCCGTCGACAACCAGACTGATTCGAGCCGCCGAAGAAAGATATACGGCCAAGTTGATCAGTTCGTCTGATAAAGTTGATAAATTCTGTCAAAACTGACAAAAATGACAGCTCTGACACTCTGACAAAAAAAGGTGAGACGTGAGCAGACAAAATGTCATGTCACCAAAAGCAGGTTCATGCGCTTAGACATAGTCATGCGGTCAGAAGGAGTGTTACCCAAGCCGCATGAACCTTATGCGGCTCAAACATATACGACCTCAAAGTCTCCAAACTTCATGCGGCCAAGGGTGACTGTAACCCAAGCCGCATGAGCTTTATGCGGCCCAAAATACAAAATCTATGCGGCTTAAAACCTTAAGCTATATGCGGACTAGGGAAGATTGTGACTTAAGCCGCATGAGTCTTATGCGGCCCAACATGGCCGAAAACTGAGAGACTCATGCGGCTCGAAATGATTCCTATCCTGCGATAGGACACGTGGCAAGCTGACCAAGTCAACCACCCATATTTGCTGCAACAAAATCCCAACAAATCGACAGCTGGCGGCCAAAGAGCGGGTCTTCACGTGCTGATTACCACGTGGCCACATGCCATCTATGCGGCTCAAAATACATATCACTATAAATAGCAAGGTGTACACCCTGCAAAAGGCTGGCAACCTTCGAAGGGCAATTTCTTCAAGAGCTAAAGACTGCGTTGGATGTCCAAGGAGTAAGGCAGAGTTGATACACTTTTCCGAGCCTCCACCGTCACCCCCCGAATCAAAAACTAAACAATTGTACTTAGATTGTTTCCTAGGATTTCTTTCTAGGCTTTTCTTTGTACAAGCGAGTTTGTAATCAATTTCAGTGTTTCTGTAATACCTGTCTTTGATATTTAATGGCAAACACCAGCCCTTTAAGGAACTTCATTGTTCTCTCCTGCAGACATACATGTCTCTCCATACACTTCGAGTCCCTGCAGCTCGTCCGATCTAATTAGTGATCGTAATCCAACTACAGATGCTCCAACTCTGTGGCATACTCCTGCACCGTTTTTCTCTGTGTACGGTGTCGTCGATCTCTCCCTTGATCTGGAAACTCGTAAGTTGTTTCCTACACCATCGTAGGTCCTCAATTTCTCTTATACGTTCTTCACCATCTCAATGCCATCCACTGGACGTGATCTATTGGACTAAAGAATTGAGAAGCCAATTGTAGATCACCATATGAGTGGACTTCCACTCGTCGCATCCTACCGAGTCCTCATCCGGCTCTGTCGTCCCTCCTGACAGGAATCCCTCCAGATTCTTTGCTGCGAGGGTTCTCTTCACCCGCTGTGACCAACTCAGGTAGGTAGCTGGTCCATCAAGCTGCAGATCGATAGAGGGAAGCTCCAACTTCGTAGATGTTCGTGTCATGCTCTCACAGCCGACAGTTTTATCAGCTTCATCAATGTTGCAACCTTCGCAGGGTCCAGCTTCTTGATAATCTCCTCCATCATCCTCCTCTTTTCCGACACCTCACACTCGTTCTACAATTCACGCTCGTCCTCTTCGTCCTCTCCTAGATCCGATCATGTCTCTCTCCTATCGGATCTAGGCCTTCAACGTCCGAAACGACCCCGCGGGAGACTTCGAAAATCGTGGCTTCGCGGTGGTGGGGGGCGGTGGGCCGACTGACAGGTGAGTGGACGTCGTCACGGTTATCCGAGCAGCGGCTGTCGCGAGCAGCAGCAACGGCAACAACTGCGCGCGTGCGGCAGAGGTGCTCGCGGAGCAGCGGCCGGTTCGCTCGCGAGGTGGTCGCGTGCGGCGGTGCAGCGGTGGCTGCGAGGTCGATGTGCGGCGGGGGCGGCGTGCAGCGGCCGGTGGCGGCGGTGGCTGTGGTGGTGTGATGGTGATGGCGGTGACGAGTGGGTTAGGGTCTTGGTGGCTTTGATACCATGTTGAATTTTTTTTTTGATTTCATTGATAATCTCATGGCTATATATAGCCTTACAATCCTCCTCATTACATTAAATTTTCTGTGGAATATTCTGTCACATATTATGACATACCAAATAAACCAACATGATATTCCAATATACTTATTCTAATATACCAATACCAAATATACCAACAGGTTCTCCTACCAATTTTATAGGGATATAGCTAATTTTTTGGATTGCACGTTTATAGTTGATCATCCTTTTGTTATTCGAGGATAAGTCAAAGTTTGCTATTAGTCCAAGTAGGATGATCATGATTTCAAATTACCTTAACATTGGGGATGCTCCGTAGATGAAGAGTGAATTCTCTCAAGTTTGATATCCAATAGCGACTAGCCGGCGCTCACAAGATGGAAATTGCTGTTTGAAGATTGAAGGTTACTAGGTGTTTGTCTTGTAGATTGAAAATTATGGCTCAGAGTGGTGATTGTTAGGTATTGGTCATATCTCCAAGCAAATAATAGTCACCAGAAATATTTCGATCACATGAACCAAATTGATCATGTGAGATATTGTGGGAATTTCTCTAAAATATGTGTGAACGGTTAACCTTAAGGACCATTCAACCGGTCTGTGCCACAATTTGAAGCGGGCTGGATTTTGCTTGGGTTCCAACTTCCATGGCTATATTGCACAAATATGGAAAAAAGAGGTTTGCAGATATATTATCTTCGTATTGGTGTTATCAGGAAAAATAGACTACTAGTTTTATGTCTATATGAAATGTCCATATATTTTATCCATATCCGTATCGGTATTCGTGTCTGGATTATTGCAAGATACTTTCCAAGTTTAGGTCCACCGAACGTCCTACATATATAAAGGAAGTACAGTTCCTTTGCGACTCCCAGAGCACATTCAGTGTTGACATCCAATTAAAATTAAGAAACTAAGGAAAAAAAGAGATTGAAAAAGTGTCATTCGTTTTCTTTTTCGGTGTACTCTTTAGGGCTTTGTAGGGTTCTAGTGCTTTTTCTCTTTTATATTGGGGGTCGTGAAGGTATTAGAAATTATATGAAGTTATTGTAACTCTTGTTTTAATAGAGGTCTCCCTCATCTGGTAGGTTTTTCCGGTTAGGATTTTCTGATTTATCCTTGTATACTTTTGTCTCTATTTCATTCTTTGTTTTCTTTTACAAGAACCATCCAATGGTATGTTAATGTTCTTAGGAGCTATTCATTAGCCTTTATAACCTTCAAATACTTCATTGTTTTCAAATATAGGAGTTGCTTAGGTGCTATTTCTTAATTCATGAATTGTGCATAGTCTGTTGGTGTTTTTGCCTTTAGACTAGAAAATATAGTCCCATATCGGCTACACCAAATGATGAGTATCTCAATATAATGCATTGCTTGTGTTAAGGTGTGCACATGAGGTGTGGTGGGGCACAAGTGTATACTATGTGGGAGTATTTTCCTAGAAGGAAAAATGATTAATTCTAACAAAGATGCAAGTTGATTTGTTTATCGGATTCGGACTCGGACTCGGACTCCAGGATGCCTCGTGCATGCACGGGCGTGTGTTCGGGGGGGGGGGGGGGGGGGGGGGGTGGTAGGCGTGGACTGGTACTCGACTATGTTGATTGTGGGATGATGTAAAATATCAAACTCTATTTTAGAGTATTTGTATTTTAGTCTCACATCAGATAGGATAAATGGTGAAGTCTCACTCCGCTCTATAAATAAAGCCCCCTGGCCTCCTTTCTAAGATGCACCAAAGAAGAGAGTTAAGGGAGTCCGTAAAGTTCATGGAGTCCGTTCAAGTCACAAAAAGTTGACTGACGAGCGTTCCAGAAGTTCTCTAAGAACTTGCTGGTTCCTGGAAGCGGATCGTATAAAGGCGAATCTTGCTTTGAGCAACGGTGATCTGTTCACCCCAACAAAGCTGTACTCTTTCTTTTCCTTCTCTTCTCCTTTGATCTTATCAGAAACCACTTGTGCTTCTCAGATCTAATCAGAAATCACTTGTGGGCTTTCGTCGCTGCTGCTACGAAATTAATTTGTGCCTTCTTCGAAGTGTAATATTGATTTCGTCTCTCTGAATCCTCCGGGATTTCAGTTGTGCACCTTCTTCGAAGTGTTGCCGAATTACTCTGTCGACTCACATTCTTCCATCTAAGATCTGTTTCGGAAATAACAATCTCAAAGCAAGACTTAGATCCGATGGAGAACAACCGTGCAAACCTTTTCGACACAAGTGTTAACAAACTTGAGAAGTTTGACGGGGAGCATTACAACGTCTGGAAGAGAAAAGTCAGCCTTAATCTTCAACTCGTGAGCGTAGACTACGTGTTGACAGATCATGAGCCTTTAATTCCAGAAGGTAAAAATGCTCGAAGGGTCGCTGAGGCCACTGTTCTACAATCCAAGTGGAGGAGAGATAACAACCTTTGCAAGTTGCTTATCTTAAACTCTATGGAGGACTCTCTGGCAGAGTCATATAGCAAGGCAGTCCATGCTAAGGACGTCTGGGAGTCTGTAAAGAATCTCTACAAGGCAGATGAGAACATGAACAAGATCCACGTGACTGAAAAAGTCTAGAAGATGCGATTTGAGGACGACAAGACGATGTTGCCTCAAGTCAAAGAATTTCTCAAGTTATGTCAGAAACTTGAGGATGATGGCATGCCCTTAGTCGATGCATTTGTCGTCGGGGGCATTGTCGCCAAGCTCCCACCTGGGTGGAGCAATTTCATCGCGGACATGCACCGCAAGAAGATGGATGTGGATCTTCAACGCCTCTTGCACTGGATTCATGTTGAAGACGAGCTGAGGGCTCAAATCAAAATGGACACATTGTCCAAACAGGTGGCTGAGGCCAATCTGGTGCAAGCTGGAGACTCCAGAAGGAGACAAAAGGCTCCTTACAACAAAAAGAGGGACGTTCACCAATTGAAGGTGAAGTCGGCTCAGTTCAAGCCAAAGTCCAAAGCACATGGGACTTGTTTCAACTGTGGCAAGAAAGGCCACTGGAGGAAAGACTGCAAGGAAAAATCCAAACAGAAAGAGCAAGGTGAGGCTAACTTTGTTGCTATGATTGCGCAGGTTAACTCAGCCAATGTTGACACAGATTGGTGCATAGACACTGGGGCATCATGCCATGTTTGCTCAAAGGAGTGGTTCACCACATATAAGCCTATATTTGAGAAGGTTATGGTGGCGAACCAGACACAAGCTGAAGTGAAGGAGATCAGGACGGTGGTACTGCGACTGACTTCGGGGAAGTTGCTGACGCTTCAGGAGGTGAAGCATGTACCAGCTATAGCCAAGAACCTGGTCTCAGGAAGTCTTCTCTGCAACGCAGGCTTGAGAATGGACATTAACGCTGGTCAGGTGATTATGTCTTATAAAGGAACATACTTCGGAAAGGCTTATTGTACCGAAGGGATGTTCAAACTTCAACTTGTAACTCCAGTTGAGATGATAAATACAATCTCTATTTCTGATTATTCTCTTGAGTTGTGGCATAATAGACTAGGACATGTTCATTGTAAAAGAATAAACAAGATATCTAGTCTAGGACTTATCTCTAAATGTGGGTGTAAGGATTTGGAGAAGTGTGAGGTCTGTGCACAGACGAAGATCACCAGAAAATCGTTCAAACGGGTAAATCGAAGTACAGATCTTCTGGAGTTGGTACACTCAGATATCTGTGACTTCAAATAGTTCTCCACAAAGGCCGGGATGAAGTATTTCATTACTTTCATCGACGATTTCTCAAAGTACGCATTCGTGTATCTGCTCAAGTCTAAAGATGAAGCGTTTAAAAAATTTAAGGACTTCAAGGCTGAAGCCGAACGTCAAACTGGACAACTCAAGTGACTCAAAAGTGATCGAAGTGGAGAGTATATGTCTCATGAATTCGCATCGTTCTGCAGAGAACATGGAATTGTTAATGAGACGACTGCTCCATACTTTCCTCAATCAAATAGTGTTGCAGAAAGGAAGAACAGAACGTTAACAGAGATGATGAACTCAATGATATTGACTGCGGGTCTTCCAAATTGCTTCTGGGGCGAAGCAGTGCT
Source organism: Iris pallida (assembly GCA_029216955.1). Classification (NCBI taxonomy): domain Eukaryota; kingdom Viridiplantae; phylum Streptophyta; class Magnoliopsida; order Asparagales; family Iridaceae; genus Iris; species Iris pallida. The sequence goes on along the minus strand of JANAVB010029819.1, from coordinate 26,059,748 downwards.
TACGGCTACTTTCATTATGAATAGAGTACCGTATGCAACTTCCGATATCACTCATGAACTCTGGTTCAAGGTCAGACCCAACTTGAATGTTATTCGAGTGTGGGGGTGTCTCGCGTATATGAAGCTTCCGAATTTGAAGATTCAGAAGCTAGGTACAAGGACTACGAAGACAATCTTCCTGGATTATGCCAATAAGAGTGATGCTCGGAGGTTCCTTGATATTGAATCTAATCATATCATTGAGTCTCCGATGCATAATTCTTTGAAAATAAATTTGCAAGGCACAAGAACATTGTTTTCGCAGATATTCCGGAGAATAGTGTGAGTGCATAGGAGGCTGAAGCTCCTTACAGAGATGTAATCCAAGAAGAAGTTGCAAAACAACTATTGAACCAGAACTCATAGTACCTGTGTCTAAGCGAATGAGGAGACAGAAGGACTTCGGAGAGGATTTTGTCACCTATCATGTGGAAGCAGATCCGCTTACCTATGATGAGGCTATGAAGACCAGAGATGCTGTCCTCTAGAAGGAGGCTATTAATGATGAGTATGACTCGATAACCTCCAACAACACGTAGGTGTTGGTCGATCTACCTGAAGGAGCAAAACCAATCGGATGTAAATGGATCTTCAAGAAGAAGATGAAAGCCGATGGAACTGTTGATACGTTCAAGGCTAGGTTGGTAGCCAAGGGGTTTTCTCAGAAGCAGAGGATTGATTACTTTGACACTTATGCTCCAGTAACACGGATGGCGACCATCAGGATGTTGATTGCTCTAAGTGCAATTCACAAGCTAGTTATTCATCAGATGGATGTCAAGACTGCTTTCCTAAATGGTGAGTTGACTGAAGAGATTTACATGCAACAGCCAGAAGGATTCGTCGTTAAGGGCCTCGAAGACAGTCTGTAAGTTGGTGAAATCTTTGTATGGTCTGAAGCAAGCTCCCAATATGTGGCATGAGAAGTTTGATAACGTCATAAAATCAAACGGCTACAGGGTCAGCGAGACGGACAAATATGTATACACAAAGTTGGCTGAGGGAGATGAGTTGTCGTTTGTCTGTACGAGGACGACATGCTGATCTTGGGTACAGATCTAGCAAGTATCACTGAGACAAAGAAGTTCCTCTCGTCTAAGTTCAGCATGAAGGACTTAGGGAAAGTTGATGTTATCCCAGGGATAAAGATCATCCGGACGGATACTAGAGTGGCATTGTCACAATCTCATTACATTGAGAAGATGCTCACACGCTATGGGTATCAGGATCTTTCAGGGATAGATACGCCGTATCGGTGTGACAAGAAGCTAAAGCCAAATCCAAGGAAAAGCGTAGACAGTTGGAGTACTCAAGCGTCATCGGGAGTTTGATGTATGCGACTATTGCCACAAGGCCTGACATAGCTTTTGCCGTGGGGATGCTGAGTCGGTTCACGAGCAATCCAGGTGTGGAGCACTGGAAAGCTGTGAAGAAAGTTATGAGATATCTCAAAAGAACTCAGAAATATGAATTGCACTACTGCGGAGATCCAACAGTAGTAGAAGACTTCAGTGATGCAAGCTAGTGCTCAGAAGTAGAGAGTGAAAGGCCCACAGGAGGATACGTATTCTCAATGGGTGGAGCTGCTATATCGTGGAGGTCGAAGAAACAGTCTATACTCTCACACTCGTCTATGGAATCCGAGTTTTATGCACTAGCAGCTGCAACAGATGAAGCAGAATGGCTTCGGGAGCTCATATATGATCTTCCTATGGTTGGTGCACATTCTGACAGTACCGATTTACTGCGACAACCAGACGACTGCAGCGGTGGTATCAAGTGACCTCTTCAATGGCAAGAAGATGACTGTGCGACTAAGGCACATGTCGGTGAATGATCTTATTAAAAGATGAGTTATTGTCGTGGTGGATGTTCGGAGCTTGGAGAATCTGGTAGATCCGTTCACCAAAGGTCTCAAGCTCCAGCTGGTTGAAGACACAGCATGTAAAATGGGCTTAAAGACACTCTGATATTGTGCCTTTGTAATTCTACTATAAAGTTTTATCCTATTAGTTCAAAGAAAAATCTACTAGGCATCTAGTTTTTAGTTCAAAGAAGGATCATTGACTGAAAGAATATCAGGAACAGTGGATAAACCTTTGGAATTACGGGGTAACTGACCCAGAACTACTGTTAACAGTAGGTAATCCTTGGGAAATGCGTGGTTACGGGCCCAGAACAACTGTTGTCTACTGTTTGTTCTTTGTATAGAACAAAGTCCTGTGAGAGGATGGCTTGGAAGCCTTAATGAGTTCTCGGGCATTTGGGATGTCCGGCGTGCTTTACAGGAAGCACGGGTAGCACATCACTACAAATGAGTGTAGTACTCAATGCTACAGTGGGTGACACCACATGAGGTACCTAGTAAGGATAAAGCATCGGCTTCGGGCCAAGTCACAGTGGCGTAGCACCACACATAGGCAAGAGGGCCTAATGATGTAGAATGAAGAGTGGTAGGCAGCACTACAAAGAGGATGGGCCTCATGTTACAGTGGTGTGACACCACATGAGGCAGTGCCTCGACTTTGCAAGCCATGTCACGGCGTAATACCGCAAGGAAGCGAAAGGATTCATGCTGGGTAGTTTGGCACTACAAAGAGGCTGGGCCTAATGCTACAGTGGTATGACACCACATGAGGCATTGCCTCGGCTTCGGGCCATGTCATAGCGGTATAGCACCGCAAGGAAGCGAAAGGCTTTATGCCAAGACTCTTTAAAAGAACTCATCTAGAGTGTATGGATAGAGATGTAGGCCGTCTCTTGAGGGAAACTTTGTAGACATCCAATATACATACACCGAAAACAGGCTGGCACAAGGTCTTTAATGTGCAGCCAGAAGCACAATTGATGTCATTATGTAAGTGGGAAGAATTGCAGTTATGGTGTAGAATTCAAGGTTTAGTCCATTCTTGTATCATACTGTTATTTAACCTATGCGGGAAGATTCAAGTCGTAGCGACATCTTTCTAATGCATAATGGACAGTCACTGTGGTGAACGCTCAACCCATTATTGAGATATGGGAGATTGTTGGTGTTTTGCCTTTAGACTAGGAAAGATAGTCCCACATCGGCTACACCAAATGATGAGTATCTCAATATATTGCATTGTTTGTGTTGAGGTGTGTACATGAGGTGTGGTGGGACATAAGTGTGTGCCATGTGAGAGTATTTCCTAGAAGGAAAAATGATTAGTTCTAACAAAGATGCAACTTGATTTTTGTTGATCGGACTCGGACTCGGACTCCATGATGTCTCGTGCATGCACGGGCGTATGTTCGGGGGGGGGGGGGGGGGGGGGGGGGGTAGGCGTGGGCTGGCACTCGACTATGTTGATTGTGGGATGATGTAAAATATCAAACTCTATTTTAGAGTATTTGTATTTTAGTCCTACATCGGATAGGAGAAATGGTGAACTCTCACTCCACTATAAATAGACCCCCCTGGCCTCCTTTCTAAGATGCACCAAAGAAGAGAGTTAAGGGAGTCTGTAAAGTTCAGGGAGTCCGTTCAAGTCACAAAAAGTTGACTGACGAGCGTTCCAGAAGTTCTCTAAGAACGTGCTGGTTCCTGGAAGCGGATCGTATAAAGGCGAATCTTGCTTTGAGCAACGGTGATCTAATCACCCCAGCAAAGCTGTCTTTCTCTTTCTTCTTTCCTTCTCTTCTCCTCTGAACTTATCAGAAACTACTTGTGTGCTCTAATCTAATCAAAAATCACTTGTAGGCTTTCATCGCTGCTGCTACGAAATTATGTGCCTTCTTCGAAATGTAACATTTGATTTCGTCTCTCTGAATCTTCATGATCTCAGTTGTGCACCTTCTTCGAAGTGTTGCCAAATCACTCTGTCGACTCACGTTCTTCCATCTAAGATCTGTTTCGGAATAACATAGTCATATATCGTGGTGATGATATCATGAGAACTAGGAATTCTCTTTTGGAGATTTAAGAGAGCTAAGAAGCAGTCACACTCCTAAAATTTATGTTGTATCATTGTCGGGATTGTATCAAACTAGATATTTACATCCCAAAATTCACTAGAAGTGCCAAAACAGGTGTTATGTCTGTGGCGTCTGAATCCTTGTCGTGTTGTATTTGTGTCTGAAATATAAAGAGAGCTTCTCAGGAAGTATGTTACTCTAGATTACTGCCCTAATGCCCTTGTCAATCCTTGATACTAACTTGATGCACCTATGCTTGCTTTGGTATTTATAGGGTATGTTTTGAATGGTCTTCTCAAAAAGGAAAAATTATATGTTTCAAAAGTTCTATATCTAAGATCCTAAGAATCTTTTATCTTATATCTTATCTTTTCATGGGTTATAATTATGCAATGGTGTGTGTTGTTTTTGTGGTCCATTCTTTCTTTCTTTTGTTTCAGTATTTTTTTTTAATTAAGCAAGTGGGAGTTTCCATCTTATTTTTAATAGAAGAGTTTTCAGATCATCTTCAAAGACATGCATCATAACATTGGGAGTGGAGAAGAGCAGAGGCCAATAGAAGAGGAGATGACGCCGCATGTCCTCATGTTTCCATTCCCTATCCAGGGCCATATGCCACCAATGCTGAAGTTGGCGGAGCTCCTCTCCAATGTCGGCCTCTATGTCACCTTTGTCAACACTGAGTACAGCCATAGACGCTTTATGCATCATTCATCAGCCCTCGCACGACTCGAGCAGAGGCCTTGCTTCCGGTTCCGAACCATCCCTGATGGGCTTCCCGAGGATGATCCCAGACCCGCCCTTCATTTCATGGTTATTGAAGAGTCACTGAGGACGCGATCCAGGGAGTCCTATAGGGAGTTGTTGACCCCCACAATTGGCCAGGATCCTGATGGCTGGCCACCTGTTTCGTGCGTGATCGCAGATGCAGTCCTCCCTCTCGCTCTAGATGTAGCAGAGGAGGTGGGCATCCATGTGTTGATTTTTCGTACCGGTGGTGCTTGTAGCTTCTGGGCCTTTCATTGCATACCTGAGCTCGTGAAAGTTGGAGTGCTCCCTTTCCCTGGTATGCAACTTCTCCGCAATGTTGCTTGTTATTCGATATATCAGTTATCCAACACGTTTAGTAATCATAGACGTTACCATTGCAGAGGATGCCAATCTGGACGAGATAGTAAGCAGCGTGCCTGGAATGGAGGGCTTCTTAAGACGAAGAGATCTTCCAAGTTTCTGCAGAGATGTGAAGTCCAGTGACAACATTTTCCGACTGCTGAAGACTGTGACGACAAATGCTGCTCGTGCGGAAGCGTTCATCATTAACACCTTCGAGTCTCTAGAAGCTCCCATGCTCTCCCACGTTCGTTCGTTATGCCCAATTACGTACGCTGTTGGACCCCTTCACACTTTTGTGAAGACCAGCATCCCACAAAATGAACTAGACAGTTCGACCAACTCTGTTAATATGGGAAGAGGACTGTGATTGCATAAGATGGCTCGACATGAAGCTTGACAAGTCTGTGGTCTATGTTAGCTTTGGCAGCATTGCCGTGTTGTCAAGGGAGGAGCTTATGGAGTTCTGGCAAGGACTGGTGGACAGTGGCAAGCAGTTCCTATGGGTGGTAAGACCGGACTTGGTAGCAGGAGGTAGCGGTGAGAAGGACACGATACCAGAAGATATCGAGGAGGGGACGAGGCAAAGAGGGTGCATAGTGGGATGGGCACCACAAGATGAGGTGCTAGCCCACCCTGCCGTCGGGTGTTTCCTGACACACAGCGGATGGAATTCGACATTGGAGAGCGTCACAAGGGGGGTGCGATGTATGCTG
>JANAVB010029819.1:25708451-26053931 GCA_029216955.1 Iris pallida | reverse complement strand
TAAGTTCAGAAGTTACTAATCGATAAAAAAGAATGTTATATATATTTGAGTTTGTATGCCGGTGCTGCCAAATCCTAAAGTAGATCTCTTTATCTTATTTCCTTCTTTGCCTCGGACATTAACGCCTAGTGATCCAATGTTACCTACATGTCATTCTAAAATCGGGTATTCCTAATTATTATTTTTTATCTTTCTATTAAAATTATTTGTGATAAATTTATAATAGTTGATTGTTCATGTTTCATTTAAAACTTCCGCATCCAATTTTTTATAAATTTTGAATTTCATATAAATTATATTTCCTTTAGGTCTTCATCCCTTGTGTCACAAAGAAGCTAATACTTGTTGCTATGAGATTGTATAGTTGTTTTTGTTGGTATTGGGTGGTGTTTCCAACCTATGTGGTAAACACTCTCGAGTGCGATGAGCGTCATCCGTGTGTCGGAGAAACTCGGAGAGTCAAAGGTGACGAAGGAGGCTCTATTTGAACGTGTGTCAGACATTTGGAAAACTTGTATCAGTGCCAACAATATATCGCTACCAGTCTGGTGATACAAGAGTTTATTATAGAATCGCTCTGATACAAAGTGCCTGTTAGGGTTATATACTAAAAGCATCATTTTTGTATTAACTTTATTTTCTTAAATTTTGAATGAGAATCATATGAGCAAATGTTGCATATAGTATTTGTTGCAAGTGTTAATGCAAGTGTCTGATAGTCTATATTGTAGATAATATGGTGTGTGGTATCACACAGAAGATCATAATATCAGTGTCCTATGGATATATAAATAGTTCACAACAAACTTGGACAATCCATTGGAAAGGTTGTAGTGTAATATGGTATTAGTCTATCTTGACCATAGGTTTACACTAGTACACTTTGTGTGTATTGAACATAACTACTTGAGGTTGTTCTCTTTGTATTGACTACATAAGAAAACAAATACCTCTGTTATTATGGATGCTTGTGCTCTTAATCCGGATATAATAACATACATGTATATGTAGTGTGTATTACTTTGACTCATAAAAGAGTAAGATTCATTATGGGTCAACCACCTCTATGGATTGGGTAATAACATTGTATGTATGATGGGTTATTGATTATAAAAGGAATCCATGTCCCGATACGTCGGGTTGATGATGTCCCCTTAAGGAGCTCATAAGAATTGTCATGTAAATCCTGCAGGTAGATTATATCCGACATGATAAATAAAGCTGAGTACTACTACTTAAGGATAAAAGATGTCGATCAATATAGTTGTCACTAACTTAATTTGATCGGCGGACATTCGATATTTTAACATGGGGAGCCAAACAAGCATATAATAAAAGGAGCCCACAATCATAATTTGGGATTAGGAAGGTAGTGCAACAATAGCTCTTTAGTGGACCGAGCTATTGTTAATGGGCCTGGGTTGTTGTGTTCGGACTGAACACGGGATACCCAGACCCGTTAGGAGACCTAACCCTAATTTCTTCTCATGGTCCCTGTCGTAGCCTTATATATCCTCTATTCTCTGGCTGTCACGATATCATAAAAAATAAGAAGCTTTCTCTAAATTCGTGATTCACGTAAGGAGAAAGGGATGACTGCCAAGGAGAAGAAAAGGTTGGAGATCATCGCCCACACGACGTCCAACCCGAGAAAGGAATGCGTGCAAAAGATCTTGGGGTCGTGACTTCTCGAGGTTGCTGGAAAGTGTCTTCTTCTTTCCGTCACAGGTATAATTCGTGAACCCTAGTTCCGCTATGAAGGGTTGGAACACGTCTTACATCTATTAAACTTCCATCGATCAATATGCACACCAAACTAGGGGTCATGGCAATCCCCAGTTCCATCAGTGGCTATGTTTTGGTACACCGCCGATATACCGGTATCGGGGTGAAGGCTAAATTAGGTGTTTTATTAACACTGTTAGATCATGATCAACAGTCCGTATTTTTTCAGGAATTGGGTGCTTTAAATATGTGTTTTCTAATGTTTTTCTAACACTAATCTTAAGAGACTACAATCTAAGGAGAGTTTTCTCAAGGATGCAATTTTCTCATGAAAGGAAGAGGTGATTCGGAGTTTCGGGGGTTGATTTGAAGAGAGATTGCTTGGAGCAGTTCTTCATTTTTTTTGCTTTTTATCTTGTCTTCGGTAAACTTTCTATACTCGTTGTAATCTATTTCCATCTATTTGAAGTATTACTGTAATCCGTGTGGATCGGTAGAGGATTTTGTAAAGGAGCCAATGTACTTTCTTTATTCTATTAGTGGAGGTTTTCCTTGTTGGACTCCGACCACCCTGTGATTTTTTCGTCAGGATTTTCTACGTAAAAATCTAATGTGTTTGTGTTGTGCTCTTGTATGGATTTAACGTAATTAGTTTGTGCGATTATCTTCAGTCCGCGTTCGTTTTCAACAGAGTGGTATCAGAGTAATTGTTGCTAGGTGTCAGGGGTTGATAGGAAAACTGAGAAGAAGTAATAGGTGCGAAGTCAATGCGCATGATAAACCTAAACGATTTTAACATCACTATTGACGGAACAAGATGAAAGATTTGTTATTCATAAGAAGCTACATCTTTGGATATTTCTTGCGAAAAGCCTATTGAAAAATCCGATGATGACTAAAATTTTGAGCATATACAAATATGTGGGTATATAAGACAGTTCATGGAAGAGAATGCATATAATCGTATCGTCAATATTGAACACGAAAAGATGTTGTAGGAGAAGCTGGAATGCAAAGAAGACCGGGATAAATAAATTGTTCATAATCCGACAAATGATTGGTTTTAGGTACAGCCGTACAGGATGGTTTGTCCATTACGGATCACTTGAGTAAGTTCCATGATGTGGTTGACCAGTTATCCTCTATGTGAATAATTTTCAACGACGAGGTACATGAGCTTTGGTTGCTGTGTAATTTGCATACTCGTAGGAGACGTACGAGTGTCCATGATTGCTTCTGCTACAGAAGATGTGATTAGTTTGGAGTTCGCCAATAATGGAATATTAAATGAAGAGATGCAGAGGAAATCTCAAGGCACATCATTTACATCTCATTCAGAGATACTTGTTTCAGAGGGATGAGGTAAGAGTAAAAGCAAGGGTTCAGACAGTAGCAGGGACAATAGTAGAGGGAAGTCCAAGTGTCGGTAAGAGGACTTCGAATGTTATCATTGTGGCAAGGACCAGATCAAAGAAAATTGTTTTGCTTAGAAGAGAGAAAAAATGTGACAAGAAGAATTAGAGTGAGAACACTACAATGGCCGTTTCAGCACATAGATGCGACATCATTAGTGGGTAATGAGGTTTTCATGAACCTCGCTTGGGATGATAATTTTTGGTTGGTTGACGTATCTCACAACATAGGACTTTGGCGCAAGTATCTCACAACATTGAATATTTTGTCATATACATAACAAAGACTGTAGAGTGTTGAAAATGGGCAACGAGAATGTGTCAAAGATGATTGCCATAGGGAGATGCATTTGAAGACAATACGAGAGCAATTATTGTGCTTAGAAATGTTCATGTCCCCGGTATACATTTCAACTTGGTGTTAGTTGAAAAGTTGGATGACGAGGGATTTTTCAGCCTCTTCGAAAATGATCAATAGAAGCTTTCCATGGTGGTTGTCAGAGGAACAAGAAGTTCGGTCTCTTTTATATGGAAGGGAGCACACATGGGGTATAGGAGGTGAACATAGTCAATGAAACATCTATCGAGTTGTGGCACAACCGGCTTAGCCATATCATCGAAAAAGTTTGGGTCTATGTATAAAGACCTAGGATTAGGTGCTGCCTACTTTCAAGGAGTTTCAGGCCTACGTTGAAAGGGAGACTGACAAGAAGATGAAGTGTATACGGTTCGACAATGACAGCGAATACAATGGTCCCTTTGATGCTTATTGCAAAGAACAGAAGATTTAACACCATAAGTATCCGCCAAAGATGCATCAACTAATTGGCGAAGTAGAGCATATAAATATAATACTGATGGAGAGGGTACGATATTTTTTGTTAAATGCAAATTTATCGGGCAATTATTGGGGTGAGACTCTTAATACTACTGCTATGCTAATTTGTCTCGGAGTGCTTTTTTGCAGGGTGATGTATTTGACAAAGTATGGCACGATAAAGAGCCGTCATACAATTATCTGCGAGTGTTTGATTGTAAGACCTTTGTGCATGTACCGAGGACGAGAGGTCTATATTTGAGCCAAAGACAAGGTAGTGCGTTTTTGTCGTCTATGGTCGGGATGAGTTCGGATATAGACTCTACGATCCCATAGAAAGAAAGCTCTACCAAAGCAGATGTGATATTCGTCAAGGATGAGACTATGACCAACATTTAGGATTTCAAGATGCCTTCTGAGGCTGAAGATTTGTCTGAATTAGAGTTATCACACTTCGAACCGTTTCCGGTGAACATTGTAGAAATCAAAAATACAGGGGAGCCGGTACATGGAGTTGCTCCCAACTTTGGTCATCAACCTATTGAGGATGATCAAGATGGCCCTCAGGCGGATGAGCATGTCGAGAAGGCAGTTCCTGAAGGGAATGAGGCTGTTGGTGCACACCAAGTACCAGAGGTTCCGTTAAGAAGGAGCACAAGAGAGCGTCGACCATCCACGAGGTACTCGTTAGATGAGGATATACTATTGACTGACAGAAGAGAACCCGAAAGTTTTGCAGAGACAATAAAAGACGAAACACAGACAGAAGTGGATGCAGGCCATACAGAAGGAAATGAGTTCCTTCAGGCAAACTTCACTTATGAGACGGTATGGTTGCTAAAGGTCGAACATGCTTTGAAAAATCGGTAGATGTTTAGAGTGAAGCAGACAGAAGATGCTACTCGCCCTCGATACAAAACGAGACTGGTAGTCAAAGGCTACAGTCAGCAGAAGGGCATTAATTTCGATAAGATCTTTTCGCCGGTCATTAAATTGTTATCTATCCAGGTGGTGCTAGGTTTAACAGTCAATTTCAATTTTGAGATTGAGCAGATGGATTTCAAGACGATGTTCCTCTACGATGACTTAGAGAAAGAATTATACATGGAGCGGCCCGATGGTTTCTGTGGGAAGGGCAAGTCATATTTGGTCTGTCGGTTAAAGAAGTCTGTATGGTCTGAAGCAGACTCCGCGACAGTAGTAGAGAATGTTTTGTCATTTATGGTAGAGCATTCTTATGCCCGTACGACGTCGGACTATTGTGTGTTTGTGAAGTATTTTGCTGAGGATGGTTTAATCATTTCACTGCTCTATGTAGATGATATGTTATTGGTGGGACGAATTCCACCACGATAGCGGAGTTGAAATGCCAACTAGACGCAACCTTCTTTATGAAAGATTTGGGCACATCAAATATTATTCTTGGGATAGAGATCACCCGAGAGAGAAATAGAGTCTAAGTTGCTTTGGTTGTCTCGAGAGAAGTACGTTCACCGAGTACTTCAGCGTTTCGAAATGGACGGGTCGAAGAAAGTAAGTACCCCATTACAACTCACTTTAGGCTCACTATGGAGCAATGTCCATCAACAGAAGACAAAAAGGAAGATATAAAACGAGTTTCATATGCTTCAGCAGTGGAAAGTCTCATGTATACTATGGTGTCTACAAGGCCAGATATTACTCATGTAGTTGGTATGGTTAGAAAGTATATTTCCAATCCCGGGAGGATACATTAGAGGGCAATCAAATAGATGATTCGTTATCTTCAGGACACTGCTGATTGGAAGGTTTCATTTGGGAGTGACGAACCAAAGCTGATTGGGTATATCGACGCTGATATGGCTGGAGATGCAGATACCAAGAGATCGATTTCGGGCTATATTATGATATTAGCTGGTGGAGCAATTTCGTGGCAGTCGCAATTGTAGAAGTGTGTTTCCTTGTCTACGACAGAGACAGTTCATTGCGACGACGAAAGCTTACAATATGTTATTGTGGATGAAGAAGTTTCTGCAGGAGATGTAACTTAAGCAAGAGCAATATACTTTGCTTTGCGGTAGCCAAAGTGTTATTCACCTTAGGAAGAACCCGACAATTCATAGTTGATCCAAGCGTATTGCAACTCGGTATCACTATACACAAGATGTGTTAGAGTCGAAGACGCAACTCTTGAGAAGGTTCATACAGGGGACAATGGAGCAGATATGCTTATGAAGTTTCTGCTGAAGAAAATTTTTAAGTATTGCAGGAGGATTGTTGGAATGATGAGCTCCTCAGCCTAGTTGGGAGAGAGAGAGAGAAGAGAGAGAGAGAGAGAGAGAGATGTTGGTATTGGGTGGGGTTTCCAATCTATGTACAAAACATCCTGGAATGCTATGAGCGCCATCCATGTGTTGGAGAAGCTCGGAGAGTCGAAAGAGACATAGGAGGCCATATTTGAGCGCATGTCAGACATTTGGAAAACCTGTATCAGTGCCAGCGGTATACTGCTATCGATGTACCGCTGGTACACTGATGATACAACAATTCGTTCCAGAACCGTTCTACACAAAGTAGTCAAGTTTCGATATACCTCAGGTATACCGCGGTCGGTATACTGCCGGTGTACTGATTTCAGAACTGAAGGTTAAATTTGGATGTTTTATTAACACCGTTGGATTGTGATCAACGCTCTAGATTTTTTCGGAAGTTGGGTGCTTTAAATAGGTGTTTACTAACCCTAATTTTAAGAGAGTGCAATCTAAGGAGAGACTTTTCTCAAGGGTGCAGTTTTCTATGGAGAGGAAGAGATGATTCGGAGTTTCTGGAGCTTATTTGAATAGAGATCTCTTCGAGGAGTTCTTCATTGATTTTTTCCTCATCTTCTCGTCTCCGGTAATCCTTTTATACTCGTTGCAATCTATTTTCATCTATTTAAAGTATGTAGCGGTGGAGAAGTTTGTAAATGAGTCGGTGTACTTTCTTTATTCCATTAGTAGAGGCTTTTTCGGGTTGAACTCCGACCGTTCAGTAGTTTTTTCCGTAAGGATTTTCAAGTAAAAAATCGATTGTGTTTGCGTTGTGCTTTTGTGTGAATTTGGTACAATTGGTTTGTGCGATTATCTTCGGTCCTCACCATGTTCTATCGGTTTGAGGAACAGTTTTTCGCGTTCGTTCCCAACGGTTTTCTTATGTGCTTAGATACATATTGACTTGCTTTGAACTGTTTGTAATGAACTATTTGTAAAGTCGATGGTGAAATAATTAATTGCAAGTCAAAATGCCCAAGGTTGTAGTGTACAGACTTAGTGTATATGATAAGCACGAATGTGCACATAAATCTTATATTGTTGGGCACTTCAGGTTCACAAAGTTGTGGGTTTCAGCAAGAGGTGAAATTCTTAGGTTGACAGAGGGTGATGTCATTCTTATGAAAAAGGAGAGAAGTTCAAGAACATTTACTATTTGATAGGGCACATCCTTTTGGATGGTTCTGTTGATATTTTGTTATGATTTCATTGATAATCTTATGGCTATATATAGCCTTACAATTCTCCTTATTACATTAAATCCTCTGTAGAATATCCTGTGGCATATTCTGACATACCAAATATACCAACAGATATTCCAATAGACTTATTCTAATATACCAATACCAAATATACCAACACTCCCCTTCAAGATGGGCGAAAGATATTCACTAAGCCTATCTTGTCACATCTTTTAATCATGCTCACAAAGCTAAGTTCCTTGGTCAGTCCGTCTGCTATCTGATCCTTGGTTGGAACGTGGCCTAGCTCCAGTAGTCCACTATCCAACTTCTCCTTGATGAAGAACCTATCGATCTCGATGTGTTTGGTTCTGTCATGCTGTACTGGATTGTTGGCAATACTAATAGCTAACTGGTTGTCACACTATAGCTTCATCTTGGCTCCTTGATCCAGCTTCAGCTCTACCAGCAAATTCTTCAACCATAGCAGCTCTGCAACTCCCAAGGTCATAGCTCTGTACTCTGCTTCAGCTGTTGATCTGGCTACCACTGACTGCTTCTTACTCCTCCAAGAGACCAAGTTACCTCCTATGAATATGCAGTATCCCAAGGTAGATCTCCTGTTATTAGCACAGCTAGCCCATCATAATCACAGTAGCCCTCGATGCTCACGTGATTATTTTCCTAAATATTGTCCCTTCCCGGGGGCACCCTTCAAGTATCTCAGAATCTGTACACTGCGTCCATATGACCCTTCGTAGGTCATGCATGTAGTGGCTTACCACACTTACTACAAAACAGATATCAGGACAGGTGTGGCTCAAATAGATCAACTTGCCCACCAGTCTCTCTGGTATCTATCCCGGTCAATTGGTTCCCCAGCCTCAGCAGCCAGCTTGAACCTCTGATCTATCGGCATCACTGCAGGTTTGCATCCCAATATTCCTATCTTTGTAAGAAGGTCCAGTGCATACTTCCTCCGGGAAAGAATAATCTCCTCTGCTTTTCGAGCATCTCAATCCCAAGGAAGTACCGAAGAAGGACAAGGTCCTTCACCTCGAATTCCTTGCCATGCTTCCCCTTGAGTCGGGCGATCTCCTGCTCATCGTCTCTTGTGATAATCATATCGTCTACATATACCGTAGCAGGTGATATGGCCTCTACTCCGACGGAAGAACACAGTATGATCAACATTGATCTGCCGATATCCCATTCCTATCATCGCCCTCCTGAATCTGTCAAACCACGCTCGAAGAGACTGCTTCAGTCCATAGAGGACTTTTTTAACCTGTAGACCTTGTCCACTGTCTGATTGGTGCCGAATCCTGGTGGTATCTCCATGTACACCTCCTCCACTAGATCTCCATGAAGAAATGCATTCCCCCATCTAGTTGGTGTAGCTTCTATCCACCATTTGCTACCAGAGAAATCAGGGTCCTAACAGTGCTCATCTTCGCTACTGGGGCAAAGGTTTCGTCATATTCAATGCCATAACCGTCTGACTATATCCTTTTACCATCAAATCGAGCTTTGTAGCGCTCAACCTATCCATCTGGATTATGCTTCATAGTAAAGACCTATTGCATCCGACTGTTCTCTTCCCTTCTAGCAGTTTTACCAGCTCCTAAGTGTGGTTCTTCTCAGAGCCCCCAACTCCTCGTGAATTGTCGCTTTTCACTTTGGATCATTCTTGACAACCTGCCAATTGTTAGGTACAATAATACTATCCAAAGACGCAATGAATGCTCGATGAAAGAGGAGAGATGATCATATGAAACAAACTGAGCAAGGTCCAAACCATATCTAACATGAGGATTTCCCGCATTGCTGCGAGTGGTCCTTCGTACTGATAATGGTATGGGAGGAGTAGGTGTGGGAGGATAGGAAGAATGATATCACCTGAAGGGACTCTAGTGGTAGTGTAGGTGTCTCAGGAGTCGAGATGGACGCAGGTAAGAAACTTAGCACTGGCACTATAGGTACTGGTCAAGCAGTTTGCTTTCCTCTCGTACTGTAGGTAAGTATCCCCCCCTGAGCCGTGGGCCTAACACCTCTCATCTCCTCCCCCTGTTCCTCTTCACCTTCCAGCTCCTCCTCAACAGTGCCTCTATGCCATATTCCTAAATCGGTCACCAGGCTTTCCCTAATCTCCCCCTCTTGCCTCATACTCTTAGTATCAGGTGAGTTGTTTGAGGTTCCCTCATGACGGAAGTATGGCTCATGCTCCCTGAAGTGAACATCCATGTTCACAAACTTTTTCTTCTCTACTGGGCTCCAGCACACATACCCCTTCTGAGTCGTCGAGTACCCACGAAGATGCACTTGACTGCTCTAGGATCAAGTTCTCCAACTGACGGTTTGTTGTCCTTTGCAAAACACACGCAACCAAACATCTTCAGTGGGAGTATCTCACTATTATTTTCTGGCAATATTTCACATGGAGACTTCCATCCCAGTACCTTCGAGGGCATCCTATTGATTATTTGAGTTGCTGTCAACACTGCATGTCCCCACAGACTTTGTGGGACATTCATATCGATCATCATGCTTCTTGCCACCTCCAGAAGGTGTTTATTCTTCCTTTCTGCTACTCTGCTACTTCCGTTTTGTGCTGGTGTGTATGCACAGGTGATCTGATGTTGTATCCCTTGGACTGACAAGTATTCCGCAAGTGCTCTGTTGGTATACTCTACCCATTGTCAGACCTCAGTACCTTCACCACTGCCTGTACTGAGTCTGGACATGTTTATGAAGTCCCGAAAACAGGTAGATACATCACTCTGATTCTTCATCAAATACAACCAAGTGACACGAGAAGAGCAATCAATGAAGGAAACAAAATACTTGTAACCATTCATAGTAGTAATGCCGCATGGCCTCCAAACATCAGAATGTATTACATCAAAAACGGACGAGCTCCTATTACCCGTACTAGCATATGCTCCTAGTAAGTTTGCCTAAATCATATGCATCATATACTAGTTTCTCCTTATTTGTTTTTTCATAAATAGCTGGATACAATTTACTTAAAATAGCAAAAGAGGAGTGTCCCAACCTTTTATGTTGGAGTATTAATGTATCCTTGGCACTCATCTTCAGTCCTCCTATTCCTTCCTTCTCTGTCATAGACATCAATGCTGAATCCAGCCCTTCTGGATCCAGTACCACAGTTCCTCATGCCAAGTGCCAGTCCCAAGTCTTCGTCCCGTCTCTTTCTCCTGGAAGATCACCTTAGGAATATCAAAAGAGAATCCATTTTAGTTGGAGGATTATAGAACTGATGGAAAAAGACTGACCGAAAAATGGAGCATGCAAAACATTGGATAATTTTACTGAAGCTGTATAATTTACATTACCCTTACCGACCACTGGCTGGAAAGTACCATCAGCTGTTTGAATGTTGTCTGTCGATGCTAGGTGAGTGTGGGAGGAGAACTCACTAGCATTCTCCGTCACATGCGAGATGTCCTTCGAATCAATAATCCAGTTTGACGATTTAAGAGAAGACATAGATGCAAGGGCGAGTGAGTCGTCAGTACCTTCTGATGGATGGGCATACATGGCAGCGTTGCCTCCAACGAAGAATGAGGTGGACGTCTCCTCGGTTCCACTTCTCATGTCTCTATCGTTTGACGATCTCTTCTTCCTACTGAGTGCCTCTAGCATGCCCATCAGTGCATTATCCTCTTCAGTAAAGGTACCAACAGCTCCCTCATCCCCTTCTGCTACCAGCAGATTCGCTCGATAACCTCCTCGACCACCCCGTCGACCTCCACGACCACGGCCACGTCCTCCAAAAGGTCCACGTCCACCGAACTGTCCATGTCCACCACCTGGATCTCCCTCCTTAGGTGGTTTGGTGCAAGCATACCGATGATGTCCCATCTCCGATCCCATCTCCCCACAGTTGTAGCACTGCCAGTTGTGCTGCCAGGGCTCTCCCTTAGGTCCTGTATCGCTCGAACTGGTAGCCGCCAGTGCTGACTTTACTTCAGGAGACCACATGTCCCTGCCTACAGCTTGATGCGAGTTTCTCCTGGATTATGGCCGAGATAGCCTATCAAGGGTGGGGATCTTCGGTTGGGCTAGAAGTAGTGCTGTCCTCTGAACAAATACTGCAGCCAGCTGTAGAAGCATGAAAAATATAGGGTTCATGCGGATCACAATTTGCCGCATATGTACTTTGGGCCAAACAGGTCCGCATAAAGGAGAGCCACATGACAGATTCAACACCCTATGCGGTCTGTCGACAACCAGACTGATTCGAGCCACAGAAGAAATAAATGCGGCCAAGTTGATCAGTTCGTCTGATAAAGTTGACAAATTCTGTCAAAACTGACAAAAATGACATCTTGACACTCTGACAAAAAAAGATAAGACGTGAGACGTGAGCAGACAAAATGTCATGTCACCAAAAGCTGGGTTCATGCGCTTAGACATAGTCATGCGGCCAAAGAGTGTTGCAAGCCGCATGAACCTTATGTGGCTCAAACATATACGGCCTCAAGTCTCCAAACTTCATGCGGCCAAGGGTGACTGTAATCCAAGCCGCATGAACTTTATGCGCCGAAATACAGAATCTATGCGGCTTAAAGTCCTAAGCTATATGCGGACTAAGGAAGATTGCGACTTAAGCCGCATGAGTCTTATGCGGCCCAACATGGCCGAAAACTGAGAGACTCATGCGGCTCGAAATGATTCCTATCCTGCGATAGGACACGTGGCAGGCTGACCAAGTCTCAACCACCCAGATTTGTGCAACAAAATCCCAACAAATCGACAGCTGGCGGCCAAAGAGCGGGTCTTCACGTGCTGATTAGCCACGTGGCCACAGGCTATCTATACGGCTCAAAATACATATCACTATAAATAGCAGGGTGCCACACCCCTGCGAAAGGGTGGCAACCTTCGAAGGAAAATTTCTTCAAGAGCTAAAGACTGTGTCGGATAGTCCAAGGAGTAAGGCAGAGTTGATACACTTTTCGAGCCTCCACCGCACCCCCCAGAATCAAAAAATAAAAAATTGTACTTAGATTGTTTCCTAGGATTTCTTTTAGGCTTTTCTTTGTACAAGCGAGTTTCCAATCAATTTCAGTGTTTCTATAATACCTGTCTTTGATATTTAGAGCAAACACGATGGCGACTCTGCTGGGGACGTCCTTCTCCTCTGATGAGAAGCTGGTGACGCAATCTGACGCGTCCAAGCTCGGCTCTACGCAGCAAATGCTTGTGGTTCGTTTTGACCAACAAGCCTTCGAAGAAATGCTCTCTTGAAGGGAGCGCCAGTCCGTCACAGAAGCGAGCCAACCCAAAGAGAACTCGCAGGACGTCGGCGCGCAAAACTGTTGCCCCCGACCAAGTTCTCGAAGAAGCTCCTTCTGCAGCCCAAGATGGTGATCGAAGCTCTCCTGCGGCTTTGCTTCCGACCGCAGAGGATCCCACTGTCCCCAAATCCAGCAAAGGAAAACACTACGATGCTGAGTTTTTGGGGGCACAAGGGAAATCCATGCAGACAAGAAGAGGCCGCATAAGAGAAATGGGCAGTCTGTCCATGCGGCAGCCAACTCTGGCCGCAGGCAGACAACTCATGCGCAGCCAACTCTGACCGCAGGAAGATGGCCTATGCGACAGCCAACTCTGGCCGCAGGAAGATAGTCCATGCGGCAGCCAACTCTGGCCGCAGGAAGATGGCCATGCGGCAGCCAGCTCTGGCCACAGGAAGATAGCCCATGCGGCAGCCAATCCTGGCCTCAGACAGGATGTCTCATGCGGCCCTGTCAGAAGCTCTGTGTTCAACCGTCTCTCATGCGGGCCCGACTATATGTGGCCCATTGAGAATGTGGAATATTCCAATCAGGACTCTTCTTACTATGCGCCTTCAGGCGCTAAGTTGAAGAAGTCCAGGACAGTGCAGGCCCAACAAGCCCAATCAACTGTCCAAGCTACTGACCGTCAGCGGGCACCGTTAACTGTTATGCGGGCTCCTGATGGAAAGTTGTACAGAACCACCCGTCCAGTCCCCTAGGGCTAACGGACAGGGTGGGTCTTTAAAGTCTCCCTCCAACGATCGAGAGCAAGTGCTTTTACTAGCCTCGGATCTGGGAGCAAACATGATACCTACGCATCTGTGTGCTTGGGATACCCGAGTCCACAAGTTTGATGCAAAGGTAGATCAGCCTGCTATCGACTTACGTGAGCTGATTACTCACAAACACAAGGAGACAACCTTGGCATGCGATGAGTCTCTCTCGGGACGCCGTTGCACCCAAGTCATCATCCACTGCTGCTGCGACAAGTCGGCAACACCTGAAGATCGGCAGTCAGTTTTCCAACGACTGCAGCAGCCAGCACATGTCCGACAACAACTCAAGAAACAGGTGCAAATTCCGGGAGATGAGGAGTTTCCTTTCGCCTCCTGTAATTCAACTCAGAAGGTTCCTCCCGGCAAGGAAGGAAAGAAGACAGGCTCTTCCAGCCCGGCAATCTCGGCTAGTATTGCAAGGAAACTCTCATCAGGAGAGTTGCCGCCGACAACCACAGGGGGTGTCTATTTAGGTACTCGATCCAAAAAGAAGTTTCCAGCACCTAGGGGTGCATCTTCGGCCTCCTTGGGAGTAGATGAAGCTGGGGTAGCAGTCCCCTCAATATATGCGACAACCCGGTGTACCAAGAGCATCACAGGGGGTAGAGATCCCCCAGAACTGCACAAAGATTTGGACTTCCCTGAGGGCCACCACCCTCGCCAAGACGATGCGGCTTCCTGCACAGGGGGTAGCACCCCTTCCGAGTCGAGGAAGATGACATTCTGACATTCCTCGACGATTTCTCTGTACAAGGGTACGACATAGAGAGCACCTCTGCTACGATCCCTTCCACCTCTACCACGTTGAGGACAGTCTTTATGGCCGACAATGATCATGAAGCGCCTACTGACCGATAACGTCTAGAAGTACATGAAGCCATGCTCCTGTCCTTAGTCAAGTCTGTAGATGAAATCAAAGCTGCCTTGCCAACTCAACCAGCAAGGACGCCCGGACAAACAAGCTTGGGACCCGCAGTCAACGCGGACTCCAACACAACTGCCCCTCCTTTGGGTGATGATCCTTTAGGAGCATCCGTTCCTTCATCTACAGACGAAGCCAAAGAGGCGAGGAGGGAAGTCCAGGAGCTTTGAGCAATGTTCAATGCCCGAGACTCCTCTCGGGACCTCAGAATACGACAGCCGTATCCCGTTGCATGGAGAGATGTGCCGTTTCCACCACGGTACAAGCCGTTTCATATCGATTCATATGACGGGAAGACCTCTGCTAGTCGGTACATGACTTACTTTGAGGTCACAACCGACCATTTGCCGCATAGTGACGCCATCCTCACACGATTATTCATCGGAGCATTGGAGGAGATCGCGTTCGACTGGTACCGCAACCTTCCCGACAACTGCATCCATTCTTTTGACGGCTTCAAGCACATGTTCCTGGAGAGATTCTACGAAGTGGGGCACGATGTGACGATGTCGTCTCTCATGGACGTCGTTCAGGGAGAGGGAGCTAACAAGGAACTATATCGAGCGGTTCCGCCAAACCGCAATGAGATTGCCCCAAGGCAATCCCGAGAGCTCCTTGATTGAAATCTGCCCAGAAGAAGTTGCTCCCCGCAATTAGCCTCTGGATGGGTGACGATCAATTCAGGGATGGACGACCTTCATCATAAGTGCTACCAATGCAGAGGCAAGTTGAAAAAGGCTCGCCAGCTAGGATTACACATCCTAGAGGGAGAGGATAAGGGCAAACGTCCTGGTTCCACCTCCAGCAACAACAGTTGGCTGCACCTCTAATCGGGACAATAAAGGCAAACATGCCTATGGTCGCTGATGCGACCCCAGAAGCCCCAACAAAAACAGGCGGAAGGTCAGTGGCCCATGGTGAATTACTCATTTGAAGATAGTCATGTCAAGCCTATCTTCGATATGCTCTTGCAAGGGGGTAGGATCCAGCTCCCTCCATCAAGGCGCGAGCCCCGAGCGGCAGAAATGGAGGACCAAAATATTGTCACTTCCACCGCTATGTCCATCATTCCACTCATGACTGTTTCCAATTAAAGCGGTACATCCAGAGTCTTATCGACTCCAAAGCTCTGTCGATAGATTTCGAAGAGGTTACTGTGGCGGCGAACATGGTGTCAATTCAGTTCGGCGACTTCCCTCCAACAAGCACTCCAGACGGGGTAATACCTGTCCCTCGGGCAACGATGGAGGTTACTAATCTTCCACCCTTCCGGAACCAGACATCTGGATTGGTACCTCACCACATCGCAAGGAGAGATCATGTAGGTGCATCCGGACTTAGTGCCCGAAGATACCCAGGCGGTATCTCCTACCAACGAAAAGAAGAGCAGGAAGTCTAGATCCTGCCACACAATTTCAGCCGAAGCTGGAGAAGCGGCAGCCGTTGTTACCCGGTCTGGGGCACAAGTCCAGCCCACACTGGGCAGCTCAGTCGAAGATCCTCAGCCGGCAACGTTGCCTCCCTCTGATGTTCCAAGGCCGTCTCAGCCTCCACCGGCGGATAAGTCCAAGCCAAAGGAAACCCGCTTCGACAGGCCACTCCGTAACGACGCACCTCAGGGGCTGGAGAGACCTTACAACTTTGACATATTAGTACAATTGGTTAATACGCCGGCAAAGTTGTCGTTATACGAGCTCCTAAGGCTCTCCAAGGATCTTCGTGTCGCATTGAGCGAAGCACTCCAAAATACTGACGCCTACTTAGCCCAGGTCAAGCCTCCATGGGAAGACTTGTCAGCAGATCTACAGGGCAGCGATGGCACAGATACAATGCCCAACATCATATTTTTTCCACAGGACATGTTGATCAAGACCAACATGCATGATCGCCCCTTGTACTACACTGGATACATAGGCAACATCAAGGTGGATCGGATGCATATCGACCCTGGCTCATCGATAAGCATCATCCCGAAAAGCTTACTTCAAGTCCTGGGCATCCCTATGCACCGCCTAGCGGCGACCAACACTGCCATTAGCGGTTTTAACTCTGGAATGAGCTATCCCCTAGGGAAGATCCGCTTGAAATGTCAGATTGGTGACCTGAAAACGGAGGTTACCTGCTATGTCATAGATGCAGACACGTCCTACAACATCCTCCTGGGGCGTCCATGGATACACGACTACGTGATCGTGCCATCCACACTTCACCAGTACTTCAAGTATGTCAGTAAGCATGGCTTCGTGAAGACTGAATTCGCCGACATCGATCCCTTCAAAGGGGTTGAATCTTATTACACTTCGGAGGCTTGTCTATATGACGAATCCAAGAAACACATAACTGACGAATTGGAGGCCATCACAGGGCCAGAGGAACCCTTGAGAATTCATCTTCAGGCCCGTAAACCAGGCAAAGCCGCACCCCTTGTCGCAACTTTGCATAAAGAGGTGCCCGGTTCTCTCGTCCAAGCTGCGCAGTCGGAACCAATGGTCATCCGACTCCCAAAGCCAAGAGCCAAAGCCCGTCATAGGGCCGATGGTGATCCAGTTGCCAAAATCCAATCAAAGGCGACCGGAAGATGCGAGGCCCTCTGTGACGCTGATGGTGATCCGATTGCCAAAATTTGCTCAAAGGCAACCGGAAGACACAAAGTCCCTTGTCGAGCCAATTATCATCCGTCTTCCCAAGACGAGCCGGCAACCAAGTGCCGATCCGACACACTCAGGCAAGCCAATGTCACAAGCTCAACCCTTGGTGGTCAAGTTGCCCAAGACAGCCTCCCGATCTTTGGGCTCGCAGGGGGTAGCCGAAGAGGACGTAGAACTCACCAAGTACCTGGTGGCACAGACGGATAGCCCCTCTCCTGATGATGTAATCCCTGTTGACAAAATTCCTTATTTTATCAATAAGAGTCTGCCATTGAACTATCATGAGTGTAATAAACTCAATCTGATGTATATTGTGGGACTCGGTCGGGACATTAACCTGCACACACAGGTGACAACCTTCCATACCGCAAACCGACTTGCTCCTATTAAAGATGCATACTTCCTAGTCCCAGGCAGAAGAGAAGGGGATCACACGATCATCTTTGGCCGAAAAGAAGGTCCTCAACCCTTCATGCCTCGAGAGTTTGATCTCGAACCCGATACTGCAAGGCTACCACTCTACCTGTATAGTCCTCAGGCCAAGTACTTCATGCAAAAGCAGGGATATGCCATGGAGGCTACCCCAGGTCTGAATTACGACAGCGGTCGACGATCGTCTCTGCAGCTCTCAACTCCGTCTGGGAAACCTCGGGATTATTACGGCAAATCCAGACACGGCCTCGGGTATGTTACACCAGCAACAACGCCCGGGAGTTCCGATGAAGAATGCGAGTGGCACTCTCATTCGTCCGAGTCACCTACTTACGACTCCGATGGCAGCATTGGAGATATATTCAGACATACATTATCTGTCAACATGACATCCACTGATATCGAAGAAGAAGGCGAAGATCTACTCGAACCACTTGAGTTGGAGCCGTGGGTCCAGCAACTAGATGCACAATGGGAGAAACACTTTGAACTTCGTGATCCTCCCACTGAAGACGAGGTCATGCAAGTTAACCTCAGTGATGAATCCTCTCCAAAGCCAATCTTCGTCAGTAAAAGCCTGACAGACAGCGAGTGGGAGTAATTGTTGCAACTCGTCAGAGAATACATTGACGTCTTTGCCTGGAGCTATGAAGACATGCCAGGGTTAAATTCCGAGATCGCACTTCATAAGCTCAACATTTACTCGGACGCAAAACCAGTCAAACAACAGCAGCGGCGGTTTCGTTCAGACATCATGAACTTCATTGAAGCAGAAGTAAACAAGCTTATAGCTAGCGGTTTCATCCGTGAAGAGCAGCACCCAGACTGGGTAGCCAACATAGTACCAGTTATCAAGAAGAACGGAAAGATCCGGATTTGCATCGATTTCCATAATCTGAATGCGGCATGCCCTAAGGATGAATTCCCTCTTCCGATCACCAACATAATGATCGATAATACGTGTGGCTTCGAGCGCATGTCCTTTATGGATGGCTTTTCAGGATACAATCAAATCAAAATGTCTCCTGATGACGAGAAGCATACGTCATTCCGAACACCGATCGGCGTGTATTGTTATACGGTCATACCCTTCGGCCTGAAGAACGTCGGTGCTACATATCAACGTGCCATGAGCGTCATCTTCAGAGATCATTTGCGCAAGACGTTGGAGTGTTACGTTGACGACATCGCCGTCAAAAGCCACTCCAAAAATGATCACTTACATAATTTGAGAACAGTGTTCAACCTCATGCGAGCGCACAACCTGAAGATGAATCCCACCAAGTCTTTCCTGGGCGTGTCCAGCGGGAAATTCTTGGGCTTTGTCATTACTTCCCGGGGCATTCACATAGATTCCGATAAAACAAAAGCAATCCTGGAGATGAGTCCACCGAGAAACCTCCGTGAACTCCGCGGCCTTCATGGAAGACTAGCCTATATCAGGAGGTTTATATCTAACCTCTCAGGGCGATGTCAACCCTTCACTCAACTCATGAGAAAAGGTGTCTCTTTCGTATGGAACGAGGAATGTCAGCGTGCCTTTGATGACATTAAGGAGTACCTGACGAATCCGCTAGTTCTGGTAGCTCCGGTCGCCGGAAAGCCCTTCCTGCTCTATGTACGGGCGATGGAACACTCCCTTGGTGCTTTGCTAGCACAGAATAATGAAGCGGGACATGAACAAGCCATTTACTATCTTAGTCGGATGATGGTAGGACCGGAACATAGGTACACCGCCGTAGAGAAGGGGTGCCTTACCCTAGTGTTCGCCATTCAGAAAACACGACACTATGTGACAGGGCAGACCATCCATGTTGTTTCACGAGTTAATCCTCTCAGGGTTCTCATGACCAAGCCAGGCGCACTCAGTTCTCGTCTAGCCACCTGGACGATACTATTATCCCCATACGACATGGTTTTTGTTCCGCAGAAGGCTGTCAAAGGACAAGCCTTAGCCGACTTCTTAGCAGCCCATCCAGGCTCAGAAACAGCCAGAATTTATGAAGAAATCCCCGACGAAGTCGTCGCCTCAAACATGACTTCGCATGACGCCATTTGGCGAATGTTCTTTGACGGTTGTTTCAAGAACGGGGCCACAAGGTGATATCGTCGCTGGAGTCGGGGGTAGTATTAATTTCTCCCTCTGGGTTGGTCAATCGGGCATATTCTCTTACAGAATCCTGTTCAAACAACGTAGCCGAATATAACGCTTTAGTCATCGGACTCCAACTCACAAAAAAAGTGGGGATCAAGTACCTGGAAGCATATGGCGACTCGCAGTTGGTTGTTAACCAGATCCGAGGTTCCCAACGAGGACCTGATTCCCTAATATCAGACAGCAATTGCCATCATTGCAACCAAAGGGTTCTTTATAGAGCATGTTCCTAGGCTCCAAAATATCGAAGCCGATGCCCTAGCAGGCCTCGCAGCTTCCTTGGCACTTTCAAATGATACTCATCATCTAGTCGACGTAATAGGCCATGAGCTGGTCTGTCCCAAGAACAATGTTCAACTGGGTACGAGTTACTCCGCCCAGATAACCAACGACATACAAGACTGGAGACGTCCGTTCATCGACTTTGCAGTCTACGAAATTCTGCCGAAAAATGTGAAGGAAGCAACTTCAATCAGAAGGCGCTCTCAGATTCTTCTATGATACAGAAACGAAAATATTATATCGTCGATCCTACGATGGGCTACTGTTAAGATGTCTGTCAAATGCAGAAGCCAAAGAAACCTTACGCGAGGTTCACGATGGCGCTTGCGGGGCTCACCAACCTGGCCCGAAATTGCAGGATCGTCTCCGCCGGATGGGTTATTACTGGCCCACAATGGTAGCAGATGCAGTTGATTATGCAAAGAAGTGTGAGGCTTGCCAGATCCATGCAGATTTCATACATCTGCCATCCGAATTCTTGCACCCGACAGTGGCCTCTTGGCCATTTGAAGCATGGGGAATGGACATCATTGGGCCAATCACCCCACCATCGTCTAGGGGGCATCGGTTCATACTTGCAATCACCGATTACTTCTCCAAATGGGCGGAAGCTGTTCCGTTTGCAGAGGTGAAGACATCGAACGTGATTAGCTTCATAAAACATCACGTCATCTACCGTTTTGGACTGCCCCGGAGGATTATTCACGACAATGGTCCGCAGTTCGCAAGCCACGCTTCCTGTCGATTTTGTGATAAGAATCAAATTCAGAACATGGCCTCGACGGCATATAACCTATCGGCTAATGGTCTGGCTGAAGCCTTCAACAATACCATAATCAAGCTCCTCAAAAAGTTCGTATCTTCAAACAAATGCGACTGGAATGAAAAGCTTGGCGAGTGCTTATGGGCGTATTGCACTACGATTTGGACGGCTACATGAAATACACCGTTTTCCTTGGTTTACGGAAGCGAGGCAGTTCTCCCATTGGAGACTCAGATCCCCTCGCTTCGTGTGGCCCTTACCTTTCGGTTAATGTCGAACGATAACTACCGCTGACGGCTACAAGAATTGGAAGCATTAGATGAGAAACGTTTGCAAGCTCAACAAAGCATCGAGCTCTATCAAGCACGCATCTCTCGAGCCTTCAACAAGAAAGTTAAACAGAGAATATTCCAAGTCGGCGATCTCGTCTTAGCCGTTCGTCGACCAATGGTCATGACTCATAAGACCCCCGACAAATTCCAGCCTAAATGGGAGGGTCCGTTCATCATCGAGACCGTATTCTCCAACGACGCGTACCGTCTCGCAAAACAAAATAGAGACTTGCTCATGATGCCCATCAACGGCAAGTTCCTCAAGAAATATTATGTCTAAACGACATCTTCCAACTCTCTCTCAGATTGTGAGTTATGTACCCTCTGGTATCGCTGAACTTACACTCTGACCTCAAATCTCCCAGATTGTTGAGTTATGTACCCTCAGGTACCACTGAACTTACTCTCTGACTGCTCCGAGTGGATTCATATCTCATCTTCTGGTCATACCTCTGAACTTCCACACTAAATGCTTTTTTCCATCAGAGTTTGTCTCAAAATCTATTACTCGCACCACCAGTGCACAAAAAGGGTAATAGGTCCACAAAATGTCCCAACGGAAAAAAACCACGTCCATATTACCTCTGAGTTGTTTTTCCGTCCATCACAAACAAACCATCCAATACATAGAACTTTCACCTTGATAGTACCTCTGAGTTGTTCTGTGTATCCCCATTAGACCCACTCCTACCACGTCCTCAATACCTCTGAGTAGGGAGGCTCTACTTTAGACCCATATTTACCACGTCCTCATTATATCTGAGTAAATATGTTGGTTTTCTCTCCACTTATTATCAGCACTCGCATCGCCAGTACACAAAAAGGGTAATAAGCCCATAAAAGGTATCCTAATCTATTACTCGCACCATCGGTGTACCAAAGAGTAGTAGGTCCACAAAATATTATTCAAATATATTTGTTCGTATTTCCAGATGCACAAAAGGGCAACAGGTCCACAAAAAATCCCCCAGTGGGATGTCCTTTATCAAACACAAATGTTGTATTAGACCCTCTGGTACAAGCACCACCAAATACTGCAAATAAAGAATGGAGTGAATGTAGTCTGTTTATTCAAAATCAGTTACATTCATAGGACTACACCTCCAGTAAAGGATTACACTGAAGTCCAAAAGAAGCAAAACACAAACTACAGCTAAAGACAAACAGAAACACAAAGACAAATATGAACGTTTTTTTTTTCTCCTCATATTCCCGAAAACAGCAATTACATGGCAACCTACGGATCCCTACAGTCAAGGATCATAGTTGTGTTGAGGCATATACCATTCCCTTAGCCATTTCGCATACGAAAGATCTATTTGATTGAGGTCTTCGGCGGGGACAGGAGAGTCAGAACTCCCAGTGTTACTGCCCTCAGACTTGGGCTCCTCCTTTACATCAGCTTCAATCTTAGGAGTAATTCCCTCCCCGATAGACGCCAGCTCTTCCTTTACCTCAACTTTTGGTATCATCTCCTCCTTAACAAACGATGACTCTTGTTTGATGAAAGGAGGCAGCATTTCCTCCTTCACAATGGTCTCAGCCTTCAGCATGGATGCTGCAAAAAAATAAAGAAAGAAGATAGTCATACAAAGACAAAGTGGAAGGGCTCCTTTCAGCTATGCGGACTAGCCAAATAGAACTCATGCGGCTCAGTCATGAGACACTTATGCGGCTCAGTCATGAAGTGCTCATGCGGCTCAGTCATGAGGCACTTATGCGGCTCAGTCATGAAGTGTTCATGTGGATCAGTCTTGGGGCACTTATGCGGTTCAAGTTCGAATGTGTAGCGCTTATGCGGCTCAGCCCATGCGGCCCTATCATACAGAACACATGCGGTCCAAAAGAGATAGAGTACGCATCGACCAGGCTTAAAGCACAGAGGCAATATATGACAGGCCCGCGCATAAAATATGCGATATGGCCATTCAAAATTTCAGTCGTCGTCTTCCCACCGTCCTTACCCTTGATAGGGGGTTGCACGTCGGGATGAATGAAAGGAGAGTCTGCCGCCCTCGATGGAGAGGCAAGTCCCTTCCCTTTGGCCGCAGCACCAGTTGACTTAGAAACTTTTGGAGCCATGACTAAATGGAGACAGAAAGATGAAGACGAAGGAGAAGAAGGTGAAAGAGAATCTCTCTCTCCGAATGACCCCTATTTATAGAGTTTCTGAAGAGTGCCTCTTCGATTCTCGAGATCATTAAAGATAATGACGACGTTTGGGGACTTTATCCCTAGTAACCGTCAGCTTTATCTTGAAGAGTGTCTCTTCGATTCTCGAGATCATTAAAGATAATGACGACGTTTGGGGACTTTATCCCTAGTAACCGTCGGCTTTATCTCGAAAAGAGATCCACAAACGAATCAAGAAATTAAATGCAGCTGTGACAGCTGGCAGGCTGGATGGGGTCTCTCTGCTGCTCAAGATTTTCCTGCGGCTTGAAATTTCCCTGCGGCTCAAGATCTCCCTGCGACCAAAGGTCTTTCCTGACTTAAAGACTCCCTGCGGCTTGACATATCTCCATGCTTCTTATTCAAAGTATTCCAAATTTGCAATTTGAAAACTTTGAAGGGGGTCTTGTAGAAGCATAGAAAATATGGGGTTCATGCGGATCACAATTTGCCGCATATGTACTTTGGGCCAAACAGGTCCGCATAAAGGAGAACCGCATGACAGATTCAACACCCTATGCGGCCCGTCGACAACCAGACTGATTCGAGCCGCCGAAGAAAGATATACGGCCAAGTTGATCAGTTCGTCTGATAAAGTTGATAAATTCTGTCAAAACTGACAAAAATGACAGCTCTGACACTCTGACAAAAAAAGGTGAGACGTGAGCAGACAAAATGTCATGTCACCAAAAGCAGGGTTCATGCGCTTAGACATAGTCATGCGGTCAGAAGGAGTGTTACCCAAGCCGCATGAACCTTATGCGGCTCAAACATATACGACCTCAAAGTCTCCAAACTTCATGCGGCCAAGGGTGACTGTAACCCAAGCCGCATGAGCTTTATGCGGCCCAAAATACAAAATCTATGCGGCTTAAAAGTCCTTAAGCTATATGCGGACTAGGGAAGATTGTGACTTAAGCCGCATGAGTCTTATGCGGCCCAACATGGCCGAAAACTGAGAGACTCATGCGGCTCGAAATGATTCCTATCCTGCGATAGGACACGTGGCAAGCTGACCAAGTCTCAACCACCCATATTTGCTGCAACAAAATTCGAACAAATCGACAGCTGGCAGCCAAAGAGCGGGTCTTCACGTGCTGATTAGCCATGTGGCCACATGCCATCTATGCGGCTCAAAATACATATTACTATAAATAGCAAGGTGTTACACCCCTGCAAAAGGCTGGCAACCTTCGAAGGGCAATTTCTTCAAGAGCTAAAGACTGCGTTGGATGGTCCAAGGAGTAAGGCAGAGTTGATACACTTTTCCGAGCCTCCACCGTCACCCCCCAGAATCAAAAACTAAACAATTGTACTTAGATTGTTTCCTAGGATTTCTTTCTAGACTTTTCTTTGTACAAGCGAGTTTGTAATCAATTTCAGTGTTTCTGTAATACCTGTCTTTGATATTTAATGGCAAACACCAGCCCTTTAAGGAACTTCATTGTTCTCTCCTGCAGACATACATGTCTCTCCATACACTTCGAGTCCCTGCAGCTCGTCCGATCTAATTAGTGATCGTAATCCAACTACAGATGCTCCAACTCTGTGGCATACTCCTGCACCGTTTTCTCTCTGTGTACGGTGTCGTCGATCTCTCCCTTGATCTGGAAAACTCGTAAGTTGTTTCCTACACCATCGTAGGTCCTCAATTTCTCTTATACGTTCTTCACCATCTCAATGCCATCCACTGTGACGGTGATCGATTGGACTAAAGAATTGAGAAGCCAATTGTAGATCACCATATGAGTGGACTTCCACTCGTCGCATCCTACCGAGTCCTCATCCGGCTCTGTCGTCCCTCCTGACAGGAATCCCTCCAGATTCTTTGCTGCGAGGGTTCTCTTCACCCGCTGTGACCAACTCAGGTAGGTAGCTGGTCCATCAAGCTGCAGATCGATAGAGGGAAGCTCCAACTTCGTAGATGTTCGTGTCATGCTCTCATCAGCCGACAGTTTTATCAGCTTCATCAATGTTGCAACCTTCGCAGGGTCCAGCTTCTTGATAATCTCCTCCATCAATCCTCCTCTTTTCCGATCACCTCACACTCGTTCTACAATTCACGCTCGTCCTCTTCGTCCTCTCCTAGATCCGATCATGTCTCTCTCCTATCGGATCTAGGCCTTCAACGTCCGGAATGACCCCGCGGGAGACTTCGAAAATCGTGGCTTCGCGGTGGGGGGGGGGCGGTGGGCCGACTGACAGGTGAGTGGACGTCGTCGGACGGGTTACTCCGAGCAGCGGCTGTCGCGAGCAGCAGCAACGGCAACAACTGCGCGCGTGCGGCAGAGGTGCTCGCGGAGCAGCGGCCGGTTCGCTCGCGAGGTGGTCGGCGTGCGGCGGTTGCAGCGGCTGGTGGCTGCGAGGTCGGTGTGCGGCGGGGGCGGCGTGCAGCGGCCGGTGGCGGCGGTGGCTGTGGTGGTGCGGATGGTGATGGCGGGGTGACGAGTGGGTTAGGGTCTTGGTGGCTTTGATACCATGTTGAATTTTTTTTTATGATTTCATTGATAATCTCATGGCTATATATAGCCTTACAATCCTCCTCATTACATTAAATTTTCTGTGGAATATTCTGTTACATATTATGACATACCAAATAAACCAACATGATATTCCAATATACTTATTCTAATATACCAATACCAAATATACCAACAGGTTCTCCTACCAATTTTATAGGAATATAGCTAATTTTTTGGATTGCACGTTTATAGTTGATCATCCTTTTGTTATTCGAGGATAAGTCAAAGTTTGCTATTAGTCCAAGTAGGATGATCATGATTTCAAATTACCTTAACATTGGGGATGCTCCGTAGATGAAGAGTGAATTCTCTCAAGTTTGATATCCAATAGCGACTAGCCGGCGCTCACAAGATAGAAATTGCTGTTTGAAGATTGAAGGTTACTAGGTGTTTGTCTTGTAGATTGAAAATTATGGCTCAGAGTGGTGATTGTTAGGTATTGGTCATATCTCCAAGCAAATAATAGTCACCAGAAATATTTCGATCACATGAACCAAATTGATCATGTGAGATATTGTGGGAATTTCTCTAAAATATGTGTGAACGGTTAACCTTAAGGACCATTCAACCGGTCTGTGCCACAATTTGAAGCGGGCTGGATTTTGCTTGGGTTCCAACTTCCATGGCTATATTGCACAAATATGGAAAAAAGAGGTTTGCAGATATATTATCTTCGTATTGGTGTTATCAGGAAAAATAGACTACTAGTTTTATGTCTATATGAAATGTCCATATATTTTATCCATATCCGTATCGGTATTCGTGTCTGGATTATTGCAAGATACTTTCCAAGTTTAGGTCCACCGAACGTCCTACATATATAAAGGAAGTACAGTTCCTTTGCGACTCCCAGAGCACATTCAGTGTTGACATCCAATTAAAATTAAGAAACTAAGGAAAAAAAGAGATTGAAAAAGTGTCATTCGTTTTCTTTTTCGGTGTACTCTTTAGGGCTTTGTAGGGTTCTAGTGCTTTTTCTCTTTTATATTGGGGGTCGTGAAGGTATTAGAAATTATATGAAGTTATTGTAACTCTTGTTTTTAATAGAGGTCTCCCTCATCTGGTAGGTTTTTCCGGTTAGGATTTTCTGATTTATCCTTGTATACTTTTGTCTCTATTTCATTCTTTGTTTTCTTTTACAAGAACCATCCAATGGTATGTTAATGTTCTTAGGAGCTATTCATTAGCCTTTATAACCTACAAATACTTCATTGTTTTCAAATATAGGAGTTGCTTAGGTGCTATTTCTTAATTCATGAATTGCTGGCATAGTCTGTTGGTGTTTTTGCCTTTAGACTAGAAAATATAGTCCCATATCGGCTACACCAAATGATGAGTATCTCAATATAATGCATTGCTTGTGTTGAGGTGTGCACATGAGGTGTGGTGGGGCACAAGTGTGTACTATGTGGGAGTATTTTCCTAGAAGGAAAAATGATTAATTCTAACAAAGATGCAAGTTGATTTTTGTTGATCGGATTCGGACTCGGACTCGGACTCTAGGATGCCTCGTGCATGCACGGGCGTGTGTTCGGGGGGGGGGGGGGGGGGGGGGGGGTAGGCGTGGACTGGTACTCGACTATGTTGATTGTGGGATGATGTAAAATATCAAACTCTATTTTAGAGTATTTGTATTTTAGTCTCACATCAGATAGGAGAAATGGTGAAGTCTCACTCCGCTCTATAAATAAAGCCCCCTGGCCTCCTTTCTAAGATGCACCAAAGAAGAGAGTTAGGGAGTCCGTAAAGTTCATGGAGTCCGTTCAAGTCACAAAAAGTTGACTGACGAGCGTTCCAGAAGTTCTCTAAGAACTTGCTGGTTCCTGGAAGTGGATCGTATAAAGGCGAATCTTGCTTTGAGCAACGGTGATCTGTTTACCCCAACAAAGCTGTATTTCTCTTTCTTCTTTCCTTCTCTTCTCCTTTGATCTTATCAGAAACCACTTGTGCTTCTCAGATCTAATCAGAAATCACTTGTGGGCTTTCGTCGCTGCTGCTACGAAATTCATTTGTGCCTTCTTCGAAGTGTAACATTTGATTTCGTCTCTCTGAATCCTCCGGGATCTCAGTTGTGCACCTTCTTCGAAGTGTTGCCGAATCACTCTGTCGACTCACATTCTTCCATCTAAGATCTGTTTCGGAAATAACAATCTCAAAGCAAGACTTAGATCCGATGGAGAACAACCGTGCAAACCTTTTCGACACAAGTGTTAACAAACTTGAGAAGTTTGACGGAGAGCATTACAACGTCTGGAAGAGAAAAGTCAGCCTTAA
Organism: Iris pallida; assembly: GCA_029216955.1. Taxonomy (NCBI): domain Eukaryota; kingdom Viridiplantae; phylum Streptophyta; class Magnoliopsida; order Asparagales; family Iridaceae; genus Iris; species Iris pallida. The sequence goes on along the minus strand of JANAVB010029819.1, from coordinate 26,025,924 downwards.
TCTTCAACTCGTGAGCGTAGACTACGTGTTGACAGATCATGAGCCTTTAATTCCAGAAGGTAAAAATGCTCGAAGGGTCGCTGAGGCTACAATCCAAGTGGAGGAGAGATAACAACTTTTGCAAGTTGCTTATCTTAAACTCTATGGAGGACTCTCTGGCAGAGTCATATAGCAAGTCAGTCCATGCTAAGGACGTCTGGGAGTCTGTAAAGAATCTCTACAAGGCAGATGAGAACAGAAACAAGATCCACGTGACTGAAAAAGTCTAGAAGATGCGATTTGAGGACGACAAGACGATGTTGCCTCAAGTCAAAGAATTTCTCAAGTTATGTCAGAAACTTGAGGATGACGGCATGCCCTTAGTCGGTGCATTTGTCGTCGGGGGCATTGTCGCCAAGCTCCCACCTGGGTGGAGCAATTTCATCGCGGACATGCACCGCAAGAAGATGGATGTGGATCTTCAACGCCTCTTGCACTGGATTCATGTTGAAGACGAGCTGAGGGCTCAAATCAAAATGGACACATTGTCCAAACAGGTGGCTGAGGCCAATCTGGTGCAAGCTGGAGACTCCAGAAGGAGACAAAAGGCTCCTTACAACAAAAAGAGGGACGTGCACCAATTGAAGGTGAAGTCGGCTCAATTCAAGCCAAAGTCCAAACCACCTGGGACTCGTTTCAACTGTGGCAAGAAAGGCCACTGGAGGAAAGACTGCAAGGAAAAACCCAAACAGAAAGAGCAAGGTGAGGCTAACTTTGTTGCTATGATTGCGCAGGTGAACTCAGCCAATGTTGACACAGATTGGTGCATAGACACTGGGGCATCATGCCATGTTTGCTCAAAGGAGTGGTTCACCACATATAAGCCTACATTTGAGAAAGTTATGGTGGCGAACCAGACACAAGCTGAAGTGAAGGAGATCAGGACGGTGGTACTGCGACTGACTTCGGGGAAGTTGCTGACGCTTCAGGAGGTGAAGCATGTACCAGCTATAGCCAAGAACCTGGTCTCAGGAAGTCTTCTCTGCAACGCAGGCTTGAGAATGGACATTAACGCTGGTCAGGTGATTATGTCTTATAAAGGAACATACTTCGGAAAGGCTTATTGTACCGAAGGGATGTTCAAACTTCAACTTGTAACTCCAGTTGAGATGATAAATACAATCTCTATTTCTGATTATTCTCTTGAATTGTGGCATAATAGACTAGGACATGTTCATTGTAAAAGAATAAACAAGATATCTAGTCTATGACTTATCTCTAAATGTGGGTGTAAGGAGTTGGAGAAGTGTGAGGTCTGTGCACAGACGAAGATCACCAGAAAATCGTTCAAACGGGTAAATCGAAGTACAGATCTTCTGGAGTTGGTACACTCAGATATCTGTGACTTCAAATAGTTCTCCACAAAGGCCGGGATGAAGTATTTCATTACTTTCATCGATGATTTCTCAAAGTACGCATTCGTGTATCTGCTCAAGTCTAAAGATGAAGCGTTTAAAAAATTTAAGGACTTCAAGGCTGAAGCCGAACGTCAAACTGGACAACTCAAGTGACTCAAAAGTGATCGAAGTGGAGAGTATATGTCTCATGAATTCGCATCGTTCTGCAGAGAACATGAAATTGTTAATGAGACGACTGCTCCATACTTTCCTCAATCAAATGGTGTTGCAGAAAGGAAGAACAGAACGTTAACAGAGATGATGAACTCAATGATATTGACTGCGGGTGGGTCTTCCAAATTGCTTCTGGGGCGAAGCAGTGCTTACGGCTACTTTCATTATGAATAGAGTACCGTATGCAACTTCCGATATCACTCATGAACTCTGGTTCAAGGTCAGACCCAACTTGAATGTTATTCGAGTGTGGGGGTGTCTCGCGTATATGAAGCTTCCGAATTTGAAGATTCAGAAGCTAGGTACAAGGACTACGAAGACAATCTTCCTGGATTATGCCAATAAGAGTGATGCTCGGAGGTTCCTTGATATTGAATCTAATCATATCATTGAGTCTCGCGATGCATAATTCTTTGAAAATAAATTTGCAAGGCACAAGAACATTGTTTTCGCAGATATTCCGGAGAATAGTGTGAGTGCATAGGAGGCTGAAGCTCCTTACAGAGATGTAATCCAAGAAGAAGTTGCAAGAACAACTATTGAACCAGAACTCATAGTACATGTGTCTAAGCGAATGAGGAGACAGAAGGACTTCGGAGAGGATTTTGTCACCTATCATGTGGAAGCAGATCCGCTTACCTATGATGAGGCTATGAAGACCAGAGATGCTGTCCTCTGGAAGGAGGCTATTAATGATGAGTATGACTCGATAACCTCCAACAACACGTGGGTGTTGGTCGATCTACCTGAAGGAGCAAAACCAATCGGATGTAAATGGATCTTCAAGAAGAAGATGAAAGCCGATGGAACTGTTGATACGTTCAAGGCTAGGTTGGTAGCCAAGGGGTTTTCTCAGAAGCAGAGGATTGATTACTTTGACACTTATGCTCCAGTAACACGGATGACGACCATTAGGATGTTGATTGCTCTAAGTGCAATTCACAAGCTAGTTATTCATCAGATGGATGTCAAGACTGCTTTCCTAAATGGTGAGTTGACTGAAGAGATTTACATGCAACAGCCAGAAGGATTCGTCGTTAAGGGCCTCGAAGACAAAGTCTGTAAGTTGGTGAAATCTTTGTATGGTCTGAAGCAAGCTCCCAATATGTGGCATGAGAAGTTTGATAACGTCATAAAATCAAACGGCTACAGGGTCAGCGAGACGGACAAATATGTATACACAAAGTTCGCTGACGGGAGATGAGTTATCGTTTGTCTGTACGAGGACGACATGCTGATCTTGGGTACAGATCTAGCAAGTATCACTGAGACAAAGTAGTTCCTCTCGTCTAAGTTCAGCATGTAGGACTTAGGGAAAGTTGATGTTATCCCAGGGATAAAGATCATCCGGACGGATACTAGAGTGGCATTGTCACAATCTCATTACATTGAGAAGATGTTCACACGCTATGGGTATCAGGATCTTTCGGGGATAGATATGCCGTATCGGTTGTGACAAGAAGCTAAAGCCAAATCCAAGGAAAAGCGTTAGACAATTGGAGTATTCAAGCATCATCGGGAGTTTGATGTATGCGACTATTGCCACAAGGCCTGACATAGCTTTTGCCGTGGGGATGCTGAGTCGGTTCACGAGCAATCCAGGTGTGGAGCACTGGAAAGTTGTGAAGAAAGTTATGAGATACCTCAAAAGAACTCAGAAATATGCATTGCACTACTGCGGAGATCCAACAGTAGTAGAAGACTTCAGTGATGCAAGCTAGTGCTCAGAAGTAGAGAGTGAAAGGTCTACAGGAGGATACATATTCTCAATGGGTGGAGCTGCTATATCGTGGAGGTCGAAGAAACAGTCTATACTCTCACACTCGTCTATGGAATCCGAGTTTTATGCACTAGCAGCTGCAACAGATGAAGCAGAATGGCTTCGGGAGCTCATATATGATCTTTCTATGGTTGGTGCACATTCTGACAGTACCGATTTACTGCGACAACCAGACGACTGCAGCGGTGGTATCAAGTGACCTCTTCAATGGCAAGAAGATGACTGTGCGACTAAGGTACAGGTCGGTGAATGATCTTATTAAAAGATGAGTTATTGTCGTGGTGGATGTTCGGAGCTTGGAGAATCTGGTAGATCCGTTCACCAAAGGTCTCAAGCTCCAGCTGGTTGAAGACACAGCATGTAAAATGGGCTTAAAGACACTCTGATATTGTGTCTTTGTAATTCTACTATAAAGTTTTATCCTATTAGTTCAAAGAAAAATCTACTAGGCATCTAGTTTTTAGTTCAAAGAAGGATCATTGACTGAAAGAATATCAGGAACAGTGGATAAACCTTTGGAATTACGGGGTAACTGACCCAGAACTACTGTTAACAGTAGGTAATCCTTGGAAAATGCGTGGTTACGGGCCCAGAACCACTGTTGTCTACTGTTTGTTCTTTGTATAGAACAAAGTCCTGTGAGAGGATGGCTTGGAAGCCTTAATGAGTTCTCGGGCATTTGGGATGTCCGGCGTGCTTTACAGGAAGCACGGGTAGCACATCACTACAAATGAGCGTAGTACTCAATGCTACAGTGGGGTGACACCACATGAGGTACCTAGTAAGGATAAAGCCTCGGCTTCGGGCCAAGTCACAGTGGCGTAGCACCACACATAGGCAAGAGGGCCTAATGATGTAGAATGAAGAGTGGTAGGCAGCACTACAAAGAGGATGGGCCTCATGTTACAGTGGTGTGACACCACATGAGGCAGTGCCTCGACTTTGCAAGCCATGTCACGGCGACGTAACACCGCAAGGAAGCGAAAGGATTCATGCTGGGTAATTTGGCACTACAAAGAGGCTGGGCCTAATGCTACAGTGGTATGACACCACATGAGGCATTGCCTCGGCTTCGGGCCATGTCATAGCGGTATAGCACCGCAAGGAAGCGAAAGGCTTTATGCCAAGACTCTTTAAAAGAACTCATCTAGAGTGTATGGATAGAGATGTAGGCCGTCTCTTGAGGGAAACTTTGTAGACATCCAATATACATACACCGAAAACAGGCTGGCACAAGGTCTTTAATGTGCAGCCAGAAGCATAATTGATGTCATTATGTAAGTGGAAAGAATTGCAGTTATGGTGTAGAATTCAAGGTTTAGTCCATTCTTGTATCATACTGTTATTTAACCTATGCGGGAAGATTCAAGTCGTAGCGACATCTCTCCTAATGCATAATGGACAGTCACTGTGGTGAACGCTCAACCCATATATTGAGATATATGGGAGATTGTTGGTGTTTTTGCCTTTAGACTAGGAAAGATAGTCCCACATCGGCTACACCAAATGATGAGTATCTCAATATATTGCATTGTTTGTGTTGAGGTGTGTACATGAGGTGTGGTGGGACATAAGTGTGTGCCATGTGAGAGTATTTTCCTAGAAGGAAAAATGATTAGTTCTAACAAAGATGCAACTTGATTTTTGTTAATCGGACTCGGACTCCATGATGCCTCGTGCATGCACGGGCGTATGTTCGGGGGGGGGGGGGGGGGGGGGGTAGGCGTGGGCTGGCACTCGACTATGTTGATTGTGGGATGATGTAAAATATCAAACTCTATTTTAGAGTATTTGTATTTTAGTCCTACATCGGATAGGAGAAATGGTGAACTCTCACTCCACTATAAATAGACCCCCCTGGCCTCCTTTCTAAGATGCACCAAAGAAGAGAGTTAAGGGAGTCTGTAAAGTTCAGGGAGTCCGTTCAAGTCACAAAAAGTTGACTGACGAGCGTTCCAGAAGTTCTCTAAGAACTTGCTGGTTCCTGGAAGCGGATCGTATAAAGGCGAATCTTGCTTTGAGCAACGGTGATCTGATCACCCCAGCAAAGCTGTCTTTCTCTTTCTTCTTTCCTTCTCTTCTCCTCTGAACTTATCAGAAACTACTTGTGCTTCTCTAATCTAATCAAAAATCACTTGTAGGCTTTCATCGCTGCTGCTACGAAATCATGTGCCTTCTTCGAAATGTAACATTTGATTTCGTCTCTCTGAATCCTTCGTGATCTCAGTTGTGCACCTTCTTTGAAGTGTTGCCAAATCACTCTGTCGACTCACGTTCTTCCATCTAAGATCTGTTTCGGGAATAACATAGTCATATATCGTGGTGATGATATCATGAGAACTAGGAATTCTCTTTTGGAGATTTAAGAGAGCTAAGAAGCAGTCACACTCCTAAAATTTATGTTGTATCATTGTCGGGATTGTATCAAACTAGATATTTACATCCCAAAATTCACTAGAAGTGCCAAAACAGGTGTTATGTCTGTGGCAGCTGAATCCTTGTCGTGTTGTATTTGTGTCTGAAATATAAAGAGAGCTTCTCAGGAAGTATGTTACTCTAGATTACTGCCCTAATGCCCTTGTCAATCCTTGATACTAACTTGATGCACCTATGCTTGCTTTGGTATTTATAGGGTATGTTTTGAATGGTCTTCTCAAAAAGGAAAAATTATATGTTTCAAAGGTTCTATATCTAAGATCCTAAGAATCTTTTATCTTATATCTTATCTTTTCATGGGTTATAATTATGCAATGGTGTGTGTTTGTTTTTGTGGTCCATTCTTTCTTTCTTTTTGTTTCAGTATTTTTTTTAATTAAGCAAGTGGGAGTTTCCATCTTTATTTTTAATAGAAGAGTTTTCAGATCATCTTCAAAGACATGCATCATAACATTGGGAGTGGAGAAGAGCAGAGGCCAATAGAAGAGGAGATGACGCCGCATGTCCTCATGTTTCCATTCCCTATCCAGGGCCATATGCCACCAATGCTGAAGTTGGCGGAGCTCCTCTCCAATGTCGGCCTCTATGTCACCTTTGTCAACACTGAGTACAGCCATAGACGCTTTATGCATCATTCATCAGCCCTCGCACGACTCGAGCAGAGGCCTTGCTTCCGGTTCCGAACCATCCCTGATGGGCTTCCCGAGGATGATCCCAGACCCGCCCTTCATTTCATGGTTATTGAAGAGTCACTGAGGACGCGATCCAGGGAGTCCTATAGGGAGTTGTTGACCCCCACAATTGGCCAGGATCCTGATGGGTGGCCACCTGTTTCGTGCGTGATCGCAGATGCAGTCCTCCCTCTCGCTCTAGATGTAGCAGAGGAGGTGGGCATCCATGTGTTGATTTTTCGTACCGGTGGTGCTTGTAGCTTCTGGGCCTTTCATTGCATACCCGAGCTCGTGAAAGTTGGAGTGCTCCCTTTCCCTGGTATGCAACTTGTCCGCAATGTTGCTTGTTATTCGATATATACAGTTATCCAACACGTTTAGTAATCATAGACGTTACCATTGCAGAGGATGCCAATCTGGACGAGATAGTAAGCAGCGTGCCTGGAATGGAGGGCTTCTTAAGACGAAGAGATCTTCCAAGTTTCTGCAGAGATGTGAAGTCCAGTGACAACATTTTCCGACTGCTGAAGACTGTGACGACAAATGCTGCTCGTGCGGAAGCGTTCATCATTAACACCTTCGAGTCTCTAGAAGCTCCCATGCTCTCCCACGTTCGTTCGTTATGCCCAATTACGTACGCTGTTGGACCCCTTCACACTTTTGTGAAGACCAGCATCCCACAAAATGAGCTAGACAGTTCGACCAACTCTGTTAATATGTGGGAAGAGGACTGTGATTGCATAAGATGGCTCGACATGAAGCTTGACAAGTCTGTGGTCTATGTTAGCTTTGGCAGCATTGCCGTGTTGTCAAGGGAGGAGCTTATGGAGTTCTGGCAAGGACTGGTGGACAGTGGCAAGCAGTTCCTATGGGTGGTAAGACCGGACTTGGTAGCAGGAGGTAGCGGTGAGAAGGACACGATACCAGAAGATATCGAGGAGGGGACGAGGCAAAGAGGGTGCATAGTGGGATGGGCACCACAAGATGAGGTGCTAGCCCACCCTGCCGTCGGGTGTTTCCTGACACACAGCGGATGGAATTCGACATTGGAGAGCGTCACAAGGGGGGTGCCGATGATATGCTGGCCGTTCTTCACCGACCAGCAGGTAAATAGCAGGTTTGTGAGTGCGGTTTGGAAGATTGGTGTGGATATGAAGGACAAGATTGGGAGGAGCATTGTGGCGGAGACGATAAACAATGTTATGGATGGGGAAGGGGAAGAGTTGAGGAGGTCGACTGTGGAAATGGCAGAGGCAGCAAGGATAAGTGTCGAGAAAGGAGGCTCTTCCTATATTGATTTCCTGAAGCTGGTGCAACACATTAAATCCTTTTGCCGTTCAAAATGAGCAACTGAAGCAGAAATGTTGTATTGTTAGGCATGATGATGGTAGGCAATCTGTTTAGTGTTTGGTGAACTGAATCAGCAGCCTTCTGATGTAGGAAAAATATCACCTATTTGTAGGAACAACTTTTCTCTTTTTATAAGAAATCAGAAACTTTCATTCATAAACTGGTAAATGACAGTGGGATATATCATTCAAGATATGATCCAAAATACAAGATGAAAGTTCTTCAAAGGACCATATATTTTCAGAATTATTAACCTAAAGAGCAGCCCACAGCATGTGCTGATGTTCGAATTTGACTGATTTTTATTTTATTTGTAATAAGTCGTAAATTGTTTATGTATAAGCAAGGCTTGCATCTTTTAGGGTCCCGGGACGTGATTTTAAGATAAAAAATAGATTTTGGCAACACTTCGAGGAAGGTGCACAATTGAAATATCGGAGGATTCAGAGATACGAAAGCCTACAAAAAGTTTCTGATTAGATCAGAACAGATATCGTTCTTCCTCACAAACGTGTTGTGATTGGGATAGAACGAGTTACAGATGGAGAAGAGATGAACAGAAGAACAAAAGGCCTGTTGGGGTGACGGATCACCGGAGCTATCACGACCCGCACCCGGATATTCCGGCACGAGTACGTGGGCCACGTCCAGCCTACGCCGCAGTATCGACGGTAGAACGCTGTCAAGTACCCAATAATTATCTACAACATCTAAATGATACACAATAACCCATATGCTCAAATCACATCATGAATAGCTAAGGAAGATATGAAATAGGAAAGATAACAATAGCACTGAATCAACAGAGTCTACAAATAGTCATCTAAGACAAGAATGTATCAGAGACAAATCCGATAACGAAAATACTAAATAAAGAAATAATGGCATAGAGCTCCCAGCAGACAACTCACTAGAAATGGAACATCGAGATCTGTCATCATAAAGTCCATGGTGTGGGACATAACATTACCTAAAATATAGTTATCCAGTCAGGATTGGAACGAGCACATCTCCTCTAGCAATTCTAATTAAATGACAAAGACTATAAAACAGTTATAGCAAGTAATATTGATGAACATGGAAAAATGAATCAGGAAATGAAATAGAACAATAAATAACTAAAGTACAAAAAAAGTAAATATGGTGAATCAGAAGAACATGGCAATAAAGACTATAAATAGAGATAACTGAACTAGAACATGTGTGATGTGAGTCCAACCTGTATAATGTGAGTCCAGTAAGTATAATGTGAATCCAGTAGAAAGCACTAAACCAGTGTGTTTTGAAATACCACTTTCGACATGTAAACGACTAGGGGATAAATACGGCACATCGCACAGTTGACAAGTGTGTGACGGCTATCTTTCCAGATTAGACCAGTAGTATACAACACATTGCACGATTGGCCTAGCGGCGACGACTATCTTTCCAAATTAGACAGTAGGGGTAATTCCAACATAATTAGGAATGTTTACATGTCTACTCGAGTATTTCCTCGCCCCGACCAGTACAAGTGAATCCATATCCCGACACGTAAATCAAGTACAAGTCCAGCCAGAAAGTAAGTGATGCCACTAGGTGATTCCAGTAGGTGGTTCCAGTGAGTGATTCCAGGAATAGAGGCCAAACAAGTATAATACATGTGTCGCTAGTAAATGAATTCAGAAATGCCAATCTGTGTCGTGTCAGAGGATCATATAATACTACAATAGAAGCTGAATCATAATAATCATCAGATAATAAAAACTATCAGAGAATGTACTCGCCTGATATCCTGAGCAATGACTGAGGATCGATGTCCGACCCAACGTCACAAAGACCTAATATGAATTTATAGAGTTACTTGGTGTCTAGAGTAAACAATATATTTAAATGCTTTAATTATATGCTTCTAGGTCTTTTCTAGGTCATGTAAGACAAACTAGGTCAAAGCTAGCCAAACTAGGTCATACTAGTCTCTATAATCATTAGTTCTAATAATATGAATTACAAGTTGTAGGTTATTAAAATATCAAGTTTGTACCTCGCTATTCGTACATCGAAACCTACGACACACAAATCGAGACAAGACGATCAACCGTAAGGTTAACAATCTTATCTTAACGATTCGCGTGGTCATCTTGTCAATTTTAGCGATTTGAGATCACTGGAATCGACTGATCTCAACTTTGATGCACAGATTCAGAAATACGAACATAATAAGAATTAATTATAACTAATAGTGATAAATAAAGAAAAAATCTACAAATGTTGTTGGATGATAAAATAAACATCTCTAATGTATCCAGAATGGTCAAATTACCTAGAATAGCCTACACATAAGTCCAATTTGGACACAGGGGTAAAATGGTAATTTTGGGTCAAAACGATTTCTATCGTTGAACCCGTTTTGCACCGAAAAACGTGCCTGGATAAAATTCCACTAAACATAGCAAGTATATGTCCACGAGTCCAGAATGGCGATACGAAACCAACGGTATATCCGGATTGGATTCCGATGAGCCGATCTCAGAATGACCCGTTGACCCGGACATTGGGATCCGATTTGCACGAAAATGTGTGTCATAGCCAAACTCTTCTAAATCTAGCAAAATATGTCAACGAGTCTAGAATGATGATACAAACGCAACGGTATATCCAGAAGTGGGGTATATCCAGAATTGGATTCCGATGAGTCGATCTCAAAATGGTCCGTTGACTTAGATGTGGGACCCAATTTGCATCGAAATGCGTGCCGAGACCACGATACTCCAAACTTAGAAAATTATATATGCAATTTTTCTATAACGATGCCATGAGTCCACTGGTGGCGTCAGAACTGGAATTCAGAGTTCTGGATTCAAAATTAAAATTTTATAAGTTAGAAATTACGGTTTCGAGAGGCTAACTTTGACGTCGATTTCAACCAACAGAACGATATCCTATGAAGCTAAAATTTTTATGGCACGAAAGTGGTTATACCTGCTACGCACCAGAGTTGGTGGTTCATTAACCGGAGCTTCGACGAAAGAGAAACGAATCCACAAAGTTGGCTCCACGAAACTGTCCCAAAATAACGCAATTTAAATGGTCATCTTGGTGGCCGGTTTTGATCTGTAAAATGATCGAATTCATGGTTGAAACCTTAGAAGAGTGAAGGGCTATATACCAAAATTGAGACGGAAGAATCGGATCGACGATTCAACGGCCGAATTGTCCAAAAAATGTGCCCAAAGTTGCTGTCCCGAAATACGATTCTGAATTCGATTTCGCACGCGTCACGACGGGATCCCGTGCGAAACACACGAATCGCCTTTACTGTGCATCAAAGAGGGCAGTGGTGCACCGAGAATGGGTCGTCGGAGTTCGCCAGGGTCGCGGCTGTCGCTGGAGGTGGTTGGCGGCGGTGCCCGGCAGCCTGCTGCTGTAGCGCTTGATGCTACTGTCACACGAGACGCGGTGGCCTGGCGGCGAGGCGGTGACACCGGTGTGTGCACAGGGAACCATGGCCGTGTGGTAGTGGTCGTGGCTGCGGCGGCCTGAGCGCGACAGCCTGAGAGCGACAGGCCGCTGCTGCAGCGTTTCACGGTTGCTATTTCTGTCACCTGTGTAAGCGCAGCACGGCCAGGGGGTTGCATATGGGTGGCGCTCAGTGCGACACATGGCTCGTACGGCGGCGAGCGTCTGGCGAGGTCGCGGCCAGGGGGTGGCCGGGAGCTTATGAAGGAGGAGTGAAGAGGAAGAAGATGTGTTGGATGCACGGGATGTTTTGAATGAATGGTGAATAGTTGGGTGTGCGTGAATGGAAGAATATAGTAAGGGTCCTTATACTTGGAGAGGGGTGTGGTTGGTTGGGTATTAAAGGAAGCAGAAGGAGAAAAGCTGGATTGTGAGCTGTTCGTATCAGGGGGGTTAGGTGTCGAGTGGTGAAAGGATGAACCATTGAGAAGTACATGGTACTGTTCACGTGGAAGGATGTAGCGTGGGAGAAAGGAAATGAGGAGATATGATTTTCTTTTTGTTGGTTGTTGGCTTTGGTTTAGGCTGGAAGTAATTTGATTTGGACATAAGAAAAAATTGATTAGTCTAAGTGATAAATACTAGGAGTAGGAAGAAAAGAATGTGAATGGGCTTACTGATGGAAATGAGATGATAGATAAATAAAATAATAGAGACACATGTACGGGGTTGGTTTTAAGAAGCTATTTATTAAAGGGGACACTACTACAAAAATGGTTAACAATGACACTTTATAGATGACACTCAAAAGATAATGTCATTAATGATACTTTTAATGTCAGCTCAGTAGATGATCGTCATTAATAACTTAATTAATGACAGTAAAAAAAATGATGTCATGAAATGTGTACTAAGATGACGATTAAAAAAATAAGGGTCATAAAATTTTTTATGGATGTCATCTTTTGTGTTTGAAAGAAAAGACGTGGGACTAACAATGACATAGTAATAGTAGGAGTCATATTTAGTTTAAACAATGATAGAGACATGTTGTGTTTTATAAAATATTGATTAGAGATTGATACTATTTGATTGAATCCAAGTTGGACAAAGAAAGTATATTGTAGCTGAAACGTTAAGAAAAACCATTTGGTTTATTGACGGTTTAGTTATAATTGTCAAGTAATGCATGTGCGAAAAATTTTATGTCCTCATTGTAGCTGCCATTTTAATAATTTTGTTAAAGCTGCCATTTTAATAATTTTGTTAAAGTTTTTTTAGGATTTATGTTAACGTCTGCGTCCATGGAGCTTCTTTCGTATAACACGATCTACTTAGAAAAGAAATCCCTCTATAAAAAAAACTCCTCAATCTGAAAAAACCCCTCTAAAAAAAACCTTCCTCTCCTCTCCTAACCATTCTTTGTGCCCTCTCTTCCTCTAGGGAAGAAATCAATCTCCAATAATCCCCTGTCCTTTCTCTCCTCTCCTCACCAATGGCCGGCAGATTCGTGACTGCGATCTAGGGTTTTCGGAGGCGATGCTGAGCTGGAGTGCGAGGGGGGAGTTTGTTGATGAGATCGTAGATATTCTAACCCGGTATCAAAAATAGTCTGCTAAGCTGGAGCGCGCGAGGGTTTTCCAAGGCGCTGCTGCGATCTAGGGTTTTCAGAGGCGCTGTTGCGATCTAGTGTTTTCGGAGGCTCCGACGAACCTTCGCCGCAATCGAGCCCGCCAATCAGAGTGCTTTCGAATCCATGGTAACAATTTTCTAGATGCTCAAAAATCCCCCATTTTTTGCTTTTTCGATTGAAAATGGTGTTGTTAGAGCTTGGTTCAAAGTGGTTTGTTAGGGCTTGGATCAGAGCGAGCCCACATCAGATCTGGAAATTACATCGATGTCGTCACTCACCGCCTACATCCCTCATCAGCAGCAACAACAACAAATCAAGCGGATCCTTAATCTTAAGGCCAGATTTCAAACCTTTTTGTTTTTTGAGTAATTGTTTTCTTATAGTTTATGGATATTTGGGTGCACAATTTGGGGATTATTTGTCGATTATAATTTAATTGCATATCTGATGTATTTAGTAATATATGTCAGGATTGTAGGATCAAAAGAGTTATATATTTGCTGACTATACATTTTGTGTATTTGGAACCTGATATATGCAGTAGACTAGATACATCAGAGCAACTTTGCTCTAATGTAGATAATAGTTACATATGACCAGGGAGATGGACTTACCACAATAAAAAAATTAGATCATATCGCAGTGTCCTAATCCATTAGCTGTCAGTCTTGCTTATAAGCTGCAGTACCAGGATTACAGTGCGAGCTTCTCTGGTCAATTGAACATTTGCCACAACTCGTACACAGAGAAAGACTTTAACTCTTTGGCCATCACAAGCATCATCGGGCGTTATACGAGATTTATTTCATCAATCAGAACCTCAAAGCAAACATCAATATTGACTTGTTTGGTAGAGAGAGATCCTGTGAAGATAAACATCGAGAGAACAAACAATAATAGACCTGTTTTCATTGTAAGATGTCAAGTGAATGAAAAATTATATATGATCCTCAAGTGTTTCCAGATTGCATATAGATGCAAAAGGACAAAGAGAAAAGATAACCCTAGAAAATAAAATCTGTAGTTCTCTTTCATTCACTATAATCGAGTAGGAAACTTTTCAGTGTCCTAAAACAAATTCTTGAATGAGTTACCTCTCAAATCCCCACCCATCAGTTCTAAAAATGCTCCAACCTGGAACCCTCACTTTACTTTCCCACTTTCCTTGTTCATTTTATGAGGGCAGTTTATTTCTTAGGACAAACATCACTTAAATTAATAGTACACAAGAAACATACACCACTTAGGTTAATAGTATACAAGAATGCTATATTAGCCAGCATATTCTCATGAAAGGATAGACAATGTCAAAGTTGAGTTGTTTATAAACAGATGTACAATCCCAATACAGGCACCCACTTATTAGAAAGAAGTTGGACTCCGCACAGAACAAGTACCTGACTGGAAGCTGACTGATTAAGCAATGGAGATGACTGTCAGAAGGGCTCTCTATATAATCGAACTTGAAATGCCGCCAAAAATCCTTAGTACAATAACATAGAGCAAGAGACCAAAGGAGTTCACCCTTAGCAACTTTGTCTTCGGCACCACAATCAATTATATTTAGTCATAAATGTACTGAGGTTCCAAACAATCATCTGAATGGCATCTGGTTCCACATTGTTAAGATCTGCCAAGTAGTATCTCAGAGAACAATGGTCATTATATCTCAGAGACCCTTCTCTCAGCATTGGCTTTAACCCTGCGATGCAGACTTGAACCATCAGGAATCCCTAAAGGTGCACCAAAGCATGAACAGTTGTCAACTGTAAAAAGCTCCAATTCTTTGATGTTGCACTTTTCCAATGCAGAAGCCAGCCTCTAGCCTCCCATCTCAGGTGGATACCTCCCATCTGGGCTAATAAGCACAGCCCCAGTGTACGTCTGTCCCGCTGCCTGAGCTGCCCCACTGTAATGAAACAAGCCCCAAGTGAAGTCATCAGAAACATCAACAATTGTCCAAAACTCTTTGGAAACTACACCATTATCCAACATAGAGAAGTAAAATGTCCCTTGAATACCCTCCCTCCTCACCCGGTATCTTCTCCGCCTCCAAACCAGCTTGCCTTCAATAGTCCTGCATCCCTTTGTAGTTTTGGATAAAGTATTACTTGAGATGCTTTAAAATAGTAAAACTTTACTACACTAAAGGTAAGATCTTTTTTCCAGCATTTCCTTGTCATTCAGTCAAATTATTTCTGATCTTTCAGTAGAGAGATGATCTTGTGTTTAAAGTTCAGTATCATATTTCTTTCTAGATGTAATTAAGGACTTCGTTTAGTAGTTTTGCATAGAGGATCACTGAAGAATGCACTTCTGTTAAACTTGCATTTTGGGAACCTTTGTTGTGTAAAATCATGTAGGGAAGAGGTCAAGAACATGATTTTTGGATCAGCCAATTTGTCATCATCCACAATGCACAACGTAACAACACCTGTTCAATCCATACAACTTGTTTAGTAGTTCTGTATAGAGGATCACAATCTTTTAGATATCTAACTGATGATCATTTCTCTTTTCCAGGCTTATCGGGCTATGCTGGGTCTTGACATTCCTCTTCTTGTTATATTTTGGTTTTACTACCTCCCAGAAAAGTGAGCCATAGTTAAATACTCTTAACTTGCAAAGAATATACCGTTCTGTATACAGAGTTGCTGGACACACATGTGCAGCTCTTGAAGAGTACATACAAGATCCTTAAAGTAGCACCCTAAGCTCGATCCTCCCTTGTAATGATTGGACTTCTACAAAGGAATCTTTGCATGATGTTGCAGGAGAAATCCATGTCATTGTTGACCAGGTATTGAACTCCCTTTCCCTTATGGAACTGAAGCAAGCAATATGAAGTTACCAATCCCAACTATTAGAATTATAATAGTGGACAAAAAAATTCTTATGAACAACAAGAAGTCATTTTTTTTCGCAAGAATGGAAACCTCTGATGGTTCAAAGTTTACCTACTGCTCTATGTCCGGCAGTAATATTGAATAAAAGTGTCGGCAATATTAGTGAATGAGGTTTCAAAAGTATCACTCACTAATCCAAATTTGTAATTTGTTAGGTAAAAGCAAACATATCAAGACTACATAATCCATATATTTTTAAATATTTTGAAGATGTACACTTGTTCTGCTGGAACCTGTAGGGAATGGGAGTTCAGCGTTTAACCTCACAGCTAATTCTAGAATCAACTCTTGGCTTTTCATGATACTTGTTTGTTATTTTTTTCTTTAATAACTAACATATTTCATATAGCTCTCTGTTTACTCATGTACCTTTAATAACTAATTTGAAATGATGTCTCCTCACTCAAGAAAATTGGGTATTGCTCAAGCTAGAAGAAGATGCACTTTTTCTTTGTGGTAAGGACCTCAATTCTAATACACTTGTGCTGTATGTCTCTAGATTTCTTTTCATGTTGTCCTTTTAGAGCTACATGCCTGAAAGAGTGGTTTGAGTAGTTCACTTCTGTTATGTGTATCATATGGTAGTTTGTCTTCAGTTCAGTCACATATAGGTCATGTTTGTTAATGACTTTCTGTCATTGTTAATGTTCAGCAGGAGTGTGAGGCATATGATAAAGCTGATCAGGATGCAGATGATTGGAGGACTAGAGAGGTTGCCAAGGGCATTGCAAAGGGCAAGGTGTAATATTGTCTCTCATACCCAACAATTCTTCATGTAATAATCAGATAAGTAGTTTTCTTGTATACTTTCAACTTCAGCAGAATTATACATTAACTCCTCCTTTATAAAGGAATTACTTGAACCTATAAGACTGTACATACGAGAGAATATAAATACTATATATAATCACATATTAACATATTGTTGTCTTATTTTCCTTTTTTCATATTTACATGCTCGTCGACACAAAGGTTTGGTATGCAGATTCACATTATTAGTCTAAACATGTTGTGCCTTATATGTAAACTACATAAAAACAATCTACTCTGATTTAGACTGTGCTTCCTAAGCTGGAGCCGTCCCTCTTAATCAATGGTGCACAATTTTGCATTTATTTAATGCCTGCATAACGTTTCTCATTACCATGTTCTTTACATATTTTCATTGGTGAGGGTTTCTATGCAGCCTTCATATTGTTCTAAATCATATTTCCATTCGATGTTCTATTGGATGCTAGTTTTAATCATTTGAGATACCATAGTAATCCAAAAAGTATGTTCTTTCTCTTGTATTGAGTTTTCTTCAATTAAAGTCTATGATGTGGGATAGAGCTGATTTGATGCATGACTTTCTCTCAGGGTTTCTTTCAGAGCTCACATACATGTATTGCTTTCAACTTGAATTTCTCCATTTTTTTTTGTAATATTAAGGTTTTCGAAGAAACTTCTGGCATTGATTACAAGTATACTAATGTGCAATTCACATGAGAGGTAATGATAATGTCCAAGCATGTCATTTTTTGCATAAATTTATATGGAAATTTCAGGTTATAGCATTAATGAAAACTTCTGGTTATAAAAAGTCTGGATATTGCAATGAAATACATTCGGGTTATAGGATTAATGAAAACTTCAGGTTATATACATTCAGGTTATATACATTCTTTTCATATTGCATTAATGTATTGTCTGATCTGTAATGCCTTTAGCACTGTTTAAAACTTCAGTTTATATAAATTCTTTTTTACATAATAATATCTTTGGATATCAAGCCGATAAAGTGGTGACATATCGACCAAAGCAAAAAATTATAAATCAATGAGGTTCTTACACAAAAAATTGTAAACCATTAAGGTTCTTACACAAAAAATTTGCTAGGTGGCCTGGAGAGCTGTAGCGTGTTAGGTTGCTTCAGTGGGTTAGCAAACAAATTTTATTATTATCTCCTAATAAATTAAGTGTGCTTCTTGCAGGATTATTGACACGTTTTATGCAATCATTTTGAAAATAGGTTCTCATAGTTTCTGTTATGGGTTCTAGCTTGAAAACTAATAGGATTAATAATTTTTCTTGCTGGATTCTGGGATAAACTAAAATGCAGGAGATTATGAATTGCGCAAGAAAGGGAGAGAATAATTACAAAAGGACACCGGAAAGATTCAAATTTCCTAAATATTTGGTTTGCATGTCTTATTTAGTTTGTTGAATTTTGAGCTATCTAGTCTTGAACAAATTCATTGTTGTTCAGGTTTCTTACAGAAGTGTCGGTTCATGGCTTTACATGCCTCAATTTTATGTGTGTGTGGGTGGGTGGGGGGGGGGACAAAAAAACTGTAAGCATACTGGAAAAATGCACACACACACACATAAAATTGAAATAAATGAGACATGTTGAAGACTGAGAGCTTGAACAAACTAATCAAGCAGAGATAGGCTTGTTAAACATTAATATAGCTTAATCAAGCAAGCTCAAGCTGCACTAGAGCAAAGAGCTGGCGGTTGATAGAATAAGGATACTTAGGATAGGATAAGGAACCCAACTATTACAATCGCGATTGGAAAATATGGTTGATGACCAAGCATTGTTGACTTATATACTTATCCCGAGAATGACCTATATTTTAGGGTATACATAAAGGTTCAATATTGGTATGAAAGATTCTAAAGGGGACAAATGACATAGTTTATAGGACCTTTGTTGAACCTAAATCAAAATAATTGTAAGGACGTCGAGAAACAGAAGAGGTGATCACAAAGGTAACCGATTGAGTATGGTAGCCTTAGTAACTACATATTATAGGTTGACCTATTAGATGATTTTATATTTCGAGGACAAAATTTTTTGTAAGGTGGGTAGGATGTAAGTCCTCTGGATTTTTAGGGTTCTTTTAAATTTTTTATATGAATTATTTTCAATAAATATAATTAGTTTTGATCATGAAATGTACTTTTTTGTGATTTTGATTTTTGGAGCGTTAGAGAGGTCGATCTCTCGAAATTTCCTTTATGAGTTGTGTAGTACACAAGTTTATCTTTATTTTGAAATAACATGTCCCAGTCAAACTTGTTCTCTTGTATTCTATTTGTATCGCACAACTTTCTGGTCAATTTAGGCCATTTGACCATTTACCGTAAAACTTGACCTAACTTCTAATTTAATTTCGGGGCTCAACATCGATCCAACCTAATCGTCCCAATATATGGCTTTGACCTATTTTGAGTCTGCTACATGCTTGCCACTTATGTGTCATCCAATGGAGCTCCTACATGCTATTATTTCATCGATAATCATAATTGATCTAAACTTGTAGTCATGATCGCACGAAGCCCAAACCTAGCCCAATCGAACCCAAAAATCCAACCCAAATTCATGTGGCTACTCTCATGACACACACTAAAAGCCCCACTTGCAATATTTATTATATGAGGCCTCAACACCGTAAATGTATATATCATATTCATTTTTATTAGAACTTAAACCCATTTCTATTGGGCCTTGAGCCTGTGTATATATGATATTTCTATGTATTGGAACCTAGCCCATGATTGCCCAGCACTATTAATTCCCAACTAATTCCTAAACCCATTTCCTGGACCCAAAAGAACTAAGCCCAAGCCCCCTTTATTCAAACTCCTTTTATTAAGTCCAAGTTAGCCTATACAAATATGCTCTAACCCCTTTTTCCTACTACTACAAAAATGGTTAACAATGACGGCCAAAAATGGTCATTGATGACATTTGTTTGGCCGTCATCTACGTTACCGTCTACGTTACCGTCATCTTTACCATAAGAAAACAATGACAACTCGACACATGTCATATTTATCAATGAAAGATGACTTTTGTGTGTCATCTTTATTTATAAAAGATGACTTATATATGTCATCTTTATTTACGAAAGATGACTTCTATTAGGAGACAACAATGACAGATTACACACGTCATCTTTTTTATATGAAAGATGACTTTTAGATGTCATCTTTTTATATAAAAGACGACTTTTACACGTCATCTTCTTGTATTAATGATGACTTACATGCGTCATCGTTATTTATAAAATATGACATTTATCGTGGAAAAACAATGACGGGTCAACGCACGTCATTATTATTTACAAATGATGACTTATATATGTCATTGTTATTTACAAAAGATGACTTATATGCGTCATCTATATTTACAAAATATGAATTTTATCGAGGGTACAATAATGACAGCTCAAAACACGTTATATTTGTTTATAAAATATGACTTTTATGCGTCATCATTATTTGCAAACGATGACTTACATGTGTCATTATTTTTTATAAAAGATGACTTTTAACATTGAAAAACACCGCTCAACACACATCATTATTATAAAAAGATTGACTTTTATTGAGTATACAACAATGACGGCTCAAAATAATGAAATGTACATACAATATCCCATTGAAGAAAATAAAGAAGAAAACTAATACGTAACACCAACAAAAAGGTATTTCATTTCATAATTATTCAAAGTCATGACATTGAACTAAACAATATTCATTTATTCTCACATATTTCAAAACATAAATTAATAATACTTCCAAATTTCTTAATACATATTGTCTTCATTAACAATATCCATTATAAACTTCGTCAGCTCCCCTCTCATTTCATCAATTTCTTTGATGGAGTAATCCTTTCTCCCAGCAAACTACAAAAAAAATAAACACAAAATAGTAAATATAAGGTCATACATCCAGCGTTACTTTATCTTAACATCTAACTTACCACTTTGTCTAAACAGTTTGCATTCTAGAATTACATAGTTGCATAAAGGTCATACATCCATCGTTAATGTTAACATTACCATAGGACATAAATGTACGATGAAACAAATGAATACATGCATCTAACCATACATTCATAAATATAAGAAATTCATCCAATTGTTCATGCAAATATTCATAGCCAATGATATATGGACCTTAGTGATTGGCTCAAACAGTAATCTTAAGACACCATGCATTAGACATCTGCATGAACAGAATAGCAACAAGAAAAAGTAATAACTGCTCAATTCTTCAAGCAAAAACAAAAACGCTTCACAAATAGTAATTTTGCATGCAAGGGGAATCACCACATAATAAGTACCATTCAGGAATTGAGTGGAAGCTCCAGATTAAAAAGAATGGTTGTCAGTGGCTTCAGGTTTGGAATGTTTGTGATTTAATCATCCAGCATCGAAAAAATCTGCAATCCAGCATTGTGAATATCTTGCAATTAAGTGGCAAGTAGTGAAAACTAAAGAAAATGTAAGACAAGTCATTGTGAAGATGACCATACCTCTTAGAAAATGTGCTTCGGGGAATGTAGCTACATCCAACATAGAAGCATACGATGTACATAAAAGAGACTCCAATGCCACAAAATTAAAGATACCTGATGCAACAAAGAACGTTACGTAGTAAGCATAGTCTCAAAACCTGTCACTCAATTCTCCTAGAGTACCTAACCCATCATAGAACATAAAAATACTGCCAATTTAAGTAAGAAATCGTAGAAAGAAAAGAAACCAACTACCTAATTCCCAATTGTTCCAATAAGAAGCAAGAACCCACAAATCAAATATGCCATAGAACACTAAAAAAAATTCAATTGAGGTGAACTAGTTCGGATTTTCCCAAAAATGAACACCGTAATAACCTCAATGTCCAACAAAAAGTCAAATTAGTTACATCCTGTAATAACCTCAGTAAGAAAGAACTCCAAATCCCACCATAAGTAGAATTTTCACATAATTCTCACTACAATTCAGTTCCCCATAAAAAAAGAAAAATGACCCACATAACAAAACCCATAATTAAGCTGAATTCACTAAGAATTAGTTCAAATTGAACATGTTACTTACTGCAGTTCAATGCTATCTTAGTTGGCATTAATATATTTGAACTCTCCTCTCATAGCCCTACCATTGTAGTCTTTTCAAAACTTATAAACAGTGGAAATTAGGAAACACAAGAAAACTATTCTACAGAAGGTGGCAACATAGCAGATGCAAAGTATTGAACCAAAACAAAGAAGCGAAATGTTAGGACAATCAAAGGAATTGACTTGTTCAAATTTCTTCTATTGATTTATCCTACTTTGCTTGAACTTGAAAGCAACATGGTAATGTCCAACCTTAGATTGTTAGCTAGTGCAGCTTGAGCTTGCTTGATTAAGCTATATTAATGTTTAACAAGCCTATCTCTGCTTGATTAGTTTGTTCAAGCTCTCAGTCTTCAACATGTCTCATTTATTTCGATTTTATGTGTGTGTGTGTGCATTTTTCCAGTATGCTTACAGTTTTTTTTGTCCCCCCCCCACCCACACACACGCACATAAAATTGAGGCATGTAAAGCCATGAACCGACACTTCTGTAAGAAACCTGAACAACAATGAATTTGTTCAAGACTAGATAGCTCAAAATTCAACAAACTAAATAAGACATGCAAACCAAATATTTAGGAAATTTGAATCTTTCCGGTGTCCTTTTGTAATTATTCTCTCCCTTTCTTGCGCAATTCATAATCTCCTGCATTTTAGTTTATCCCAGAATCCAGCAAGAAAAATTATTAATCCTATTAGTTTTCAAGCTAGAACCCATAACAGAAACTATGAGAACCTATTTTCAAAATGATTGCATAAAACGTGTCAATAATCCTGCAAGAAGCACACTTAATTTATTAGGAGATAATAATAAAATTTGTTGGCTAACCCACTGAAGCAACCTAACACGCTGCAGCTCTCCAGGCCACCTAGCAAATTTTTTGTGTAAGAACCTCAATGGTTTACAATTTTTTGTGTAAGAACCTCATTGATTTATAATTTTTTGCTTTGGTCGATATGTCACCACTGTATCGGCTTGATATCCAAAGATATTATTATGTAAAAAAGAATTTATATAAACTGAAGTTTTAAACAGTGCTAAAGGCATTACAGATCAGACAATACATTAATGCAATATGAAAAGAATGTATATAACCTGAATGTATATAACCTGAAGTTTTCATTAATCCTATAACCCGAATGTATTTCATTGCAATATCCAGACTTTTTATAACCAGAAGTTTTCATTAATGCTATAACCTGAAATTTCCATATAAATTTATGCAAAAAATGACATGCTTGGACATTATCATTACCTCTCATGTGAATTGCACATTAGTATACTTGTAATCAATGCCAGAAGTTTCTTCGAAAACCTTAATATTACAAAAGAAAATAGGAGAAATTCAAGTTGAAAGCAATACATGTATGTGAGCTCTGAAAGAAACCCTGAGAGAAAGTCATGCATCAAATCAGCTCTATCCCACATCATAGACTTTAATTGAAGAAAACTCAATACAAGAGAAAGAACATACTTTTTGGATTACTATGGTATCTCAAATGATTAAAACTAGCATCCAATAGAACATCGAATGGAATATGATTTAGAACAATATGAAGGCTGCATAGAAACCCTCACCAATGAAAATATGTAAAGAACATGGTAATGAGAAACGTTATGCAGGCATTAAATAAATGCAAAATTGTGCACCATTGATTAAGAGGGACGGCTCCAGCTTAGGAAGCACAGTCTAAATCAGAGTAGATTGTTTTTATGTAGTTTACATATAAGGCACAACATGTTTAGACTAATAATGTGAATCTGCATACCAAACCTTTGTGTCGACGAGCATGTAAATATGAAAAAAGGAAAATAAGACAACAATATGTTAATATGTGATTATATATAGTATTTATTTTCTCTCGTATGTACAGTCTTATAGGTTCAAGTAATTCCTTTATAAAGGAGGAGTTAATGTATAATTCTGCTGAACTTGAAAGTATACAAGAAAACTACTTATCTGATTATTACATGAAGAATTGTTGGGTATGAGAGACAATATTACACCTTGCCCTTTGCAATGCCCTTGGCAACCTCTCTAGTCCTCCAATCATCTGCATCCTGATCAGCTTTATCATATGCCTCACACTCCTGCAGAACATTAACAATGACAGAAAGTCATTAACAAACATGACCTATATGTGACTGAACTGAAGACAAACTACCATATGATACACATAACAGAAGTGAACTACTCAAACCACTCTTCCAGGCATGTAGCTCTAAAAGGACAACATGAAAAGAAATCTAGAGACATACAGCACAAGTGTATTAGAATTGAGGTCCTTACCACAAAGAAAAAGTGCATCTTCTTCTAGCTTGAGCAATACCCAACTTTCTTGAGTGAGGAGACATCATTTCAAATTAGTTATTAAAGGTACATGAGTAAACAGAGAGCTATGTGAAATATGTTAGTTATTAAAGAAAAAAATAACAAACAAGTATCATGAAAAGCCAAGAGTTGATTCTAGAATTAGCTGTGAGGTTAAACGCTGAACTCCCATTCCCTACAGGTTCCAGCAGAACAAGTGTACATCTTCAAAATATTTAAAAATATATGGATTATGTAGTCTTGATATGTTTGCATTTACCTAACAAATTACAAATTTGGATTAGTGAGTGATACTTTTGAAACCTCATTCACTAATATTGCCGACACTTTTATTCAATATTACTGCCGGACATAGAGCAGTAGGTAAACTTTGAACCATCAGAGGTTTCCATTCTTGCGAAAAAAATGACTTCTTGTTGTTCATGAGAATTTTTTTGTCCACTATTATAATTCTAATAGTTGGGATTGGTAACTTCATATTGCTTGCTTCAGTTCCATAAGGGAAAGGGAGTTCAATACCTGGTCAACAATGACATGGATTTCTCCTGCAACATCATGCAAAGATTCCTTTGTAGAAGTCCAATCATTACAAGGGAGGATCGAGCTTAGGGTGCTACTTTAAGGATCTTGTATGTACTCTTCAAGAGCTGCACATGTGTGTCCAGCAACTCTGTATACAGAACGGTATATTCTTTGCAAGTTAAGAGTATTTAACTATGGCTCACTTTTCTGGGAGGTAGTAAAACCAAAATATAACAAGAAGAGGAATGTCAAGACCCAGCATAGCCCGATAAGCCTGGAAAAGAGAAATGATCATCAGTTAGATATCTAAAAGATTGTGATCCTCTATACAGAACTACTAAACAAGTTGTATGGATTGAACAGGTGTTGTTACGTTGTGCATTGTGGATGATGACAAATTAGCTGATCCAAAAATCATGTTCTTGACCTCTTCCCTACATGATTTTACACAACAAAGGTTCCCAAAATGCAAGTTTAACAGAAGTGCATTCTTCAGTGATCCTCTATGCAAAACTACTAAACGAAGTCCTTAATTACATCTAGAAAGAAATATGATACTGAACTTTAAACACAAGATCATCTCTCTACTGAAAGATCAGAAATAATTTGACTGAATGACAAGGAAATGCTGGAAAAAAGATCTTACCTTTAGTGTAGTAAAGTTTTACTATTTTAAAGCATCTCAAGTAATACTTTATCCAAAACTACAAAGGGATGCAGGACTATTGAAGGCAAGCTGGTTTGGAGGCGGAGAAGATACCGGGTGAGGAGGGAGGGTATTCAAGGGACATTTTACTTCTCTATGTTGGATAATGGTGTAGTTTCCAAAGAGTTTTGGACAATTGTTGATGTTTCTGATGACTTCACTTGGGGCTTGTTTCATTACAGTGGGGCAGCTCAGGCAGCGGGACAGGCGTACACTGGGGCTGTGCTTATTAGCCCAGATGGGAGGTATCCACCTGAGATGGGAGGCTAGAGGCTGGCTTCTGCATTGGAAAGGTGCAACATCAAAGAATTGGAGCTTTTTACAGTTGACAACTGTTCATGCTTTGGTGCACCTTTAGGGATTCCTGATGGTTCAAGTCTGCATCGCAGGGTTAAAGCCAATGCTGAGAGAAGGGTCTCTGAGATATAATGACCATTGTTCTCTGAGATACTACTTGGCAGATCTTAACAATGTGGAACCAGATGCCATTCAGATGATTGTTTGGAACCTCAGTACATTCATGACTAAATATAATTGATTGTGGTGCCGAAGACAAAGTTGCTAAGGGTGAACTCCTTTGGTCTCTTGCTCTATGTTATTGTACTAAGGATTTTTGGCGGCATTTCAAGTTCGATTATATAGAGAGCCCTTCTGACAGTCATCTCCATTGCTTAATCAGTCAGCTTCCAGTCAGGTACTTGTTCTGTGCGGAGTCCAACTTCTTTCTAATAAGTGGGTGCCTGTATTGGGATTGTACATCTGTTTATAAACAACTCAACTTTGACATTGTCTATCCTTTCATGAGAATATGCTGGCTAATATAGCATTCTTGTATACTATTAACCTAAGTGGTGTATGTTTCTTGTGTACTATTAATTTAAGTGATGTTTGTCCTAAGAAATAAACTGCCCTCATAAAATGAACAAGGAAAGTGGGAAAGTAAAGTGAGGGTTCCAGGTTGGAGCATTTTTAGAACTGATGGGTGGGGATTTGAGAGGTAACTCATTCAAGAATTTGTTTTAGGACACTGAAAAGTTTCCTACTCGATTATAGTGAATGAAAGAGAACTACAGATTTTATTTTCTAGGGTTATCTTTTCTCTTTGTCCTTTTGCATCTATATGCAATCTGGAAACACTTGAGGATCATATATAATTTTTCATTCACTTGACATCTTACAATGAAAACAGGTCTATTATTGTTTGTTCTCTCGATGTTTATCTTCACAGGATCTCTCTCTACCAAACAAGTCAATATTGATGTTTGCTTTGAGGTTCTGATTGATGAAATAAATCTCGTATAACGCCCGATGATGCTTGTGATGGCCAAAGAGTTAAAGTCTTTCTCTGTGTACGAGTTGTGGCAAATGTTCAATTGACCAGAGAAGCTCGCACTGTAATCCTGGTACTGCAGCTTATAAGCAAGACTGACAGCTAATGGATTAGGACACTGCGATATGATCTAATTTTTTATTGTGGTA
This sequence comes from Iris pallida, assembly GCA_029216955.1. Lineage (NCBI taxonomy): Eukaryota > Viridiplantae > Streptophyta > Magnoliopsida > Asparagales > Iridaceae > Iris > Iris pallida. Next base: position 25,999,160 of record JANAVB010029819.1, on the reverse strand, counting down.
AGTCCATCTCCCTGGTCATATGTAACTATTATCTACATTAGAGCAAAGTTGCTCTGATGTATCTAGTCTACTGCATATATCAGGTTCCAAATACACAAAATGTATAGTCAGCAAATATATAACTCTTTTGATCCTACAATCCTGACATATATTACTAAATACATCAGATATGCAATTAAATTATAATCGACAAATAATCCCCAAATTGTGCACCCAAATATCCATAAACTATAAGAAAACAATTACTCAAAAAACAAAAAGGTTTGAAATCTGGCCTTAAGATTAAGGATCCGCTTGATTTGTTGTTGTTGCTGCTGATGAGGGATGTAGGCGGTGAGTGACGACATCGATGTAATTTCCAGATCTGATGTGGGCTCGCTCTGATCCAAGCCCTAACAAACCACTTTGAACCAAGCTCTAACAACACCATTTTCAATCGAAAAAGCAAAAAATGGGGGATTTTTGAGCATCTAGAAAATTGTTACCATGGATTCGAAAGCACTCTGATTGGCGGGCTCGATTGCGGCGAAGGTTCGTCGGAGCCTCCGAAAACACTAGATCGCAACAGCGCCTCTGAAAACCCTAGATCGCAGCAGCGCCTTGGAAAACCCTCGCGCGCTCCAGCTTAGCAGACTATTTTTGATACCGGGTTAGAATATCTACGATCTCATCAACAAACTCCCCCCTCGCACTCCAGCTCAGCATCGCCTCCGAAAACCCTAGATCGCAGTCACGAATCTGCCGGCCATTGGTGAGGAGAGGAGAGAAAGGACAGGGGATTATTGGAGATTGATTTCTTCCCTAGAGGAAGAGAGGGCACAAAGAATGGTTAGGAGAGGAGAGGAAGGTTTTTTTTAGAGGGGTTTTTTCAGATTGAGGAGTTTTTTTTATAGAGGGATTTCTTTTCTAAGTAGATCGTGTTATACGAAAGAAGCTCCATGGACGCAGACGTTAACATAAATCCTAAAAAAACTTTAACAAAATTATTAAAATGGCAGCTTTAACAAAATTATTAAAATGGCAGCTACAATGAGGACATAAATTTTTCGCACATGCATTACTTGACAATTATAACTAAACCGTCAATAAACCAAATGGTTTTTCTTAACGTTTCAGCTACAATATACTTTCTTTGTCCAACTTGGATTCAATCAAATAGTATCAATCTCTAATCAATATTTTATAAAACACAACATGTCTCTATCATTGTTTAAACTAAATATGACTCCTACTATTACTATGTCATTGTTAGTCCCACGTCTTTTCTTTCAAACACAAAAGATGACATCCATAAAAAATTTTATGACCCTTATTTTTTTAATCGTCATCTTAGTACACATTTCATGACATCATTTTTTTTACTGTCATTAATTAAGTTATTAATGACGATCATCTACTGAGCTGACATTAAAAGTATCATTAATGACATTATCTTTTGAGTGTCATCTATAAAGTGTCATTGTTAACCATTTTTGTAGTAGTGGTCGATCTCAAAATGGCCCGTTGACTTGGATTGTGGGACCCGATTTGCACCGAAATGCGTGTCGGGACCACGATGCTCCAAACTTAGCAAATTATATATGAAATTTTACCAGAAAGACGCCACGAGTCCACTAGTGGCATCAGAACTAGAATTTGGCGACCTGGTTTCAAAATTAGAATTTTACAAGTTGAAAATTACGGTTTCGATAGGCCAACTTTGGCATCGATTTCAACCAACCGAATGACATCCTATGAAGCTGACATTTTTATGGCACGAAGGTGGTTATACTTGCTGCGCACCGGAGATTGTGGTTCATCAACTGGAGATTCGACGAGAGAGAAACGAATACGCAAAGTAGGCTCCACGAAACTGTCTAAAAATAACGTAATTTAAATGGTGAACTTGGTGGTCAGTTTTGATATATCAAACGATTAAATTAACGGTTGAAACTTTTAAGAAGTAAATGGGTATATACCGAAATTCAGACGGAAGCATCGGATTGACGATCCAACGGTCGGATTGTCTAAAAAATGTGCCTAAAGTTGTTGTCCCGAAATACGATTCTAAATTCGATTTCGCTTGCGTCACGACAGGATCCCGTGTGAAACACACGAATCACCTTTACTGTGCATCGACGAGGGCAGTAGTGCACCGAGGAGGGGTCGTCGAGGTTCGCCAGGGTCGCGGGTATCGCCGGAGTTGGTTGGCGAAGGTGCGCGGTAGCCCGCTGCTGTAGCGCTTGATGCTGCTTTCGTACGAGACATGATGGCCTGGCGACGAGGCAGTGATGCCAGTGTGCACAAAGGGAATCATAGCCGTGCGGTGGTGGTTATGGTCACGGCGGCCTGAGCACGGCAGGCCGCTGCTGCAGCATTTTGCAGCTACTATTGCTGCAACCTGTGCAAGTACAGCACAGCCAGGGGGTGGCGTACGGGTGACGGGCAATGCGGCACATGGCTCGCACGACGGCAGGCGTTTGGTCGGGGTCGACACGTTGCCCTGGCGAGGTCACGACCAGGGGGTGCTCGGGAGCGTAAGAAGGAGGAGTGAAGAGGAAGAAGTTTTGTTGGATGCATGGGATGTTTTGAATGAATGGTGAATAGTTCAGTATGCTTGAATAGATGATTACAGTAAGGGTCCTTATACTTGGAGAGGGGTGTGGTTGGTTGTTAAAGGAAGTAGAAGGAGAAAAGGTGGATTGTGAGCTGTTCGTATCATGGGGATAGGTGTCGATTGGTGAGAGGATGAACCATTGAGTAGTACATGATACTGTTCACGTGGAGGGGTGTAGCGTGGGAGAAAGGAAATGAGGAGAGAGGAGATAGGATTTTCTTTTTGTTGGCTGTTGGTTTTGGTTTAGGCTAGGAGTAATTTGATTATTACATAGAAAAAAATTGATTAGTCTAAGTGATAAATACTAGGAGTAGGATGAAAAGAATGTGGGTGGGCTTTCTAATGGAAATGAGACGATAGCTAAATAAAAGAATATAGACACATGTACGGGGTTGGTTTTAAGAAGCTATTTATTAAGGGGAAAAAGGGGTTGGAGCATATTTGTATAGGCTAACTTGGACTAATAAAAGGAGTTTGAATAAAGGGGGCTTGGGCTTAGTTCTTTTGGGTCCAGGAAATGGGTTTAGGAATTAGTTGGAAATTAATAGTGCTTGGCAATCATGGGCTAGGTTCCAATACATGGAAATATCATATATACACAGGCTCAAGGCCCAATAGAAATGGATTTAAGTTCTAATAAAAATGAATATGATATACATTTATAGTCTTGAGGCCTCATATAATAAACATTGCAAGGAGGGCATTTAGTGTGTGTCATAAGAGTGGCCATATGAATTTGGGTTGGGTGTTTGGGTTCGATTGGACTAGGTTTGGGCTTGGTGCGATCTTGACTACAAGTTTAGATCAATTATGATCATCGATGAAATAATAGCATGTGGGAGCTCCATTGGATGGCACATAAGTGGCATGCGTGTAATAGACTCAAAATATGTCAAAACCATATATTGGGACGATTAGGTTGGATCGATGTCGAGCCCTAAAATTAAATTAGAAGTTTAGGTCAAGTTTTATGGTAAATGGTCAAATGGCCTAAATTTACCAGAAAGTTGTGCGATGCAAATAGAATATAAGAGAACAAGTTTGAGTGCGAAATAATATATCAAAATGAACATAAACTTGTCTACTACACAACTTATAAAGGAAATTTCGAGAGATCGACCTCTCTGACACTCCAAAAATCAAAATCACAAAAAAGTTCATTTAATGATCAAAACTAATTATATTTATTAAAAATAATTTATATAAAAAATTTAAAAGAACCCTACAAATCCAGTTACCACCCAGTATGCAAAACGTTCGGGACGTGGTAATACGGATCTGTGTATGGAGGAACTGTTTCTGAACATTTCGTAACTGTTCAGATTGTGAATAGATACGACAACGCTTATAGGCACGCGCTACAACAATTTGTGCCAACTGTGCCCACGTGCACTCGTGCAACAACGCACAATGTGCACAGCGTGCGCTGCACCAACTATGCCAACTTCACCTGTGCACACTCGCGCACACACGCACAATGTGCACAACGCGTGCTGCATGCATTGCGCACAAACTGTCGTGCCATCTAGTCGCACCATCGGGTCGCACGAACGGGTCATGCGAACGGGCGCGCGATCGACAACGCAGAGGCTCGAACAACTAAAGCGCACTATGCGCCTAGCAACGATGCTGACGTGAGAAGTGAAAAGTATACCAACAAAATGCCACATTACGCCTCATGAGCCCGAGTCGCTAAGCCCCTACGAGACTTAGCTCCTAAGGAATTAATTTCAAGAGCATGACAAAAATCATAAATACATTCTTTGTGGAGTTAGCCTTCTTTCTACTAGAAAAATATCTCGACATGGCACCCATGTGCTCCACACCTCATGTGCATCTCTCAACACAAGAAAAGCTTTATATAGGGATACTACCCATTTGGCCTAGGCAATGTGGGACCATCTTTCTAGTCTTTAAGGCAAAACACCAATAATCTTCCATATATCTCTAATATGGGTTGAATGTTCTCTATAGTGATTGTCCATCATACATTAGGATAGATATTGCTGACGACTTGAATCGTTCTGCATGGGTCAAACAATAGTATGATACAAGAATGGACTAAGCCTTGAATTCTGCACCATAGCTACAATTCTTTTCACTCATACAATGTAGTCACATGTGCTTCTGGCTGCACTGTGGACACATAAAAAAAGAAGAAGAAAATGTTGTCGTTTTCTATTATTGGCGCAAGACACCACAAATCGAGTACGTCTGAGAGATCCTGCGCTGAGGATTCTCGAGTACAAAAAAAAATTCTGGGGAATGGAACGATGAAGATTGAGCGGTAGTTGCTCCTTTACTCTGTTGACACTCTGATTACAAAAGTAGAAGAAAACATAAGAAAATTGCTAACTCTCGGCTCACTGACAAGAAGTGCAGCAATTTGGCTCTTAAAAATGCTCTCCGTTCTCTTGTTTTGAAGAAGGGTGATGCCTCCCTTTTATAGTCATTCTCGAGCTGGAATGATGTTATACGCCCACATGAGGAAACATGCTGGTTCTTATGCGGGCGTATATTCCTGCTTTGGGCGCATAGGATGTAGGCACATACAGGCTGCGAGATCGTGGGTTGGTCATGGTGTTGACATGGCCGCATGCTTCGGTACACGACTGCTCGTAGAGACTGACGTGGCCATGCACTTCGGTGCACGTTTTGATCATGGCTTTGATTGAGTCAGGCTTGGGCGCATAGCCATGTCTCAGGCTATGCGCCCTCCTTTCGGGAGAGCTAGTCTTGGGCGCATGAAGCTTCACTGTCTGGACGCATGGAGCTACACTTGACTGGGCGCATGGAGCTTCATTGAGTGGGCGCATAGAGTTGCACTGTTTGGGCGCTTGGAGCTACACTTGACTTGGGCGCATTGAGCTACACTTGACTTGGGCGCATGGAGCTGCACTGTCTGGGCGCATGGAGCTATGCTTGACTTGGGCGCATGGAGCTACACTTGACTTGGGCGCATGGAGCTATATTTGCTGAAAATTTTTCATGCTTCTACAGGACCCCTTCAAAGTTTTCGATACTTGAACAAGTTCGAAATACTTTAAAAGAAGCATGGATCGTCTTCTCGCGAGGCAATGGGCGCATAGCACGTCCCTCTCCTTGGGCGCATAGTATTTGGCCAGCCTGTCAAGGAGATACGACTGTTGAGATTTTCCTCGAAATCTGAACTGACATATTCATCAGAACAAAATTTGAAGCGGTCCATCCTTTATACGTCGTCCACGTCAGCGAGGGACAGTCGCATAGTATGTAGAAGGCTGATCCTTCACGTTGGCGCATAGGCTGTAGTGGGCGCATACAACACAATGGGCGCATACAGCAGGCGGGCGCATAAGAAGTGGCCCGTGCCTATAAATAGGCCCTCGAGGAGAGAGAAATTGCATTATTCCTTTCTTTTTTAATTTCTCAGAAAACTCTTCGTCTTCTTTCTTTGAAAACCATGTCTTCCAAGGCCGCCAAGAGATCTACGAAGGGCAAGGGGGCTGCGCCGAGTGACTCTCCTCCTGCGGCAGCGTCCTCGGCAGTCCAGGATCCGATTTTGGGTGAGGGCATACTTCAACAAATGAAGTCTCGAGCGTTAATTTGCGATGCTCGGACTTCTCTTCTGCCTGGGCACTTGGGTCTAGGGCAACATACTTCTGTGAGCATTTACTGTGTGCCCACAGAAGTCATGCACCAACACTGTGGTGTGCTATGCGCCCACGTGTTGCCATATTATGCGCCCTTTAAGCTGTGGCACGTTATGTGCCCGCGTACTGACCGAGAGTTATGCGCCCACACGTCTTGTTTTGGGCGCATATCCTTTGGGCGCATAGCCTTTTTGGGCACATAGAAGCCCTTCAGAACATAGTTTTTCCTGCAGTTTTCTAAGTCTGACTGTCTTTCTGCCCCTTGCTTCTTGCAGCACCCATACCGAAGGCTGAGACCTTTGTGAAGGAGGAGATGCTGTCTTCTTTCATCAAACAAGAGTCACCGTTCGTTAAGGAGGAGGTGATAATTGAGGTAAAAGAAGAGTTGGTGCCCATCGGAGAAAGAATTACTCCCAAGTTTGAAGCTGTTATAAAGAAGGAGCCCAAGTCTGAGGGTAGTAGCACTGAGAGTTCTGACCCACCTGCCCCGGCCGAGGACCTTAATCAAATAGATCCTTCATATGCGAAATGGTTGAGGGAATGGTATATGCCTCAACACAGCTAGGAACCGCGGGTTCCCATAAATGTTCGTAAAAGTCTTGGTATTTCTGTTTGTCTTTAGCTTTGTGTTTCACCTCTTTTGGGCGTCAAATGTAACCCTCCTGCTCAGATGAAGGGATGGAGAACTTTTTATTTTGCTCATGAGATGTAGTCCTGTGAATGTAACTGATTTTGAATATACAGAGTACGTTCGCTCCATTCTCTGCTTGTGGTATCTGTCGTGCTTGTATTAGAGAGCCAAATACCGCATTTGTGTAACGGGTATCCCGCTGGGGGACCCCCCCTCTTTTTTTTGTTTGGACCTATTGCTCCTTTGTGCATCCGAAAATGCCAGCAAATAGATTGGAATGATACTTTCGTGGACCTATTGCCCTTTGACACATCGGTGGTACGGGTAATAGAATTGAAATGAAACCCAACATAGGTAACATAGTCGTGATAGATTTTATGATCTTGACACCATGTCTTTTATCCCGGATTGGGTATGGGTGTCAAGTCGGAAGACTATCGGTATCAGAGATAATATAGACGTGACACATGATAATCAGGTGTAGTTTCTGGTGGAATAGATTTTCTTGTCAAGTTTAGCTTTTTGTCAGGCGTTCCCTCCGGAAGTGGAAGAAACTCTCCAAGCTTCTTCTCCGATGACCTCCACCGAAGATGAGGAGATGGCTCAGGAAGTCGTCAGAGCTTTCTATTCGGTGTTGAAGGTGAAACTTCCTGGAGTCTTGAATCGGAACGCTGCCTTAGGCCCTGTGAAGGCTGTTGCGGAGTGTCAGGTAGCAGCCCTCGAGAGCATAGCCGGCTATGAGGAGTGGGCCAACACTCTGAGGAAAGTTCTGAACGACTTGGAGGGTCAAGTGGCCAGGTTCCGGGATGCCAAACAGCGGATCCCGACGTCACTGTTCCGTGCAGAGGACGAGGCCTTGATGACAGCTCTTGCGGAGGAGAAGGCTACCTTTCAGGCAAGAAAGGACACCCTCGTTCAGGAGATTGGAGAGCTGGCTGACCAGTACAGCCAGTTCAATGCTGCAAGTGAGGCACGTGCTGCCTCGAAGAACAGGCTGGCTATTCAGATCACTGAGAAGCACAATCACATTGCGCAGATCAGGAACGAGATCGCCCAGTTGGAAGCTGACTTGAGGGCGACGTCATCTGAACAAGAGGATTATATATCTCAGGCTGCCATGACTGCCACCGCCTCTGCCCATTTAGAAGAGCAGTTGGAGAGGTTGGAGGGGGAGCATCAGAGTCTGATCCTCTTTGAAGATGAAGCCGCTCGTCAAGAAGAGACACGACGTCGAGCTGCTGTAAAATCTGAAGCCGAGATTTTTGCTCTGAGGGACAGCATAAACCGCCTGTGTATCCCGTAGATTTTTTAACCTTTTTTTCCGTCTTTTGATAGACATTTAAGTACTGGATAAAAAATCTTTTCAGAAGTGAATGTGGTTTTGTGAAATATTGATGCTAGAGGTAATGTGAACGTAGAAAGGATATTTCTGATAGGTATTCCGCTGGAGAAATTTTATGTGGACCTATTATCCATTTTATATTCGAATGATTCGAATATAGATAATAAGTTGAATGAAGCTGCTAGTAGAGGTACTATGGACATAATAGCAGAGGATATTCTATATCTGACCAGAGGTAATATGGACGTGGAAAGATATATAACATTAGGGAGGAGTGGATTGTTCAGAGATAGTATGGACATGACTATCTTTGGTGAATGCTTTCCTCAGAGGTTATGTGGACGTGGCAAAAAAATTGATCATTCAACTGGGGAAATAATTATCGAAAAATAATTCAGAGGTAATAGGGACGTGATTTGTTTTCGTCAAACCGAGTTTGGACAGAGTCAAAAAAGGAAATGATTCCACTGGGGAAATATTTAGAGGACCTATTATTCAGGGTATATTCAAGACTCTTGAAATACGGATAATAGTTAGATAGTTTTTTTGAATCATATAAACATCACACTGTACATTTACATGACTGAACATATGTAAACAAAAAGAGGTTACACATAGTATTTCTTCAGGAACTTGCCATTGATAGGCATCATGAGCAAGTCACCATCAGGTTTGGTCAGCCGGTACGCACCGTTAGAATACACCGATTCTATGACGAAATGACCTTCCCATTTAGATTGGAATTTCTCTTTTATTTTGTGCATCATGACCATCGCTCTTCTCACTGCTAGGACCAGATCGCCGACTTGGAAGATCCTTTCCTTTACCTTTTTATTGAAGGCTCTGGAAAGACATGCTTGGTATAGCTCAATGCGCTGCTGAGCTAACAAGCATTTTTCGTCTAGCGCTTCGAGCTCTTGGAGTCGCAGACGGAAGCTTCCTTCAGTAGTCAGCTCGTTGGCTAGGGCTACCCGAAGAGAGGGAATCTGGATTTCCAGGGAAAGAACTTCTTCGCTCCCATAAACCAGAGAGAATGGCGTACTGCCTGTTGGAGTCCGGACTGTTGTGCGATAGGCCCATAGACATTCACCGAGCTTCTCGTTCCAATCATGCTTATTTGAAGACACGAACTTCTTGAGAAGTTTTATGATAGTTTTGTTGAAGGCTTCTGCTAGCCCGTTAGCCGCTGGATTGTAGGCAGTAGAGGCTACGTTCTGGATTCGATTCTTGTCGCAGAACCAATAGAATGCATGGCTTGCGAACTGTGGACCATTGTCATGGATGATCCTTCGAGGTAGGCCGAAGCGGTAGATGACGTGATGTTTGATGAAACTGATCACGTTTGACATTTTTACTTCGGTGAGCGGTATAGCTTCCGCCCATTTGGAGAAGTAATTGATTATAGCTAGGATGAACCGATGTCCTTCGAAGGATGGCGGGCTGATTGGTCCTATGACATCCATACCCCAGGCTTTAAATGGCTAAGATGATGCCGTCGGGTGTAGAAACTCCGAAGGTTGATGAGTGAAGTCAGCGTGGAACTGACAAGCTCTACACTTCTTTACATATTCAACAACATCCGATATCATTGTGGGCCAGTAACAACCTATTCGTTTGAGGCGATCTTTTAATTTGGGGACTGGTTGATGCGCACCACAAACTCTATCATGAGCCTCCCGGAGTGCATGCTTGGCTTCTGTGTCTGATAAGCATCGTAATAGTAGCCCGTCGTAAGAGCGTCGGTACAGCATCTTGGTATCTGTGTCGTAGTAAATCTGAGGGATCGCCTTTGGATGGATACTGCCTCCTTTGGGTCCTCGAAGAGGATTCTATAGACAGCGTAGTCTATGAAGGGAAATCTTCAGTCTTTAGCTTCGACGTTTGTTTCTCCTGCGTAATTGTGATGAATATACAAGGCATCTTTCACACAGAATAATTCTTGACCAGACACTGTGATCGACTGCTATGTATTAGTAGGAACGGTCAAGGAAGCAGCGAGACCGGCTAGAGCATCTGCTTCTGTATTCTGTAGTCGTGGCACGTGCTCGATGAAGAATCCAACGAAAGTAGACGCCAGCTCGATTGTTGCTCTGTGGTAGGGGATGAGATCTTCATGGCGAACTTCATAATCCCCTCGGACCTGACTAACTATTAGCTTGGAATCGTCGTAAGCTTCTAGATAGTCAACTCCCAGTTGCTTTGCCAGTTGTAGGCCGATTAATAGGGCATTATATTCGGCCACGTTGTTGGTGTATGGTTCCATGAGAGAATATGCACAATGTATAACCAGATGATCAGGTGACACGAGAACGACACCTACTCTAGCCACGATATTCCCTTTAGGTCCTGTTCTTGATGCGCCGTCGAAGAACATTCGCCAAATGGGGATTTCTTTAGTTGCAGTGTTAGACTCCACCACTTCGTCGGGGATTTCGTCGTAGAGTTTGGACGATTCCGGCACCGGATGAGCTGCTAGAAAATCAGCAAATGCTTGGCCTTTTACTGCCTTCTGAGGAACGAAGATCATATCGTACTGAGTCAACAACATTGCCCATGTAGCTAAATAAAAATTGAGAGAGCCCGGTTTAGTCATAAGTATTCTGAGAGGGTTGACTTTAGATATAATGAAGAAGCATATTGAGAATAGCCTTCACTTTCTCCAGGTCCAGGTGACCCTTTGAAGTGATGACGAAACCAAGGAACTTGCCGCTGGAGACTCCCAGAAAAGACTTGGGTGGATTCATCTTGAGTTGGTGTGTACGCATTAGTTCGAACACCATTCTCAAGTCTTGGAGGTGGTTGTCCTTGAGATTACTTTTGACTGCGATATCGTCTACGTAGCACTCCACAGTTTTGCGCAAATGATCGCGAAAGATTGTGTTCATGGCTCGCTGGTATGTTACCCCTGCATTCTTCAATCCGAAGGGCATCACCGTATAGCAGTATACCCCCAACGGTGTTGAAAAAGATGTGTGCTTCTCGTCGTCGGAGAACATCTTGATCTGGTTGTAGCCTGAGAACCCAACCATAAAGGACATCCGCTCGAAGCTGCAAGTATTGTCGATCATTATGTCAGTGATCGGTAGGAAGAACTCGTCTTTCGGGCATGCAGAGTTCAAATCACGGTAGTTGATACAGACTAAAACTTTACCGTTCTTTTTCATTACCGGAACGATGTTGGCAACCCAGTCTGGGTGTTGTTCCTCGTGAATGAATCCACTGGCAATGAGCTTCTTGACTTCATTCTCGATAGCTTCCATGACGTCTGGTCGGAATCGTCGTTGTTGCTGTTTCACTGGCTTAACTTTAGACAAGATGTTCAGGCAATGCATGGCGATTTTATGGTCCAAGCCTGGCATGTCTTCATAGCTCCATGCGAAGACGTCGATGTATTCTCTTATAAGCTGTATAAGAGATTGGCGTTCATTGCCAGATAGGCTTTTGCTGATGAAGATTGGTTTAAAGGATGCTCCATCTACTAGATTGACTTGGATGACCTCGTCTTCGGTAGGTGGTTCCCGTTGTTCGAAGTGTAGCTTCCACCTGGTGTCCATCTTTTGATCCCATTGTTCGAGTTCGATTGATTGGACATCGTCTGTAATATGGTCGGCAGAAACCATATTGACGGACAGAGTTGCTTTGAACATGTTGCCGATGCTGGAGTCTGAGTCCCAGAGGAAGGAATCAGAAGAATGAGAACAATGATCTGCTTCATCATCTGATCTTTCGGGAGTTGTTGGAGGAGAGACATAGTCGAAACAAACACCGCTTCGTTGATAGTAGTTATCGGGTTTGCCGAGAGGAGCAAAGTGTCGTATTGGCAACCGTCGTCCTCGGCCATAATTTAGCCCTTTGTCGCTTTTGATGTCATATCCTATTTTCTGGATGATGTTCTTAGCCTGCCAACTATACCAGAAAAGTTGCATTTTCCCGGAGTCATAGTCAGCTTCTTTGTTGTGCTTGGAAGAAGTGGAGTCTGAAACGAACTTTTTTTCGCCAATTATACGACCGAAGATGATTAGCTCTTCATCTTTCTTTCTGGCTGGAACGATGAAGTAGAGGATATCTTCAGGGTAAATATTTTCCTGCAGATGAGGTGTTGTGATCGGCATACAGAGGTGTGGTCCTATGCCGTTCTCTAGAGCGTATATCGTATCTATATAGTAGTTTACAGATAGACATCTGAGTAATACAAAGATAAACCTTTACTAAAGAAATATGCAAGTTCTTCTTCAGGGATAACATCATCCACCGAAGGTACATTATTATGAGTATTGACATACTCATTGAGAGGATCATCATCTGGAAGAGGAGCCACAGTCTTGGCCGAGTTCACTATGTAGGGTAACTCTTCAGGATTGGGGGGACGGGCATCAGTAGGTTCCTCCCGGGGTGTCTTGTTGAGAGTGATAGTCAGTGGCTTGACCTTGTTAGGGTTCTTCTTTTTCACCCAGATTGTAAGAGGCTTCGGAGTACTTTTCAGAGTATTATGTCCTTTGACTCGGATACTCAGGGGACCATCATTGGAGGATGGACTTGCTTCAGCTTCATTGCCGTCATCCTTGGGGGGTTGAGACTGGTAAAGTACCGAATCTTCATAGTAAGCTTCGATGCCCTTGAAAGGATCAACATCAGCAAACTCCGTCTTTACGACACCGTCACTGTTGACGTACTTGAAGCACTGGTGGAGTGTGGAAGGAACGATCATGTTCTCGTATATCCATGGACCCAACAAGATGTTGTAGGATACATTGGCATCGATCACATAGCAGGAAACCTTCGTTCGGAGATCATCGATCTGACATTTGAGACGGATCTTGTCCAGCGGATGGCTTCGACCAGCATAGAAATCCATGATAGTTGTGTTGGTTGCGGATAGCTTGTGCAGAGAGATTTCCAGAATTTGAAGCAAACTTCTAGGAATGATGCTGAGGGAGGATCCTGGATCGATGTGCATGCGGTCCACCTTGATCGCTCCGATATATCCTGTATAGTACAGGGGTCTATCATGACGATTATTTTTGAGTAGCATGTCCTCCTATGAGAAGGTGATATTGCGCACCACTTCCATAGTACTGTGGCAGTAGGGACAGGAGACAAGATCTTCAGCGGGGGCTCTGACTTCAGCGAGGTAAGAGTCGGCATGTAGTAATGCCTCACTTAAGGCCTTCTGCGTTTCTTTGGAGAGTTGCAATAGATCGAACAGCGACAACCTGGCAGGTGTATTGGCTAGCTGAGCCAGTATGTTAAAGTTGTAGGGCCGATCCATGCCTTCGGGAGCTGGCGCCTTTAGAGATTTGTCAAACCGCATCTCCTTCTGCTTGGATTTGTCCGTGGTTTAAGGCTTGGACGGACCAGCTTCTGAGCTTGTGGGGGCATCAGGAGCTTGAGGAGGTGCTGCTTCTTCTTGTGCGGGATCGTACGTCCGAAGATAAGCCTTCCCAGATCGCGTCTCGCCAGATAAAACCTCGTAGAAGGGAAAGGATACCATATGGCATGGCTTGAATTTTTTGCCATTTCTTACTCTGGGAGGTGCTACCCCCTGCGTCACTTCTTGGACAAGGTCCGGGTGGACCCACATGATCTCACCACATTCAGTTGCGAGTGGGACCAAGGTCGAGTTGCGAGCTGGTGGTAGGTTGACGACTTCCATCATCGCTTTGGTGATCGGGACCACGCCGTCTGGGACTTCTGTAGGAGGAAAGTCACCAAACTGAAGAGAGATCATATTAGCAGATACGACCTTGTCTTCCGCTTTAAGGTTGATCACTTGACTGTCGATAAGCTGTTGTATCTTCTTCTTCAGGACAATGCAGTCCTTGGTAGAATGGTGTACGTATTGATGATAGAGACAGTACTTGGGATTATTGAGTTGGCTCGCCTCTGCAGGACGTCGTGGTGGAGGCAATGTCAGCTTATTGCCCTTTGTCAATATATGAAAGATGGTGATGACATCGTCTTCGTCGAAGGAGAAGGTCTCCTTAGGCTTGTCGGAGGCGCCCTGAGAATTGGAAGCTCCTTTGGATGTGTCGACTTTCAGGACTTCTTTTCCTTTACCTCCATGAACAGGGATAGTTTGAGGATGCTTGCCCTGTCTTCGGATTTGGGTGTCTTCAACCCCAGTAGTTCCAAGTTAGGAACGTCGTTTTCAGCAGCATCAGCGGCCCTAATGAAAGCGGACCATGTATCATACTTATGTATACCTAGACAAAACTTCACTGTATGAAGGAAGTTGAGTCGGCAAGTATCCATAAGTTCTGAGTCTGTTATGCCGAAGGGCATCTTCAGTACTAGCCGCCTGAAGGGTTTGATGAAGGCGATGACCGACTCAGTCCTCCATTGCTTGGTCTCGATGAGGGTGGACATACTAACATGCATGCCACTCTCGTAAAATCTGTTGAGGAACAACCTCTCCAAGTCTTTGAATGAATTGATACACCCGTCAGGCAGACTGCAGAACCATTCGAAGGCTACCCCCTGCAAGGTGCTAATAAACAACTTTGACAGGAACGGATCGTCTCTGGGCAAGTGCAGAGTCTGCGTGTTGAAGTATGTCATGTGTTGACGAGGAGAAGTCAAACCGTCAAATGAGTTCAGTATCAGCGGCTTGTAGTTAGGAGGGCAAGTAGCGTTCTCCCATTCAGGGAGATACAGTTGAGATATCCCCATCTTCTAAAGCTCGTCTTTGTGTAAGATGGTGTCGAGGCGAACGACCAAGGAATCAATTGCATCCTGTTGATTGAGCAGGAAAACGGCTGCTGAACGGTTGTCAGGCATTATTGGCGAAGGACCACCCCCGGCATTCATGAGATTTGGAGGAGACGCAACGGAATGATACTCCTTTTGTAGTGAAGGAGGGTTGTTTCTTTGATCCGGACTAACGTGGCCGAGGCGTTTTGTTGAGTGGAGGAACAACCCTAGTAGCTTGAACTGCCATGATACTGGTAAGCATATCAGTGATCTTGGCGAATACTGTTTCGAGACCCTCTAGCCGTTTCTAGTCTGTTCACTAGCTTCTTCAGGTCTCTCTCCGTCCGCCATGTATGTAGATAGCATGCGAGGATGAACAGAGGAATCAGTACAATTGGTGCTGATACTGTCTGTCTTCGAGTGGGTAAGTCCTTCATCTTCAGGTAGAGGAGGTAGGTAGTCGCCATCGGATTCGGAGGGATCATCATCCTCTGGAAGGCTACCCCCAGTGTGGGGGTCATCTGCTTCAGATTTTGAGGGAATGCTACCCCCGGCTTGGGAATCTTCATCGTCCATACGGAATCTCACCTTTGATCGAGTGCCCATATAGATTCCTTCGGATACGACAGCCTATTGGCCATCTGTTGGTAGACTTCTCCTTCTTCTTCTTGCAGAGCTAAGAGAGAAAGTTGGGTTCGTAGTCCACCGTCTTTGATTGGGGCTTCCGTAAGGGGGACCCCATGAAGCCATGTTGGATGAAACACATAGTGGCTTCTCGTCGTCAGAGAAGTGTAGCCGTCGAAACACAGACTTTCTCTGAGGCGCTCTTATTGTTTGGAGCAACAACAGTTGATAACAATACTGGTGCACGGAAGCGCACTATGAATTGTTATGTTCTCCCTCGCTTTACGTTTGATTATATCATGTTGCGCAAGTCAGCAGAAGGAAGTTTAGCCTTACAACCCATGTTGCATGCATCGCTGAGCTTTGCATGCGGGTTCGTAAGGAGAGTAGGCGCATCCAGACTTAGTTCGTATGTAGGGGCAACCCCCACACCTAAGTTCTGTGATGTCCTTAAATACAGCCCCGTACTATACGCGTTGGGGCCTGTCTTTTTGTTGTGGGCGCATAGGCCTTGGAGACTGGCCTTGGGCGCATGTTCCTTGACAGCATGTCTGAGCTTCCTTGATATAGGAGCATAGTATGGATCCAGAGAGCCTGGGCACATAGCTTTGGGCGCATGGCTTTGGATACCCAACCCGCTGAAGAGAGAAGTGTTCTGGTTGGGGCTATGCGCACAAATACTTCCTTGGGCGCATGCCTGGTGGAGCAACGCTATTTTCTTCCAGTTTGGCCTTCTACGTTTGTGGGCCTCGCCTGGTTCGGCCAGAGTGTCGCATACCCCGATTCTTGGCATCGTAGTGTTTTCCTTTGCCAAGTCTCGGCTGTTGAACTCCCTGTTGTTGGTTGCGCAGGGAAGAAGTCACTGGGCTAGTAGAGCCCGGAACAGTGTGAGCCTTCTCCATTTGGGGAACTTCTGTGGCAGAGTCCTTCAGCTGCATATCTGCTATGACACTAGTAGGATATGCACAGCGAGCCTTCGAAGCCAATTTTTACGAGACTTGTTTGGCTTCACTGATTTTGAGGGAGTAAAGCCGTCCCTCGAGAGCATCTCTTCGAACGCCCGCTGATCGAACTTTACGATCAGCATCTTCTGAGTACTCCCCACTTTGTCGGTATCGGATTGCGTCACCACCTTCTCGTCAGAGGAAAAGGTAGTCCCCAGCAGAGTCGCCATTTTTGTGGACACACAAAAAAGAAGAAGAAAACGCTATCTTTTCTTTTATTGGCACAAGGCACCACAAATCGAGTACGCCTGAGAGATCCTGTGCTGAGGATTCCTGAGTATAAAAAGAATTTTAGGGAATAGGACGATGGATCGAGCGGCCGTTGCTCCTTTACTCCGTTGATACTCCGATTACAATTGTGGAAGAAACCTAAGAAAATTGCTAACTCTCGGCTCACTGGCAAAAGTGCAGCAATTTGGCTCTTGAAAATGCTCTCCGTTCTCTTATTTTGAAGAGGGGTGAGGCCTCCATTTTATAATCGTTCTCGAGCTAGAATGATGTTATGCGCCCACATGAGGAAATACACTGGTTCTTATGTGGGCACATAGTCCTGCTTTGGGCGCATAGGATGTAGGCGCATAGGCTGCGAGATCGTGGGTTGGTCGTGGTGTTGATGTGGCCACATGCTTCGGTGCACGACTTCTCGTGGAGACTGACGTGGCCATGCGCTTCGGTGCACGTTTTGATCATGGCTTTGACTGAGTCAGGCTTGGGCTCATAGCTATGTCTCAGGCTATGTGCCCTCCTTTCGGGGAAGCTTGTCTTGGGCGCATGAAGCTTCACTGACTGGACGCATGGAGCTACACTTGACTGGGCGCATGGAGCTTCATTGAGTGGACGCATGGAGTTGCACCGTCTGGGTACATGGAGCTACACTTGACTTGGGTGCATGGAGCTGCACTGTCTGGGCACATTGAGCTATACTTAACTTAGGCGCATGGAGCTACACTTGACTAGGGCGCATGGAGCTATATTTTCTAAAAAAATTTTATGCTTCTACATGCACATTAAAGGCCCTATGCCAGCCTGGTTTTGGTTTATATATTTTGGGCGTCTATAAGTTTACCCTCACGAGACGGCCTGCTATCTCCGTTCATACACTCTAGGTGAGTTCTTTATAAAGAGACATGACATGAAGCCTTGCGCTTCCTTACGGTGCTACGACTCTATGACATGGCTGAAAGCCGAGGCATTACCTCTACCTGGGTACCTCATCGTAGTGCCATACTACTATAGCATGAGGTCACAGCCTATTTGTAGTGCCAAACTACCCAGCATGAAGCCTTGTGCTTCCTTGCGGTGTTATGCCACGATGATATGGCTTGTGTAGCCGAGGCTTTACCCCTACCTGTGTACCTCTTCATGGTGTCATGCCACTGTAACATGAGGATACCATCCCCTTTGTAGTGCTGTCTATAACTCTTTATTTTGATCATACAACATTAGGCTACCTGCCTATATGCGGTGCTACGCCGCTGTGACTTGGCTTGCAAAGCCGAGGCATTACCCCTACCTGGGAACCTCATGGTGGAGTCACCCCACTGTAGCATGGAGTTGTAACACTCCTTTGTAGTGTTATGCCATCGTGCTTCCTGTAATACACAACATGCATTCACTCTGCTCGAGAACTCATTAAGGTGTTTAAGCCATCCTCTCCACATGATATGTTCTCCGCAAAAACAAATAGTAGACAACATGGTTGTGGGTCCGTATCCCTTCCATGTCCTAAAGGACATATACCCACTGTTCCTGATATTTTTCCCAATTAGTGGTCCTTCCTTGAATCAAAAGTTGATGCCTAGTAGATTTCTTTTTGAACTAATAGCATAAAATTTTATGGTAGGATTACAATAACACAATATCAGAATGCCTTCAAGCCCATTTTACTTGTTGTGTCTTCGACCAGCTGGCACTTGAGGCCCTTTGTGAACGGATCTGTCAGGTTCTCCTGACTCCGAACATCAATCACTGCAATGACACCTCTATTGATGAGATCATACACTGCTATGTGGCTTTAGTCGTACAGTTCTCTTCTTTCCGTTGAAGAGGTCATTCGATGCCACCGCTGCAGTCGTCTAGTTATCATAGTATATAGGTATCGCCGGTATCTGCACCCCAACCAATGAAAGATCATACATGAGCTCCCGAAGCTATTCTGCTTATTCTGTTGTGGAATCAAGTGCAAAGAACTCAGATTCTATGGAGAAAATGAATCCACCTATGGATCTCTCGCTCTCCACCTCTGAGCACTAGCTCGCATAACTGAAGCCTTCTACTACTGATGGATCTCTGCTGTAGTGCAGTGCTTATGTCTGAGTCTTCTTGAGATATCTCATTACCCATTTTATAGCTTTTCAGTGCTCAACGCCTGGGTTGCTCGTGAATCAACTCAGCATTCCCACGGCGAAAGCTATGTCAGGCCTAGTGGCAGTAGTAGCTGTAGAAGCATGAAAAATCTTAGCTGATGACATTCCTTCACCACAGAGCAGATGATACAAAGGCTCAGCCCAAGTGCTAAAAAGACAAAACAGAAGATATGGAAAGAAGTCCCTTATGTGTCATGTCTACAAAAGTCCAGTACAGACACATCGAGACTACACAAAAAGGACTAATTCTGTTCGTCTACAAAGGATCTGGTACAGATTCGACAGAGCCTAGAAGGGTCTACAAGGGATTCGGTCTTCCTCAAAGCGCAACCCTTCTTCTTCATGCCAGAAGATTGACCTCCATCGAGGCATATTCTGACCTTTTTATAGGCGCAGCCTCCCAGAAGCATATCAGCCACTCGGCCAAAGCAAGCAGCTTCCTGAAGCAGTCATTGGCCCGAGCCTTCAAAGAGCGCAACAGGTCACGAAGCCCTGAATGAGAAGGACATAGCACAATCTGTGGCTCTTCGGGTTGGGTATCCACCCATGACCTAGGTCGTCAGGACCTCGAAGATCCCCCAGACGTCGCCCAGAGTTGAACTCCCTAAGGAGGACATTTACATACTTCTTAAGGGCAGCAATGGCTCCTTCTACGCAGAGTTATTCTATAAGAACATGGCTCCTATGAACGAGAAAAGCTTCAACCAGCAGCCAACTTATACAAGGCCGATCGCCGCTCGAAGTTAAGTTTAGATCTCGCATGGTAGTGAAGATGCCAAGAAGAAGACAACGACTCTTCAGAGGAGAACTTCCCCTTTTATAGGACCGAGAATGGCCCAAAGTGCATGCCACATAGCCCACAGTCAGAATTCTCGCATTAATGGGATGAACCTAAGACTCAACACGATGAGTGTCAGTCTTAGACCCTTGTAATTCCCCATATTACGGTAGCAATTAAGAGGGAAGTCCTTAAAGAGCGGGTATTTATCGCTCTTTACTTCAGAAGCCAAAGCCTTCAAGCCAGAGGCGCAGCTACTCGCCTGCGCCAATCTCAGAAGCAAGATGGTGGTTGGCCCCGCCCTTTCCTTTACTTCAAAAACCAGTATCTTCACTCCAGAGGTGCAGCTACCTGCCTGCGCCAACCCAGACACACAAGGGTGTTATACCCTTTCCTCTAAAGCCAACGCCTTCAAAGTTCAGAGGCGCAATTAACATGCGTCCATATGAGGTGCATGATGGTGATATGTTCACACCATCTCCATTCCCACGGCGCAGTCATCTGCTCCGATCCAGATGCTTAAGTCACTTCTACAAGAGACTTGGGAACTCCTATTGCAACCAATGCAAGTCAGCCTGTCGCTCCAAAAGTACAGTAACCTTGCCAACCTGAAGCACAAGCCTACTCGTCGCCTATATCACAGTAACTCTGTTGCTCCGAAACACAGCTTCATTGTTGCTATAAAAGCACATAAGTCTTGTCGTCATTCGAAGCCAAGTCCACTCGTTGCCTGAAAGCACAGAGCTCTGTCGTCTCCAGAAGTACGATCTACTCGTCGCTCCAGAAGCACAACAGTACTTAGTCCTTACCAGAGGCACAGGAAGCGTGGGTCCACCCCAATTAGTTTGTTTAAACCGCCACTTGCAAAAAAGATTGGGATTAAATTATGATTGATGTCATATCAAATTGATATAAATCTTAGAAGAGGATCAATTAGACTCCAAATTTAGGATGAAATCCTAAGATTTATTCGGCTGTATCCGAGCAAGCAAATCGGTATGCGCCATGTGTCACCTTCTTCGGTTATGTTGATAACCACCAGAGATCTCGATTAAAAGGAATCTCGATGTCCGCCACGTGTCAGTGCCGCAGAAGCCCGTACCATGCAATGACGACAGATTCTTTCATGTCTCAGGAACCCTAATGCAAATCGCATATGTGCTCGATTCTCTATAAATAGAAGGAGTTCTCCTTCAACTTAAAAAGAGAGCAATAACCTTCATCTAAGAAGGAACAATACACCAACCAACCAACAGAAGGGCAACCACCTCCAAGGGATCTTCTCCTCCAGACAGCCTCGTGATCGGTGACCCCAGAGTTCCATCAAAGGCGCCAGAGAGCCAAAGCAAGGTTGATTCGTCGTCAGATCGTCAACGGAGTAAAGGAGCCGCTGCAATGCTCGATCTCCACTGTCACACTTTTCCAGAAACCTCTTCTTCCTGTACTTAGAATATCCTGTTTAGGACTTTCTTCTTTGTACGCAGATACCTTATATGTTCAATAAAGCAAAAAGTTTATTCAACCTTTTATTATGTCGAATAAAATGGCGACTCTGCTAGGGAATACCTTCTTATCCAATGAGAAAGTGGTGATGCAATCTGATGACAACTTGCTGGGATCTTTCCAAGACACGCTGGTCGTACGCTTCGACCAGCTAGCTTTTGAAGATCTCTCCTGATGAAAAGTCGAAGACTTCGAAGCGGTTCGTACAACCGAAGAAGACATGACGTGTCTGGAGGCTTCAGGCGGCTGCAGCTAGTAGCATGATGGCGGGAACTGCGTCTTAGGATCCCCTCCCTTCGCCCGATTCCCATCCTGGGAAAGCATGGCGAGGATGACGGTGGTTCTATGGTTGATCTAACGAAGGCACGACGCCAAAGGAAGCGCACACCGGTCCAACTCCTTACGACATGAGCATTGTCGGTAAGAAAATCTGCCTTCGATAAAATCGTTTTCCCTTCAGGCGAGCCTTCGACGGACTCTGAATACTACTCACCCGCTGGGGGTAGTAGGAAGAGATCCCAGGTGGTTCATGCTTCGTGCAATAAGCGTACGATACCTATGGCAGACCAGAGGCCCGTGTTGAGAGCGAAGGATCCACGACTCCGAGAGCCAAGCCAGGGGGTACGTCCTACGAAGAAGGAGCCACGCGAGCAGCGTTCCCGCAGAAGCAACATGAGGCTTCCCGCCTGACCCGCTTTGACCGTACTTGTATGTAGCTTTCCTGCACGTAAAATGGGGGTGCCATGGCGGAAGATTTTACCCTATCCCAAGTCGAAGAAGAATCTGTGGCACATTGCGTGCCTAAATCAAGGCACTCTTGTACCTAGATTACCATCAACTGCTGCTGCCAGCAGACAGCCGTGCCATCATCGAGCCGACGTTCCATCTTCCAGAGACTTCACTCTACATCGACCCCACGCCAGAGGCTCAACAGGGGGTCGGTGAGCCATAGAGAAGACGAACCCCGCATCGTCACGTGCTACACGGTGCAGGGTTCCAGAGCTTTCAAGAAGCCCTCCCAGAATCCTTCCGTATCGGTCGCTAAACCAAAGAGGAGGTCGGAGAGTAGCAAAGCTAAGGTACCCCATGCAGGTGTGTTCCAAGGCACCCGTTCCAGATCTGCATTGGGTGCAATGCCAAATACTTGGGGTAGCCAGCCTCCTACCATGCACGACAACCCTGTGTTCTGATCTAAGGAGGAGCAATACGACACGGATGCCTCCATCGGCACAGCCAGTCACCAGATTGGGGGTAGCAACTGTGCTGAGTCCGAGGAAGATCACAATCTTATGGTGTATCCTCAAGACGGTGAGGCTCACACATCTGAGCCAGAGAGCGAAGGATCCACGGCTCCTTCGACTCATCCTTACACTTGGTCCGTGTTCATAGTCGACGGCAATGAGGAAGACAACAACAAAGCTCTTAAAACGTATCGAAGCCTTCGAGACAAAGTTAAATACGCTAACGGACACCATGAAGACTCTGTCCTCGGTCATAATCAACCTCAAGAGCAATGTGGCTTCCGCTGCCTCTACACTTGCACTTGATCCGCCAACCAATAACGGATCCAGCAGGCTGCCTGCCGTCCACCAAACAGGACCCTCCTTGTCTATTCCATCGACTACAGGTTCTGCAATGCCGACCGAGATATAGCAGGCCATCACGGAGCTGTATGCTCGTCATGATGCCAAGGAGAAGCAAGCAGCACTCCGAAAGATGGGTATCCGGCAGCCATACCCTGCGGAGTGGGACAACGTCGTCTACCCTCCCAAATACAATCCGTAGACGCTTACACCCTACGAAGAGAAGGGGTCTCCTCGACAATACTTGAGGTACTTTGCCTCGGTAATTGGGCACCTGCCAAAGGATGATGCCCTCATCCAAATATTCATAGGAGCCCTGCAGTGGTAGCCTATAAATGGTTCTGCAGTCTTTTGGACGATTATATCTCGTCATTTGAAGACCCGAAGACTCTGTTCATGGACCGATTCTATGAAGGAGGGATGAACATTACGTTGTCGACCCTCATGGAAATTGTCCAGAGGGAGAAGAAGTCTGTCCGTGCATATATCGAGCACTTCCGCCAGGCAGCCCTCAGATTACCGCCGACATGCGTGAGCCCATGCTTATAGACTCATGCCCAGTGCTTCCTACACGGAGTGGACGCCTTTATTACAGAGGCAGATGCCGCACAGAGGAAAGCCCAGGATGCACAGCTCCTGGGGCTACACTTTCCTACGCCTGAAGACAAGGGGAGACGCTCGTCCAACAGCAACCCCAAAGACAGAAAAGGCAAGCAGGCCATGACCATCAACATCTCCAAAGGTTCAGCATCCTTGAACTCCAAGTTCGCAAAAATGTAGAGGCCGAGGAAGACTTGCTCCTTCAATGACGAGGATACGCTGGAGCTCTTCGAGATGCTTACGAAGAGTGGCAAACTGTCCATCCCGGCACCCAGGCGTCCTGATATAGTAGAAAATATGGACCATCCCAAGTACTGCCATTACCACCAGTACGTCCACCACTCAACACGAGATTGATGTGTTGAAAAGGCAAATCCAGCACCTCATCAATGCCAACGTTATATCGTTGGATTATGAGGAAAAGACCGTCACGGCCAACATGGTTACTTTCTAGTTTGGGAGTTTTCCAACCACAGAGGTGCAAGACGGCGTCGTCCTCATTCCAAAGGCGACAATGGAAGTAGTCAACCTTCCACCAGCATAGGACAACGCTCAAGGGCTCATCCCGTTCTCCACACCTCAAGGCAAAGTTATGTGGATTCATTCTGACTTAGTCCCCGATATGATGGCACCTACGACCCTTTCTACTAAAGGAAAAAAAAGAAAAACATGTCGTATGGTCTCGGCTTCGACTGATGATGCTTTGGTGACCACCCGCTCAGCGCAGTGACATGAGGAGAGCCAGGCTCCAGAGCAGGAGGAGTCTCCACCGACTACTTCCCCTGTCCCAGATGTACCAGGAGCAGGTCCATATCAAGCTCCTGACGCACCAGAGGCAGGTCCATCTCGGGTTCCTACCATGGATAAGCAGAAACAAAAGGAGGTTCGCTTCGATAAATCTCTCAGAAAGGATCCGACAATAGGTCCTATCAAGCCCTACAACTTCGATATTCTAGCACAGCTGGCCAACACTCCGACTAGATTGTCACTTTTTGAGCTCCTTCGCCTCTCTAAAGAGACCCGGGACGCGCTCAGTGAAGCCTTACAAAACGTCGAGTCCTTCCTTACTCAGGTTCAACCACCAAAAGATGATCCCACAGCTTACCCACTTTGCCACAGTGTGGTCGAAGTGATTCCCAGTATCACTTTCACCCAGCAAGACATGCTGCTAAAGAATAACTAGCACAATCGTCTCCTGTATTATACAGGGTATGTCGGTGCCATTAAGGTCGATCGTATCCACATAGACCCGAGTTTCTCTTTGAGCATTATCCCAAGAAGCCTCTTTCAAACTCTAGGGATTCTGATGCATCGGTTGACAGCCTCGAACACAATAATCAGCGGCTTCAATGCAGGAAAGAGCGAGCCTTTGGGTAAAATTTGCCTGAAGTGTCAGATTGGTGACCTCCATACTGAATTAACTTGCTATGTCATCGATACAGACATAAACTACAACATGCTACTAGGACGACCATTGATCCATGAGTACATGATTGTCCCTTCCACCCTACATCAGTGCATGAAGTATGTGGCCAGTGATGGGACCATCAAAACGGAGTTTGCTAATATCGACCCATTCCGAGGACTTAAAGCCAACTGTATGGAGGATGATCTGTACAAGTCAGTCCCTTGGGATGACGATAGCAATGATGCTGATGACGAGGCAGAGACAGCCTCAAAAGCACAGCAGTGACCGAAGAACCTTTAAAGGTTCGACTGAAAGGAAGGCCTCCCAAAGTATCAACACCTCTCGTTGTTAAGCTTCGGGATAGAGCTCCACCTTTACCTCCAGTGACGTTAGAAGATGGTCAGGAGCCGATGCGAATATGGCTACCCCACAGGTCTCCAAGGCCAACCACGAAGGCGTAGGAGCATGCGACCATAACCCCTATAGTGGTCAAACTGAAAGGGAAGCGTCCTCCCCTCCTCCCGCAATAGCTTTAGTCCTCACTGACGAAGAGATAGAAGACTACGTCTGTGCCAACACGAAGGCACACTCTTTTGATGATGTAATCCCCCGGGATAAGATCCTACTTTATTAAGAGGAAGTTGTCTTCGAACTACTCTGGTGCATGCTGGAACACCAAATATTTCTTAGACAACTCTCTGCGTAAGCTACAGATGCAGGTGATGACCGTCAACCATGTGAGTCGAGTTGTCCCTGCCCAGGGTGCCTACTTCGTAGTTCCAGCTAGAAAAAAAGAAGAGAAACCCATCATATTTGGTCGATTGGAGCATCCGCAGCGAACAACTCTTGAAGACCCAGACCTCAACAACGACAAGATGCAGTTCTACTGCTACACTGTGCATGCCAAAATCTCATCCAGAAGATGGATTACGACCTGAACAGCAATAAGGGGCTCAATTATGGTAAGGGTCGGCATCTTCCCTTACGGATTCATGCTCCAAAGGGAAAAGCTCAAAACTATTGCCAATGTACCCGTCGAGGGTTGGGGTACGTTACACCTACTTCCACCTTAGAAGTCTCAAAAGAAGAAGTCATGAGGCACTTACACTCTTCTGACTCCTCCACTTGGGACTTTGACGCTAGCACCGGCCAGGTCTTTAAGAACGTTGTCAGCTAACGTGGCCTCTGCAAGCTTAACCGTTGAAGATATTTAGTACAGGTAGTTACAAGAGTTAGAAGCGCTGGATGAAAAGCGCTTGCTCGTGCAGCAAAGGATCGAGCTTTACCAAGCCCGTATCTCTGGGGCCTTCAACAAAAAGTCCGCGAAAGATCATACCAAGTGGGCGACCTCGTCTTGGCAGTACGAAGACTGATGGTAATAACTCACAAGACGGCTGGAAAGTTTGAGCCCAAGTAGGAAGGACCGTTCGTCATAAAAATGGTATACTCTAATGGTGCTTATCGGCTAGCTAAGCCTAATGATGACTTGCTAATGATGCCCATCAATGACAAATTGTTGACACAGAGTCACAGTCAACCAAATATTGATAACATTGACTAAATAATAATTGTCATAATTCAATACGACACACGACGACTACATCCAGCTCAAGCTAGACGAACTCAGTTTTACAAAATACAATTCGTTTTTGAGTCTGTACTTTTATATTTATTGAGTCTAGACTGTTGTAAGCTGAGTTGTGCTGAGCTCTTGAGACTTAACCTATAACCTATCCAAAATCCATAAAGCTCCACATCCAAAATAAGCCCATTGGACCCTTAGACCCATTCTGTGCTCTGGAGACAGAGTTCGGGCCGAACTCTGCCTCCACACAGAGTTTGGGCCGAACTCTGTCCCCTAAAAATCAGCATCCTAATTTTTAGGGTTGGCTGGTTGCTAGTTGTCCAACGGCCAAATTTTTGAAAATTCCTACCAGAATTCTGGTCGAATTCTGCCTGCTAAAACCCTATAAATAGGCCAAGAATTCTTTTTCATTCATCCAATCTTCTTTTCTCTTCTCTCTTAAGCTCAATATAAGCCATACCCTTCTTCATCTACTAGCCACAAGCTTCCTAAGTCTCGAGTGCTCAGCATCTCTCAGTTAGGAGTCTTGTGCAAGAGTTCAAGAAGTCGCTTGGAAAATTCCAAGCATCGCCACTGCGATCCTTTGTAAAAAATTGACGTGCTCTTCTGAAGAAAAGGCATGGGGTGTAACTACTATTTCATAAATAGTGGATTTAATCCTGAGCTAGAGTTCTCAGGCCTGGACTAGTCCTCCACGAGGAAAACCAGGTTAAAATCGGCTGTGTTTGCGTATGCTTTCTTGCTCCTTATTTATTTCCGCATTTACTCTGATTATTTTTAGATTGTGAAAGAGTTGAATTTTTTAATTGGCTATTATCGCTATAAACTCTATTCACCCCCCTCTAGAGTTGCCATCTGTTCTTCAATTGGTATCAGAGCTCTGTTCTCTCTACAAGGACTTACATCCTAGAGCTGATCCATGGTAACCACACAATCCTTGATTTCCAATCACGATGAAGGACAGTCCACTCATAGGCCTCCCCTATTTGATGGAACTAACTACACGTATTGGAAATAAGGATGAGCTTTTATCTCAAGTCGCTAGACTTTGACCTGTGGACTATCATCACTGACGGTTACAAAAAGCCTGCCAGGATAGTTGTCAATGGTGATCTCGTTGAGAAATCACATGACAAATATTCTGACGAGGAGAAGAAACAGGCAAGTCTAGACGCGAGAGCTGTTAATGCTTTATTCTGTGCTATAGACAGGAATGAGTTCAACAGGGTCTCTACATGCACCACCTCTCATGAAGTATGGAGACTTCTAGAAGTGACGTATGAAGGAACCACCCAAGTCAAGAATCAAAGATAAGCCGTCTCACTCAAGAATATGAGGCTTTCAAGATGAAGCCAAATGAGACGATCACGCAAATGTTCACAAGATTCTTCGACATCATCAACCCCCTGTCTTCACTCGGCAAGCAATATTCAAATCACGAGAAGATTCGCAAGCTACTTAGGGGGCTACCAAAAATTTGGAACCCTAAGGTGACAGCCATCATAGAAGGAAATGATCTCACAACCATGTCCATGGAGACCTTGATGGAAAAGTTGATGACTCATGAGCTTGACCTCAAGGACTTCGAAGAGCCTGCTCCTAAGGCTAAGGAGATCGCACTCAAAGCTCACCGACGGAAGGCTGACCCCAAAGAGACGGATGACGACAACTCAGAAGATGATGATCAAGCTCTTATGGTTCGCAACTTCAAGAAATTTCTTCGCTTCAATCGAAGAAAGAAGGAACCACAAGAAGATGAAGACGAAGAGCCAACCTGCTACGGTTACAAGAAGACTAGACACGTCCGAAAAGACTGTCCATTCTTGAAGAAGAGCAACCGCTATGAGAAGCCATACAAGAAGACTTCCTCAAAGAAATATGCCAACACAAGCATTTGGCATGAAAACGAAGCTAGTGACTCCGAGGAAGAAAAGGACTCTCCTCAAGATACGGCTAATGTGTGCCTAATGGCGACGTCCGACAAGGTATCAAACGAAACTCTTGATGACTTCACTTTTGATGAACTTGGCGATGCTTTCACCGATTTACTTAATGATCAAAAAAGGTCATTGGTAAATACAAACATGCCAAGGACAAGATCAAAAGTCATGAAGTCAAAATTCAAAGACTTTCTCTATTACTTGATAACATTAGAGACACTTCACCCACGGATGTCACTGATGAGGTATCTATGCTTAAAATAAGCTTACATGATGCCGAAACACGCATTGAATAACAAACACAAGAAATCACAACACTCAACACGGAGCTTGCAGAAGAAAAGAGTAGACACAAGATATCTATCACTAAGATATTTGGTTTGAATGCTAAGATTACTGAACTGCAGGTTGTCTCTAAGAAACTAGAGACTAAATTGGGAAAACAGGTTGCTCAACCTCAAACCCAATTTCATGGGACACACACAAAGCATGATACTTCTCATACTAGTCACCTACGTCATCCACCTACAACATGTAACCATGCTTACATATACACACACTTTCACAAAGGACACAAACCACATACAGTAATATTATCATATGTCACAAAATCATCATGCTACACATAGATACAATCATCACCATGTTGCACAAAAACTACATCACCATAACTCTACATATAGACATCATCACCATGCTTCTCCATATAGACAATATTACCATGCCACTCCACATCACTCTACACATAGTCATCATCACCATGCTAATTCTATATATCTTCATACTTCTTCTCATCACTCTACTTATAGACATCATCAGCATGCTCCTAATATAAATAGGAATGCTACATGTACTTATTGTGGTTTACATGGACACATTTCACCACAATATAGAATTAGAAGATAGATAGAAAGATATGTATGGTTTCTAAAAACTAACTTTTCAGGACCCTCAAGAACTTGGGTACTAAAGGTCACATCTACTCTTGATGTAGGTGGACCTTCCCTCCTCAACTAAAAGTAAGTGGATTCTCGATAGTGGATGCTCGTGGCATATGACGGAAGACGTAAATTTTTGCATCACTATCGATGAGAGAAGGATATGTATCCTTCGACAACAACCTAAAAGGTTATATTATAGGTAATAGTAATATTGGTTATCCTCCCTCTCCCGTAATAAAAGATGTCTGCCTAGTGACCGAGTTAAAGCATAACCTGCTCAGCATTAGTCATCTTGCTGACCATGGATATGACATTAAATTTAGAAAACAAATGCCTTACTTATGATAGGTCAACGAAAGACATCTTTTGAAGGGGTAAGAGAGGATAATATTTATATTTCTATTTGTCTAGAAATACTAACAATGCAGGTAGATGCCTATATGCTCATAAAGATGAACGACTACTATAGCACCAGCGTCTTGGTCATGCCAATATGGATACTAGATCCAGGCTATTGACCAAGAAGCTAGTTAGAGGCTTACCCGATATCACATTTAAAAAGGACACCGTATGTGCCGAATGTGAGTTGAACAAGGCAACCAAGTCCTCTTTCCATTCCATAAACTCTCTAAGCACTACTAGACCCTTGCAACTACTCCATATGGATTTATTTGGCCCTAGTAGAGTAGCCAGTCTTGGTGGAAAACTCTATGCCTTTGTTATTGTTGATGACTTTTCAAGATTTACTTGGATTTTCTTTCTTGCAAAAAAAGTGATGCTATTTCGGTTTTCAAGATTTTTGTTAAGAAAGTTCAAGACGAAAAAGGCTACATGATTACTCGTATTCGAAGTGATCATGGAGGCGAATTCAAAAATTCTGATTTTGAAAAGTTTTGTGATTCCAATGGTTTTGATCATGAGTTTTCTTGTCCAAGAACTCCTCAACAAAATGGTGTTGTGGAGCGGAAGAATAGGACTCTTGGCGATATGGCTAGAGTTTATTGAACAAGTTTTCACTTCCGAAATACTTTTGGGCTGAAGCTGTCAGTACAGCATGCCACATTTTAAATAGAGTGCTTATTCGTCCTATTATGAAGAAAACACCCTATGAGCTTTGGTTTGGGAGAACCCCAAATGTTTCTTACTTTAGAATTTTTGGTTGTAGATGTTTTATCCTTAACACCAAAGACAACTTAGGCAAATTTGATGCCAAAGCTGACGATAGTATTTTCCTTGGCTATGCTGCCAAGAGCAAGGGATATAGAGTTTTTAACAAACGCTCATTAATTGTGGAAGAGTCTAAATGTGACTTTTGATGAAGATAACAGTACAGCAGCTACTCTTGATGATGATGTTGAGCCATCAACGTCTACTCCGATGAACACCACGACCGAAACTAATTCTCTGGAGGGCTTGCCGAAGAAATTCTCTTTCAAGCCATCACATCTAGAAAATTTGGTAATCGGCGAGGTTTCACGTGGAGTAACTACTAGATCATCATTAAGAGACTCTATTGCTAGTACTGCCTTTATTTCACAAATTGAGCCAAAAAATATTTTAGAAGCTTTCAATGATGAATTTTGGATTTCTGCTATACAAGAGAGAACTCAACCAATTCGAGAGGAGCCAAGTATGGGAACTCGTTCCTAAACCGGCTAATCACTCGATTATTGGTACTAAATGGGTTTTTAGAAACAAAGTGAATGAAGATGGTTCAGTCACACGCAACAAAGCTCGTCTAGTAGCCCAAGGATACAACCAAGAGGAAGGTATCGACTACGATGAGACGTATGCTCCTGTTGCTAGATTAGAATCCATTCGGATGCTTTGTGCATTGCAAATTTTCAAAATTTCAAATTATTTCAAATGGATGTTAAAAGTGCTTTCTTGAATGGATTTATTAAGGAGGAAGTTTACGTAAAACAACCCCCTGGTTTTAAAAATCACAAATTTCCCGACCACGTGTTCAAGCTAAAGAAAGCGTTGTATGGCCTCAAAGAAGCCCCTAGAGCTTGGTATGAACGGCTAAGCAACTTCTTGCTTGAGAAAGATTTTTCAAAAGGGAAAATCGACACTACACTTTCATAAAAGCTTTCAACGACACTATTTTTAGTACAAATATATGTAGATGATATTATTCAATTCTACTGATAAAACCCTTTGTCAAGATTTTGCTAAGTGTATGCAGACCGAGTTTGAGATGAGCATGATGAGAGAGCTCAACTACTTTCTTGGGCTGCAAGTCAAACAAATGTCAAATGGAATTCATCTGTCAGTCGAAGTATACAAAGGACATGCTGAAGAAATTCTATCTTGACAACGTCAACCAATCAGCACTCCAATGGCTACTTCAACCAAACTTGAACCAGATGATAGCGGCAAACCCGTAGATCAACGTAAGTATCGAGGTATGATAGGCAGTCTACTTTACCTTACTGCTAGTCGCCCTGATATTATGTTTAGCGTTTGCCTGTGTGCTAGATATCAAGCAAATCCTAAGGAATCACACATGACCGCGGTTAAGCGTATCTTTCGATACCTTAAGGGTACGGTTACAGTCGGACTATGGTATCCCAAGTCAACATTATTTGACCTCATTGGTTACTCTGATGCTGACTTCGCCGGATGCCAGGTCGACCGTAAAAGTACAAGTGGTACGTGTCATTTATTAGGAAAGGCTTTAGTCTCTTGGTTTAGCAAGAAGCAGAATTCTGTGTCGACTATCCATAACAGAAGCTGAATACATCGCAGCTGGGCGTTGTTGTTCACAAATTCTGTGAATGAAGCAAACCCTTGAAGACTACAACTTATCTTTCATGCATATTCCAATATTTTGTGACAACACTAGTGCTATAAATCTTACTAAGAACCCCATTTGTCACTCACGCACGAAGCACATTGAAATACGTCACCGCTTTTTGCGTGATCGTCAGCAAAATGGCACGATTAACTTAGAATTTATTGACACTGATCATCAGTTAGCAGATTTTTTCACAAAACCATTATCCGAAGAGCGCTTCAATTTTCTTTGTCGTGAACTTGGAATTTTAGATGAAGCTGTTGTAAATTAAAATTAACCTGCATAAATATCGAGTATATCTTGATTCTCTTATGATGAACTTGCTATGGGTACAAGCCGAAAGGGTCCTTCTGACAACAAGGCATAGAAGCCTAAGCGACACGATGCATTAGTCCTCAGGACTACCGCTAGCTGGGATCCGACCCCTGCAGCTAACCCATGGCAGCTTCAAAATATTGAATTATGATATAATTCCTTGTTTATTATATGGTTCATTTTCATTTATCACATGCTGAAATACTAATTTTTAACTTCATATCGCTGCTTCAATCTCACTATCTGTTATTCTTTTGTTTACTTGTTGGCTCTTTCCTGTAATTATACTCATGTCTTATATTGGTTTTTCTATTACTTAACCAATATTTTTCATTTTTTGCCTGATTCCTGTTCTGCGACCAGGACCCGGAATTCGGGCCGAACTCTGCCCCTACCAGAGTTCGGGCCGAATTCGGCCTGACTGTTCCAGAACCGGGAACAGTCTCAGCCGTTGATCAAAATTAAGATCCAATGGCCATTAGTTTGTCCGACCAAGAGAAACCCTTCCCATATTTTCGGTCTTTCTTCCTCTCCTTCCTTCTTACCTCATTTCCCACTTCTCCAACACAATTTTCTTAAAACCCTAACCCTAATTTCTCCTTTCTAGAGCTCCATTCTTCCCCAAACTCAAGGTGAAGGCTATTTTTCAATTCTCCTTCATTGTTTATCACTAGTTTAAGGTATAATTCCATACTTTTCTATATCTCAATTTCTTTCATTATCTATTGTGTTATGGCTCCACGTTTGCTCAACCGCGAGAAGAGACTTCGGACCGAGGGCGCATCCTCGTCGAATGCTCCTCCTCCGTTGCACCGCCCGTTGCACCACCCGTTGCACCGGTCATTGAACAACAACCACCAATCCATCCGTTGTTCAATCCTCCACGTCTCCATGATCCAAACACTTTTGACGACCGAATCTTTGTACACTAGACGCATCAAATGATTGGTTTAGCGATTTTTGGACACGTCCGGTGTTTGTGGGACACCCTATCAACTTTACTATATTTTCTCAATATGATGCACTCTTTCATGACCTTTGCCTTGATGAACTTGTTACCACAAATTCGGTCATTTATCGTAGTGCTGTTCAGATGTTTTACTGCAACTTAACCCATGATGATACTCATATTTATTTACGGGTTGCGGGTATTGACATCTCATTTGATGATTTTGAATTGGCCGAATATCTTGAACTTCAAGAGCCAAATTCTTGGGAAAAGCTTGTTGAAGCTAGATCATTTCAATTTCCCGAAGGAATTTCACTTGCAAGCTTCAAGGACGACTTGTGTAGCCCTAACACACGTCCTCATAAGCTTTTGGCTAAATTCCTCAATCCTTATTTCTATGAACTTCATCGGATCATTTTCAACACCATTCTACCCAAAGCGGGTTCTACCGATGAAGTCACTTATTTTGAAATATCGACCTTATACCATCTCCACTTCCATGTTCCCTTTAATCTTCCACGCACAATGATGGATTGGATGATTAACAGTAGGAAGAAACCGAGATGTTTGGTTTATGCATTATACCTTCCTATGATCCTTCGTGCGTTTCATGTACCCCTTGATGAGTGTCCATTCTTACCTGCCCCTGCCTTCCTCTCTAAGGCAAGGAGGCTTCAGGCAGCCATTGGCTCACCAGTAGTGTCTGAACATTCTGATGATGAGCCAGATGCCCCTCCTCTTGGACAGGATCCTCCTCCTCCTCCTGTCACTCTCGAGTCTCTTCAAACCATGCTCCGAGATCGCTTCACTTTGGAGGAGGATCGTTGGACTCAGCTGGATTATCGGACCACCTTGCGGATGAGTGCTATCAGTAACTCGCAGCATGACATTCGGTATTCTATGTCTCGCCATCCTTTCATGCCCATTCCTATGGAGCGAGACCCCGAGCGTGAGGGATTTTGTTTGATGACCCTTGGGTTCGTCGCTACATGGATCCAGATGCGGCATTTGTGGACCCACGTCGCTCCTTTACTGATCCATCGGACGACGTCGGGCCCTCTCGTGCTCGATGATGGATATGGACTACTCTTGATGCTGCTACTGAGTATCTTAGATTATAGTTTATGTATTTTGTTTTTAGTTGCTTTTATGTACTTGGTTTGTATTAGACTTATTATGAGTTGACTTTTGAGACTTTAGTAGTTCTATTATCAGTTTATGTCATTATGCCTCTTGAGACATTTGGTTGTTATATCAGTTTATATGCAGTTTCTTCTCATATCTTTTGGTGTGTTTGCCAATTATTACTTGTTTATCTCATATTGCTAAATGCCAAAAGGGGGAGACATGTATATTCTCTGTATATTCTATATGTGCTTTTGGCAAGAATGTTATTAACAGGCCAACAAGATTCACAACATTGTTTATGGGGGAGCTATTCTTAAGCTCGGCACTGATTATGGGGGAGCTATGTCTTTACATGTGTCCAGGTATGAATATTGAATATACAATTCTTATTTTGTCAATTATCAATATGGGGGAGATTGTTGACACAAAGTCACAGTCAACCAAATATTGATAACATTGACTAAATAATAATTGTCATAATTCAATACGACACACGACGACTACATCCAGCTCAAGCCAGACGACAGCTCAGTTTTGCAAAATGCAAGTCATTTTTGAGTCTGTACTTTTATATTTATTGAGTCTAGACTGTTGTAAGCTGAGTTGTGCTGAGCTCTTGAGACTTAACCTATAACCTATCCAAAATCCATAAAGCTCCACATCCAAAATAAGCCCATTGGACCTTTAGACCCATTCTGTGCTCTGGAGACAGAGTTCGGGCCGAACTCTGCCTCCACACAGAGTTCGGGCCGAACTCTGTTCCCTAAAAATTAGCACCCTAATTTTTAGGGTTGGATGGTTGCTAGTTGTCCAACGGCCAAATTTTTTAAAATTCCTACCAAAATTCTGGCCGAATTCTGCCTGCTAAAACCCTATAAATAGGCCAAGAATTCTCTCATTTTCATTCATCCAATCTTCTCTCTCTTCTCTTAAGCTCAATATAAGCCATACCCTTCTTCATCTACTAGCCACAAGCTTCCTAAGTCTCGAGTGTTCAGCATCTCTCAGTTAGGAGTCTTGTGCAAGAGTTCAAGAAGTCGCTTGGAAAATTCCAAGCATCGCCACTGCGATCCTTTATAAGAAGTTGACGTGCTCTTCTGAAGAAAAGGCACGGGATGTAACTACTATTTCACAAATAGTAGATTTAATTCTGAGCTAGAGTTCTCAGGCCTGGACTAGTCCTCCACGAGGAAAACCAGGTTAAAATCGGTTGTGTTTGCGTATGCTTTCTTGCTCCTTATTTATTTTCGCATTTACTCTGATTATTTTTAGATTGTGAAAGAGTTGAATTTTTTAATTGGCTATTATCGTTATAAACTCTATTCACCCCCCTCTAGAGTTGCCATCTGTTCTTCACAAGTTTCTAAAGAAATATTATGTCTGATGGCGGAACCAGCATAGGCGCCTACATCCCCTGAAAAGGGTGCCTATGAGTTCTGGTAAGGGGATCTTCCTCTCTCTCCTATATGCTCTCAAGTAGATGAAGCACTTCACGTCCACATTACCTCTAGATTGCTTCTACACCTGAAAGATGCGGGTACCATGTCCATATTTCTCGGAGTAGTCGTTCTTCTCGCATCAGTTCTATGGTTATTCCGATGGTCTAGAAAACAGTTCACGTCCATATTACCTCTGGATTGTTGTTCTATATCCCGACAAAGATTAAGCCTACCACGTACATATTACTTCTGGTCAGGAAAATCCATGGTGAAGATTCCTTCTTTATTTTGAAGACAAAAGCAAAGGGGACATGAAAGCTTCTATATATAAAAACATGTGGCTACAAAGACCTATTACAGACTCTTCGTAGTTACATACACGAAGCAAAAAGGCTAAAATTGTAGTACAAGCTCTCAATAGTACGGGCGAGGCGGTGACGGAGCCAATCACTTCCTGGTTAAAGGAAGCCACCGCCCGAAGCAGCTACTGGCCCAAGCCGGGGATGAAGACCAGCACAGGACTCCCCTATCTCCCTAGCTGGCCATGGGAGCAACCACAGCTGCAGGCCTTGCTATTCCTCGGGATGACAAGCGATCCAAATTCAGGAAGCAGAGGTCCATGACGCCATTAACGCCTACGACATCTAGAGCATGGGGACGTCTCAAGATCCAATGGTAGTTCTATTACGACTTCTTCGGATGAAAAGGTTTGCCACTGACGGCCGCCTTAAGCAAACTCCAGGGTCATCAACAGCGAGTATCGAGCAAGCAAGGCCATTATGGAAGTAGCTGAGTCTTCTCTTGGAAGGGGTAGTCCTTTATATAGACTATTCGCGTGGTCCAAGCATGAGCCAAATATCGGTCAGAAAGAAGCTTACAAGCTAAGCCAAAGCTCCACTCCATGTCATATGACAGTACTGCAAGTGATCGAAGGAACGACTCTGAACCTCCTCTGCCAAAGAGATTCACAATCCCTGCAAAGATGCAAGAGGCTCCAATATCAAGAAGTCATCATGAGCTCTTGCTCTGAAATGACTCAGGACAATTAATGCTAAAGAGTTAGGCGAGACACCAGCCATCATCCATCTCGTACAATCCTGCCATGTGTTCATGCTTCTGTTCAAATTATCCCGAGCTTGACTCATGTTTGGGACGCTTTAAAGGGGCTCTTGTAGAAGCATAAAAATCTCAGCTGATGACATCCTTTCGCCACAGAACAGATGATACAAAGGCTCAGCCCAAGTGCTAAAAAGACAAAACAGAAGATATGGAAAGAAGTCCCTTACGTTTCATGGCTACCAAAGTCTAGTACAGACACATCGAGACTACACAAAAATGACTAATTCTGTTCATCTAGAAAGGATCTAGTACAGATTCGACAGAGCCTAGAAGGGTCTACAAGGGATTCGGTCTTCGTCAAAGCACAGCCCTTCTTCTTCATACCAGAAGATTATCCTCTATCGAGGCATATTCTGACCTTTTTATGGGTATAGCCTCCCAGAAGCATATCAGCCACTCCGCCAAAGCAAGCAGCTTCATGAAGCAGTCATTGGCCCGAGCCTTCAAAAAGCCAGCAGGTCGCGAATCCCTGAATGGGAAGGACATAGCACAACCTGTGGCTCTTCGGGTTGGCTATCCACCCATGACCTAGGTCGTCAGGGCCTCAAAGATCCCCCAGACATCGCCCAGAGTTGAACTCCCTAAGGAGGACATTTACATACTTCTTAAGGGCAGCAATGTCTCCTTCTATACAGAGTTCTTCTATAAGACATGGCTCCTATGAACGAGAAAAGCCTCAACCAACAGCCAACTTATACAAGGTCGATCACTGCTCGAAGTTAAGTTTGGATCTTGCATGGAAGTGAAGGATGCTTAGAAGAAGACAATGACTCTTTAGAGGAGAACTTCCCCTTTATAGGACCGAGAATGGCTCAGAGTGCACGCCACATGGCCGACTGTCAGAATTTTCGCATTAATAGGATGAATCTAAGACTTTGTGTGCCCCGCTTTCGATAGGCGATAGACTTCGTAATATGCTTGCGCCGAATCAGATCGATCAGGAACTTAGATGGCCATTGACTCGATCGCTGAGTTTGGTAAACGATAACACCTTGCGGCATCGATCAAATGATTTGGACGAATGTTACGAGAATCAATCCAACTAATGGAACGACTTCTGTTAGAATAAGTCCTAGATGCAGCAGCCTATGTCTCGACGAGTGAGCTCTATATAGTCCCTTCGACGGGACCGGACTGTTGTATGGTTTTTTTGGAGCTTTTGCCGCTTGGTTTTGATGAAAGTGCTTTTGTGTCATTTTCTGAATGCAATATACAAATTTCAAAGCAAAGGAATAAAGAAAGAATGCTAACTAAGTGTTGGTGCCATTGCAGAAGCTCGCGTGACTAAAGCATGAATATTGCAAAGCGCTTTGATGGTCGGCACGATTAAAGTACTTGGTGGGTGATTCGGCCCTTTCTTTTCTACTCTGTCCCGCAAACGAAATTTCTTTGCCTCGAACTCATTCAAATTGACGATGCCAAGTTTAATACATGCCAATCCACTAAGGTCAAGAACTCGAGAAAAACGTATCGATTCAGAGTAATCTACTCTAAAAATATAAGTTTCGCACCAAAATCAGAATGTTTAAGGTTCTAGTAAAATAGACTATTTCACGTGCTGTAAAATAATATGAAATGTTGATTGTGGCTTAGGATGCTCGGACAATTTGGTGCCTACAAGACGCTAAATCAGGAGTACGGCTTTGGGGAAAATGAATCGTTGCATGAGTTGGGAGAAATGATATTGTCGTTCAATACTGTCTGTGCTATACAAATCTATTTGCACATATTAAACTGTTCACGCATTGGCATGGTCATGGATAGCTTGTGCACAAGTTTGATTTTCCTCGAATCGGTATCCGGGGCATCAATATCGAATCGATCTGAGGGAAATAAATAATCGTGCTTCGGTACTGACGCATTGTGGGACCGTCAGTCAGGCTTGCAACCTAGACTGAACGGGCTAAAATATCGTTGAGATAGTCCCAAGTGGTGGTAACACCAATGACCGCATATATGATAGAGCATGCTCACCTATTGTTTATACAGGTAGTAAATATTATCTGTATTTTATCCAGGGACGAGCACGACCGTGATAAGAATTGTGATAAATCTTTATGCTTCAATGTGTGCTTTACTACTTCAAAGATGGCTATCGACATAAACTGAATTCATTTATTTCTAAATAAAAAGAAAACACTATAGCATGCCTTCCTTAACAAGCAGAGTCGGTTTAGACGAGTGGGTTCGTTTCGTCCAGTTAGCAATTGTGTTTTGCTAACCCCCTCCCTAACTCCCCAAGTGCTGCGGGAGCCCTAAACTGAAGTTGAAGTACGGAGAGGCGTTTTGAAGCTCTTTCTATTCCGAAGTATTTTGAAGCCAATTTAATCGAAGGCTTATGTATAAAGGGCGAATGTATGGAACGACAAGTGTTAGTCCAGGCAGCTTGTCGAGTATATTTCTTTTGTTTTAATCAATGTAGCCGCAACGGCATCCAATGTAATTACGACTTGCACTTTGTTGCAAGCTATGAATGAAAAGCATATTTCTATATTCCTAAACTGCGTCTTATATTCTGATGTAATTTATGAAGTTTCAACTTGGTGTTTCAATATAATAATCAACATAACGTTCTTTCCTTGTACGAGTGCAATTCCAGACTCGTACGGCATCACGCCTTAGCGAGGACGATCGATTCGGTATAATAACACCAGGGACGAATGGTTTGTCGACTTGGGGTGACAAATTGGTATCCGAGCATAGTTATGTTTTCAAATTTTTAAAAGTTTTTTGTTGGACTGTTCATTGCGATTCCTCGATTGAATGCTTGTCGACATGCTGCGTGAAATAAAGTTCCATACAAGTAAGCCCGTTGATGTTTTAAAAAATACTAATGGGTTTACTTTGTTTTGTAGGGATGACTAAGAAAAATAAGAATAATCCCGAAACAATAACCCAAACCGTGGATAGTACGTCAAGTTCAAAGAGTACTGGCCCTAGTGAGACGACGATGGAGAAAATGCTACAATTGATGGAGCTGCAGCAGCAACAACTTCAGATGCAAATCAAAGCCCAATTTGATGTGCAGCAGAAGTAGATGGACGCCCTGACTCGGATAGCGAACAATATGGCGACCAACACCAATGCAACGGTCGTGACGTCCGAAGTGAAGGAAGACGATAAATAGTCGAGGAAAGTTTGACCACCAGGGGTGAACTCTTCTTCTTTGCTCAAAGCATCAGAGTTTCATAAGATGAACCCGCTGAAGTTCAATGGCCGAGCAGAGCCTGATGTGATAGTAGGATTGCTTACTGAGGTTGAGGACTTATTTAATCTTCTCTCCATCGAAGGGTCCCAGAAGGTGACTTGTGCGACAGTACAGCTATCTCTCAGAGCATATGACTGGTGGGCAGCGAAGAAAAGAAAAATCTATGAAATCGACCCCAACACCAAGATTTCCTGGGAAATATTCAAGACAGCCTTTCTTAAGCAGTACATTCCCACGCTGTCCATCGTCAAAAGAAGATGAGTTCATGATGTTACGACAAGAAAATATGACTGTCGACGATTATGACTCGAGCTTATCGAAAGTAGCAAAGTTTGTCGGTGCCTTCCTGCCCAACAAGGATGGTGTGAACGCTTCCAACAAGGCCTGAACGACGAACTGCGTCGAGACGTCATGAACCAAAGATGTCAGACCTACCGCGAATCCTACGATGCGGCTCTTGATAGTGAGCAGATCTTTGGCCGTATGTCACAACGGGCAGTGCCAATCGTCCGTAACAACTTCAACAAGCGTCCTAACGATGCCGGGAGATCGGGAGTATCAAAACGTCCGAACATATTTGATAACAGGGGCCATGGCGGACAACACTGTAACAGGTACGGTAGGCTGGGCACCGAACAACCGATTGCGTCATGAGATCTTGCTACAAGTGTGGCGAGGTAGGCCATATAGCTACACATTGTCCGAGAAATGTTCTGAATCAACACAATCCACCAAGAAATGTTCTGAATCAATATAAAGTGCCTATACTACAAGGCGCAAATGCGGTGCCCGTGAACCCGCAGAATCAACGCCATGGAGCTCAAGGCCGAGTTTATGCATTAACTTGGGATGAGGCGTTCGCATCCGATACTGTATAACAAGTATATTACTCTATAAAAATATACATGCTCGAGTTTTATTCGATTCGGGTGCAATTCATAGTTTTATATCTGCTGATTATGCAAAAAAAATAACAATGCAATCAGTAGATATGAACATTAGCATTAGCACTCCATTGGGAGTCGATATGCCTGCGAACTTTATTTGTAGGAATAGCCACATTTGCATCGGGAAAAAAAATCTATCCTTGGAAGCCATCGTACTAGACATCAAAGAGTACATCATAATCTTGGGCATGGATTAGTTGGGCGCTTGTCATGCAACAATCGAGTGCGCGGAGAAGAGAGTAGTGTTTGATCTTTCTTACGAGATAGAGTTCTCATATTCGTGTTGTACGGTCTCGAAGACGCAATGATGGTATCGGCAATCTGGCGAGGCGTATGTTGTATTTCGGCTGTACGGGATACTTGGCATCAGTTCGAGATACGAGGAAGGATAGTGCAAACACAATGTAGACTGATATTGTGGCAGATTTCCCTAACGTTTTTTCTAACGAGATGCCGGGATGCCGTCGGATCGAGAAATAGAATTCAGCAACGACACCTTCCGGATACATGGCCAATATCAAAAGCGCCTTACCGAATGGCTCTAGCAGAACTAAAGGAACTGATGGTGCAATTACAAGAGTTGCTAGACCATGAATTTATTCGCTCTAACGTCTCTCCGTCGGGCTCCTGTTCTATTTGTGAAAAAGAAGGATGTCGATGCGGCTATGCATCGACTATCGTGAACTCAATAAGGCGACCGTGCGGAACAAGTATCCCTTGCTACGAATCGATGACTTGTTTGACCAACTGCAAGGTATCAATATTTTCAAAAATCTATCTTCGTTCAGGCTATCATCAGTTGAAAATCAAGTCCGATGATGTATCGAAGTCTGCCTTCCGCACTCAAATTGTCATTATGAATTCCTAGTCACACCGTTCGGTTTGACGAATGCCCCAGCCGCTTTCATGGATCTGATGCACCGAGTCTTCTGACCCCAAATTGATAAATTTGTAGTCATATTCATCGAGAATATCCTTATCTACTCAAAGAATCGAGAAGAGCTGAAGAACACTTGAAGACGGTATTACAGACTCTGCGTGAAAATAAATTATATGCCAAGTGGAGTAAATGCGAGTTCTATATGAGTAGTCTGACATTCTTCGGACATATCTCTGCCGAAGGCGTCACGGTGGACCCAACGAAGATTGAAGCGGTGGTAGATTGGAAATGACCTACCTCGGCTAGCAACATTCGAAGTTTTCTGGCTTAGCAGGCTACTAATGAAGATTCATGTAAAGCTTTTCAAAACTAGCGTCGTCTGATCGTCTAACCTAGACGGGAGTAGTATTTGAATGGAGTGACGACTGTGAATCCAGCTTTCAAGAGTTGAAGCAACGGCTCATCTCAGCTCCAATCCTTGCACTTCCAGACGGTCCAGAAGGCTTTCAGATCTTCAGCGACGCATCGGGAACTGGCCTCGGGTGCGTACTAATGCAGAGAGATAAAGTCATCTCCTACGCTTTACGGCAGTTGAAGCAGCACGAGAAAAACTATCCGACGTATGACCTAGAATTGGCGGCGATCGTGTTTGCATTGAAACTCTAGCGGCACTACCTCTATGGTGTGGCTTGCAAAATCTACACATATCATAAAAGCCTAAAATACTTGTTTATAGAACGAGAACTCAACTTACGGCAGCGACGTTGGTTCAAACTCATAAAAG
This sequence comes from Iris pallida, assembly GCA_029216955.1. Taxonomy (NCBI): domain Eukaryota; kingdom Viridiplantae; phylum Streptophyta; class Magnoliopsida; order Asparagales; family Iridaceae; genus Iris; species Iris pallida. The sequence continues at coordinate 25,956,368 of JANAVB010029819.1, read as the reverse complement.
ATTATGAGCTAACGATCAAGTATACGCCGGGCAAGGAAAACGTTATAGCCGACGTGCTGAGCAGAATGTTTATGGGATCACTGGCCATAAATTATGAGATACGACGAGACCTTGAAGCGATGGGTATCGAACTCAGAATTGAGTATCGATACCTATACCTAGCTCAGTTGAAGTTAGGGTCGAGCCTGCTTAGCAAAATAAAGACCGCACAGAAAGACATTTTTCCTGAAGAAGATGTGCGAGCTAATTTTAACAGAAAGGGCAACTGACTTTGTGGAAGACGGATACGGAACGATGCGACTAAAAGGAAGGCTCTGCATTCCTGAAACTGTCGAACTCAGAAAAGAAATTCTGACGGAGGTACATTATGCGAAGTACTCATTACATCCTAGAAGCACCAAGATGTACAAGGACTTGCGCACAAACTTTTGGTGGTACGGTATGAAGAAAGACGTGGCTACTTTCATGTCATAGTGCATGGCGTATCAGTAAGTGAAGGCAGAAACCAAAGGCCAGGCGGAGAGCTACAGAACCTCACCATTCCCGAGTGGAAGTGGGACAACATCTCGATGGATTTCATTATAGGATTTCGAAGACATCGTAGGAGAATGACACAATTTGGGTCATTGTTGATAGATTGACCAAGTCGGCTCACTTCATCGCAATTAAAGTAGGATGGAGCATCGATCGGTTAGCACAAATCTATATCGACGAGATTGTTCGACTGTACGGGGTACCGACCTCCATAATTTTGGACATAGACGGGCGATTCCTATTGCATTTTTGGACGAGCCTGCAAGCGACGATGGGGACCAAACTAAATTTTAGTTCTGGGTACCACCCCAGACAGACGTTCAGACAGAGAGGGTAAATCAAATCTTAGAGGATATTTTACGTCTGTGTGCGTTCGATTTAAAGACTAGTTGGGATACGCATTTGCGCTTGCGGAGTTTGCGTATACAATAGTTATCAGTCGAGCATTCAGATGGCTCCATATGAAGCACTCTATGGAGGAAGTGTCATTCTCCAATATGCTGGGATGAAGTCAGAGAACGACAAATGCTCAAACCGAAACTGGTGGAGCAGTCCGTCGAAAAGGTCCACTTGATCCGAGATCGACTCCGTATCGCGCAAAGTCGATAAAAGAGCTACGCAGATCTTCGTTGACGACTGCTAGAATTTTTGGTCGGGGACTATATGTTTCTGAAAGTAACACCCATGCGTGGCGTAATGCGATTCGCGTTAAAGGCAAATTGAGCCCGAGATTTCTAGGCCCCTTCGAGATCATCGAATGAGTTGCAATGGTTACTTATCGGATCGTACTACCTCCTGCCTTGGCTGATGTACATGATGTTTTCCATGTTTCACAACTTCAAAAATATGTGCACGATCCAAGTCACGTGGTTAGCTTCGATCAGTTGGAGCTACGTACTGACTTGTCTTACTCGGAGGAGCCTATTCAATTTTGGACCGTAAGGAGAGGGTATTATGAAATCGCTCGATGTCCTTGGTTCGCGTGCTTTGGCGGAACCATTCAGTTGAAGAGTCGACGTGGAAAATGGAGGCAAAGATGAAGGAGAAGTACCCTTCGTTGTTTGCCTAATTTAAGGTCAGGCCCTTGTTCGTAAGTTTCAGAACGAAACTTTTTCTTAGTGCTATATTATGTAGTGCCCTACTTTCGATAGGCGATGGACTTCGTAATATACTTGCACCAAGTCAGATCGGTCGAGAACTTAGATGGCCATCTAACTCGATCGCTGAGCTTGGTAAACGATAACACCTTGCGGCATCGATCAAATCGATTTGGACGAATGTTACGAGAATCGATCCAACTAATAGAACGACTTCTGTTGGAATAAGTCCTAGATGCAGCGGCCTGCGTCTTGGCGAGTGAGCTCTATATAAGAGTCCCTTCGATAGGACCAGACTGCTGTATGGTTTTCTTGGAGCTTTTGCCGCTTAGTTTTGATGAAAGTGCTTTCGTGTCGTTTTCTGAATACAATCTACGAATTTCGAAGCAAAGGAATAAAGAAGGAATGATAACTAAGTGTTGGTGCCATTGCAGGAGCTCGCGTAACTAAAGCTTGAACATTGCGAAGCGCTTCGACGGTCGGCACAATCAAAGTACTTGGTGGGTGATTCGGCCCCTTCTTTTCTACTCTGTCCCGCAAATGAAATTCCTTTGCCTCGAACTCATTCAAATCGACAATGCCAAGTTAAATGCATGCCAATCCACTAAGGTCAAGAACTCGGAAAAAACGTATCGATTCAGATTAATCTACTATAAAAATATAAGTTTTGCACCAAAATTGGAAAGTTTAAGTTTCTAGTAAAAAGATAGACTATTTCACGTGCTGCAAAATAATATGAAATATCGATTGTGGCTTATGATGCCTCGGGCAATTTGGTGCCTACAGGACGCTAAATCGGGAGTACGACTTTGGAGAAAATGAATCGTTGCATGAGTTGGAAGAAATGATAATGTCGTTCAATATTGTCTGTGCTATCCAAATCTGTTTGCACATATTAAATTATTCACGCATTGGTATAGTCATGGACAGCTTGTGCACAAGTTTGATTTTCCTTGAATCGGTATTTAGAGCATCGGTATCGAATCGACCTAGGGGAATGAATAATCGTGCTTCGACACTGATGCATTGCGGGACCGTCAGTCAGGCTTGCAACCTAGACTGAACGGGCCGAAATGCCGTTGAGATAGTCCCAAGTAGTGGTAACACCAATGACCGCATATAAGATAGAGCATGCTCACCTATTATCTTATGTAGATAGTAAATATTATCTGTGTTTTATGCAGGGATGAGCATGGCCGTGTTAAGAATTGTGATAAATCTCTATGCTTCAATGTGTGCTTTACTACTTCAAAGCTGACTATCGATATGAACTGAATTCATTTAGTTCTAAATAGAAAGAAAACTCTATATCATGCCTTCCTTAACAAGCAGAGTCGATTTAGACGAGTGGGTTCATTTCGTCCACTTAGCAATTGTGTTTTGCTAACCCCTTCCCTAAGTCCCCAGGTGCTGGGGGAGCCCTAAACTGAAGCTGAAGTGCGGAGAGGCATTTTGAAGCTCTTCCTATTTCAAAGTATTTTGAAGCCAATTTAATCGAAGACTTATGTATAAAGGGGAAAATGTATGGAACGACAAGTGTTAGTTCAGGAAGCTTGTTGAGTATATTTCTCTTATTTCAATCAATGTAGCCGTAACGGCATCCAATGTAATTACGACTTGCACTTCGTTGCAAGCTATGAATTGAAAGCATATTTCTATCTTCCTAAACTACGTCTTATATTCTGATGTGATTTGTTAAGTTTTAACTTGGTTTTTCAATATAATAATCAACATAACGTTCTTGTCTTGTACGAGTGCAATTCTAGACTCGTACGACATCACGCCTTAGCGAGGATGATCGATTCGGCACAATAACACCGGGGACGAACGGTTTGTCGACTCGGGGCATGACACTCAGCACAATAAGTGTCAGTCTTATACCCATTGGAATTCCCTATATTACGGTGGTAATTAAGAAGAAAGTCCTTAAAAAGCGGGTATTTATCGCTCTTTACTTCAGAAGCCAAAGCCTTCAAGCCAGAGGTGTAGCTACTCGCCTGCGCTAATCTCAGAAGCAAGATGGTGGTAGGCCCCGCCCATTCTTTTACTTCAGAAACCGGTGTCTTCATTCTAGAGGTGCAGCTATGCCTGCGCCAACCCCAGACACACAAGGGTGTTATACCCTTTCCTCCAAAGCCAACGCCTTCAAAGTTCAGAGGAACAACTACTTACATGCATCCACATAAGGCGCAGGATAGTGATATGTTTACACCATCTCCATTCCTACGATGCAGTAATGTGCTCCGATCCAAAAGCTTAAGTCACTTCTCTACAAGAGACTTGGGAACTCCTACTACAACCAATGCAAGTCAGTCGGTCGCTCCAAAAGCACAGCAACCTCACCAACCTGAAGCACAAGCCTACTCGTCGCCTACAGCACAGTGACTCTGTTGCTCTGAAATACAGCTACATTGTTGCTCTAAATGCATAAAAATCTCGTCGTCATTCGAAGCCAAGTCAACTCGTCGCTTGAAAGCACAGAGGCTCCATCGTCTCCAGAAGCATGGTCTACTCGTCGCTCCAAAAGTACAATAGTACTTAGTCCTCAACAGAGGTGTAGGAAGCATGGGTCCACCCAATTGGTTTGTTTAAACCACCTCTTGTAGAAACGATTGGGATTAAATCCTGATTGATATCATATCAGATTTATTTAAATCTTAGACGAGGATCAATAAACTCCAAACCTAGGATGAAATCCCAAGATTTATTTGGCTGTATCCGAGCAAGCAAATCGACACGCGCTATGTGTCACCTCCTTCGGTTATGTTGATAACCATCAGAGATCTCGATTGAGGGGAATCTCGATATCTGCCACGTGTTAGTGCCGCAGAAGCCCGCACCGTGCAATGACAGCAGATTCTTTCATATCTCAGGAACCCTAATGCACATCGCATTTGTGCTCGGTTCTCTATAAATAGAAGGAGTTCTCCTTCAACTTAAAAAAGAGAGCGACAACCTTCATCTAAGAAGGAACAATCCACCAACCAACCAATAGAAGAGCAACCCCCTCTAAGGGATCTTCTCTTCCAGACAGCCTTTTGATCGGTGACCCCAGAGTTTCATCAAAGGTGCCAGATAGCCAGAGCAAGGTTGATTCGTCGTCATATCGTCAACGGAGTAAAGGAGCCGCTGCAGTGCTCGATCTCCACCGTCACACTTTCCCAGAAACCTCTTCTTCCTATACTTAGAATATCCTGTTTAGGACTTCTTTCTTTGTACACAGATATCTTATACGTTCAATAAAGCAAAAAGTTCATTCAACCTTTTGTTATGTCGAACAGTAGCGTACATCAAACTCCCGATGACGCTTGCATACTCCAGCTATCTGACGCTTTTCCTCGAATTTGGCTCCAACTTCAGGTCACACCGGTAGGGCATATCGATCACTGGAAGATCCTGATATCCGTAGCGTGTGACCATTTTATCAATATAATGAGATTGTGACAATGCTAGTCCAGTGTCTGTCTGAATGATCTTGATGCCCAAGATCACATCAACTTCCCCCAAGTCTTTTATACTGAACTTGGTTGGGATGAACTTCTTTGTCTCTATGACACTGCCTATATTCGTACCTATGATCAGCATATCGTCCACGTACAGACAAACGATTACACCTCTTCCATCATTGAACTTCGTATAAACACACTTGTCCGTTTCGCTGACCCTGTAGCCATTTGACCTTATGATCTTGTCAAACTTCTCATGCCACTTTTTAGGAGCCTGCTTCAAACCGTACAAGGATTTTCCTAAATTGCAATTTTTGTCTTCAATGTCCTTGACGACAAATCCTTATGGCTGTTGCATATAAATCTCTCCGGTTAGCTTGCCATTCAGGAATGTTGTCTTTACATCCATTTGATGTATCACCAACTTATGTATTACTGCGAGAGCAATTAACATTCTGATGGTGGTCATTCGGGCTACTGGAGCATACTTGTCGAAGTAGTCGATCCCCTGCTTCTGAGAGAACCCCTTGGCTACTAGCCTAGCCTTGAACTTGTCAATGGTTCCATCCACTTTCATCTTCTTATTGAAGATCCATTGCATCCGATGAGTTTCACTTCTTTAGAAAGATCAACCAACACCCAAGTGTTATCGGAGGTGATTAAATCAATTTCATTATCGATCGCCTCCTTCCAGAAAATAGCGTCTCTGGTCTTCATCGCCTCATCGCAGGTAAGGGAATATGCTTCCACATTATAGGTGACAAAGTCATCTTTAAAGTCATTCGGTCTCCTCATTCGCTTAGTTGATGGTTCAGCGAGTTCTGGTTCAAGTGTTATCTCATATACAACAACTTCTTCTTTGACTACGTTCTCATTAGAAACTTTAATTTCCTGTGCACCCTCATTATTCTCTAAAATGTCCGCAAGAACAACGTTCTTGTGCCTTACAAATTTATTTTCAAAGTATTCTGCGTTACGAGATTCAATGATATGATTTGATTCTATATCAAGAAATCTCTGAGCGTCACTCTTCTCGGCATATCACAAGAAGATCGTCTTCATAGTCAATGTCCCAAGCTTCTGAATCTTCAGATCTGGGAGCTTTATATATGCCAGACACCCCCACACTCGAATGATATTCAAGTTAGGTCTGACTTTGACCAGAGTTCATGAGGAGTGATGTCAGAAGTTGCATACGGCACTCTATTCAGAATAAAAGTGGCCGTCAATGCAGCTTCTCCCCAATAGCATTTTGGAAGACCCGCAGTCAACAGCATTGAGTTCATCATTTCTGTCAAAGTTCTGTTCTTCCTTTCTGCTACTCCGTTAGATTGAGGAGAATATGGAGCAATAGTTTCGTTGATGATTCCAAGTTCTTTGTAGAACGATGCAAATTTATGAGACCGATACTCTCTGCCTCGATTAATTCTTAATCTCTTGAGTTGTTGTTTAGTTTGTCGTTCAGCTTCGCCCTGAACTTTTTGAACTTCTCGAACGCTTCGTCTTTAGACTTCAGCAAGTAGACGAACGCATATTTTGAGAAGTCATCGATGAAGGTTATGAAATACTTCATCCCGGCTTTTATAGAGAATTATTTGAAGTCACAGATATCAGAATGTACCAACTCTAAAAGATCTGTGCTTCGATTAACCCGATGAAAGGGTTTTTTTTGTGATCTTCGTTTGAGCAGACACTTCACATTTCTCTATCTTACCCCCACATTTGGAGATAAGTCATAGAATAGATATTTTGTTTATTCTTTTACAATGAACATGTCTTAGTCTATTATGCCACAACTCAAGAGTATATTCAGAATAAGCGAATGCATTAATTTTAATTGACTGAGTTACAAGCTTAAGTTTAAAAATCCCTTCGGTATAAAAGACTTTCCCCAAGTAGGTTCCTTTTATGGACATCACCATCTGTCCATCATTGATGTCCATCCTTAGGCCCGCGTTATAGGCCTCCAGAGATCAGGTTCTTTACAATAACAGGTACATGCTTCACGTCTTAAAGCGTCAGAGACTTTTCTGAAGTCAGCTTCAACACCACCGTCCCGATCCCTTGCACTTCAGCATGTGCCTAGTTCACCACCATAACATTTTTAGAGTTTGGTTTGTACGTGGTGAACCATTCCTTGCTAGAGAAGACATGGCATGTGGCACCGGTGTCTACCCACCAGTGAGCGTAAGCCCCCACCGCAGTGACCTGAGCAATCATAGTAATTACGACAGTAACCATGAAAACCTTACTAGACTCACCTTGCTCTGACTGCTTGGGCTTAGATCTGCAGTCGCTCTTATAATGGCCTTTCTTGCCACAGTTAAATCAAGTCACATTGGACTTTGGCTTTTGGTGCTTGAAAGAAGACCCCTTCACTTTCAGATTAGTGAAGTCCTTTTTCTTATGGTCGGAAGCCACCTACTTTCCTTGGATTCCTTCGCCTGGACCAAGTTGGCCTTAGCCATCTGCTTGGACAGAGTGTCTACCTTTAGTTGAGCCGTCATCTGGTCCTTAACATAAAATTCTTGTAGAAGGTCTTCCAGACTGATCTCTAGTTTCTTCCTATGCATATTCGTATAGAATTTGCTCCATCCAGCAGGAAGCTTGGAGACGAACCCTCCAACAACGAACTTGTCATTAAGGGGCATTTCCTTATCTTCCAATTTCTGACGCAACTTCAGGAATTCCTTCACCTGAGGCATCATCATCTTCTCAGCTTCAAAGAGCCATTTGTGATATTTCTCGACGATGAATATCTTGCTCCTGTTCTTGTCATCTTTATACAGTTTCTCCAAATACTCCCATATCTTTCTGGCATTGGTCTTCTTTGAGTATGATTCTGCCAGAGAGTCCTCCATAGCATTGAGGATTAGAAGCCAACAGAGGCTATTTTCCCTCTTCCATTTGGACTTTTTTGCAGTAGCAACAGCAACCGCGTTTGCAGTACCACCTTCTGGAACCTTCGGTTCGTCCTCAGATAAGATGTGGTCGACGTCCACGAATTGAAGATTGAGGCTAACCTTCCTCTTCCAGATTTGGTAGTGCTCTCCATCGAATTTTTCTAACTTGTTAAAGTTGGAATCGATGAGTGAAGCACGAAAGTTTTCCATCTTGTATATATATATATATATATATATATATATATATATATATATATATATTTCTATGGCACACACACATGTACACACACACACACCAATTGACAACCACATAGGCTATGACACACAATTAGATATACATATGCTACACTATATGATACATATGACATACTGACACATATATTACTCACTTATATGCATAATACCAAATACTTTGTGTGCACCACACTAGTATCGCACCAATATATGATACCCTTATGATATGCCCAAGATACTTATACCGAACATTGTCCAACTCTACCCAAATCACATGAGCATATCTAAAACATAAATTAGAGCCTACTTAGAACAATATATAGCTAGTTGTCATGACCCGCACCAAGTGAAAGGGCACGAGACCATCGGTACGTCTAGCCTACGCTGCAGTGTTGGCGGTAGAACGCTGTCATAGGTCTCAACAAACATCTAACAATAAATAATGAACCTGTCTATTATAGATATACTCTCCCAACGGACGACAATCTCAAAAAGATACACCACAATCACAAAATAACTAAGATGGATATCAGCACGAAATGAAATAGAGAGAAGGATCACAAAGTTTAATACAGAACCAGAATTTTAGGAGTTTAAGTGTTAACAATCACCACAACATAGTACAACTCAAATATATAACAAAATTAAAGACACAACCCAATGGTCCTAGCAGTCTACTCCCAAGCTCTACTGTCTTATCTAGGCTAGCTGGAATCCTCCAAGTTCTCTGTAAAATATTCAATGTTATTCGGTCAGGATGGGAACGAGTACATATCTCTCAAAGCAGTTCCAAAACATGATAGGAAATATAGAGGTAACAATAGAATAAAATATATGACGTGCTGTAAAAGAAGTACAGGAATACATAAGATATGGATAAGTAAGCTGAATCATAAAATATAATAAGAAACTATGAACTATATAAATATAAGTTTTTATAGCACAAGATGATTATTTGATTGGCTTAGGTTGCACATGTTTATTCTATGGTAACTCCATTATACGTGAGCGTATAATCGACATGTACACTTTTATACTAGAAGGATTAATCACATGACTACTTCTACTCCCCCTTACCCCAATCAATACACAAGCATCCAACCAAGTTATGTTACATATACGATGGTTAGTTTTGCACAATAAGCACATGTGAGCACACGAGAGTACATGAGAGCACACGATTTGTACATGATTAATACGAATACAAGAAGTACACGATGCACATGGTAAAGTACATGAACATAAAATACTCGATGTATCCGCTGAGGGGATAACATCGCATGATGAGATCCATAGAGTACTGGTCCGTGATAACAATGTGTCAGCATCAAGTAAAGTAGTCTAAAGCATACAATATAGATACTATCATGAATGAAAACTAATAGAGAATGTACTCGCCTGATACCCTGAGCAACTGATGTATATCGGTGTCCGAACTGGAGTCACAGAGTCCTATTTAATGAGATACAGGTTACAATGTGTTCAATATATAATAATTGAAGTATACAATGCAATCTACATGATACTATGCCTCTTTTGGTCAAAGTCAACTCTTGGTCAACTCTGGTCAACTCTCTTATTCAACTAAGTCAAACTTGGGTCAAAGGTCAACTAGGCTATTGGTCAACATGGGTCTTAACTAGTCTACCCAAGATTTTGGCTAATAGGCTATGCAATAAGGTTCAACAAAATCCTATATTAACTAGCTTATAATTCTACACATAACTCATAAGTATCACATATATAAATAATGGCACTAACCCTTATATCATATATTTATATAGGATACCATATCACTTAAACCCAAGGATATGCACTCAATAACACATATGTACTATATATATAGTTACCATGAACCAAGAGGCAAAAGCTAAGGCAAGCCCTTAACTCACCAAGCCAATACATAAAGTAACCTCATCCTAACATATGTGTGTAACACATATATGCAACATTAACATGAACAAGGATAGGGCAGTGTACATGAATGTGAAGGATAATGTGTACAAATGTCTATGAAGAAGTCCTGATACATGTGGCAGGGTAATTTACAAAAGAGAGCGTGAGTGTCTGAACTCTATTACTGAACAAGGGGATTTGGGCAGAACTGTCACTCTCGTTTTTCGTTGCACGTACTTTCAGTATACGTATACAGATTTCTGACATTTGTCAGGTTGACCGTAATTAGATTTGTCTTGCTTAGCCTAGTCTTGATTTAATCTTAACTTAGTTTATTTTAATTTGGTTTGGTTCAATTTGACTTGGCTTGGTTTGTTTTCGTTTGAGATGGAGAGATTTTGTATAAAAACCAACTCCTTCTCTCTCCTCCATTATTTATATTTACTTCTTCATTTACTCCCACCTACTAAGCCCTAGGCAAGTGCAACTTGCTTCATGATGGATCTCAAGTTTTATTGTTCCATTCCCTTCCTTACTTCATTCTAAGCTCTTTAGAACTTGACATTTTTGGGTTTGATGGATGAATTCTTGTAGATCTAAGTTTGTAACTTTTTCCCTTTTTTTTTATTTTGATCTCTGTAGCTTGGTTATTTTCGAGATCTAATAGTTCCATGTTGTAGGGAATTTAATTATACCCAATTTTGGCTTTTGAACCGCTTGATTTTGACTTCGTATGAGAAAGTTATGCCATTTTCGTGTTCATGGGTTTCCCACACCTTTTGGTGCTGTCGGGACGATGAACAGTGCCGTGCACTGTGTCTTCGCTCCCGCGTGCTGTGCTTGCACGCAACGTGCACCATGGGCATTTTTGCTCGCGTGTGCAGGCCACTTGTGTGTTGTACAATGCACTGCCGTGCAACATGCGTCGTGCTTGCGTGCAACGTGCGCCGTGGGTATTTTTGCTCGTGCGCGCAAGCCACTTGCGCACCGCGCAACGTGCGCCGTGCTTGTGCACAACATGTACCGTGGGCATTTTTTCTCGTGCGCGGAGGGCACTTGCACGTCGCGTAATGCGCTGCCGCGCAACGTGCACTGTGCTTGCGTGTAACGTGCGTCGTGGACATTTTTGATCGAGCACGCTGGCCACTTGCCGGCCGCTCAATGCGTTGCCGCGCAACGTGTGCCGTGCTTGCGTGCAACGTGCGCCGTGGGCCATTTTGCTCGTACATGCAGCACAACTTGTGCGTCGCGTGCTGCGCACAATTTTCTGCCGCATGATGTACGCCGTGCTTGCGCGCAACATGCGCCGTGGGCAGTTTTGCTCGCGCACTAGTGCACAAATCACTCCAAATGACTGTTTTTGCATGTTTGAGCTATTTTGTCGCTAAAATTTTTAAAAACTCAAAACATGAAAGTTCTAGATCTTTTCCTTGGCTTCAAGAATATGTTACTAGCTATTTTATGCAAGTTTCTCTCATTCATGATAATGTAAGGATATAACACGGTAGTGGCCCGTTGTGGCGCACTCTTAACAAGTAACCTTTACATGATAACTCTTGATAGTGACCCATCTTGGTGCACTCTTGACAAGCAACTTGACATGATGATTCTTGATGGTGGTCCGTTGTGACGCACCCTTGACTTGATAAGTAACCAACATGATAATCTTGATATGCTGTTGCGACGACTATCTTGACTTGCTAAGTAACTCTTGTTTTGACACTGTGGGTGTTTGTGCTTGTACAAGCTACATGTCTCTTTTTGCATCATGTCTAGGACATGGATTTCTGGTTACCACGGTCAGGGATTCATACTGAAGCTTACTAGGATAATGACTAGATTGAGCAAGTAGTCCATGAAGAGATTTCCCAGCTACAGGCAGTCCCGTTATCTGGGCGCTTTAATTGGACTTGTAGCCTGCCGTCGAGTAGGGTACATTTCCAGCATATTGTCATGTGTTGCACCCCCAAGTCACCTAATCCAACTCTCTCAACTTACAACTGGATAACCTGGATTAAGTCTGCAGGGCTTGTGGCTGTAGGAACATCTCAATGCATCTTGTTAGTAACTAGGCTTGTGATAACCCTAGTTAGTTAAATTATCAAGCCGTACCCATTGCTTGGTCGTGATTGATGGATGGAGTCTAGTCTAGTCTTGCCTTGACAAGGCCAGTATATGGTTACTTTAGCCCGTTACTGTTATGCTTTACTTATTCGATAATTGGTTAGAGACTAAGTTCTGTTCAGGTGAAGGGTTACAATCCCGGTCCTTGTTTGGTTTACGGGTTGTAACTTGGTTACTGGAATAGTCCTTTAGTTATCTTATCGTTTATCACCCTTTTTTCTCTAACTCATATTTTTTTGTTATCATTTATATATCATGTGCTAATATGCTAGTTTTAGTTCTTAAGGGAAGTCTCCCTTATGGCATTTGCTCTTTCTGGGGTTTGACCCAGCTAGTTTTGTATGGCCAGATTTCGGAGTAGCCCCCGAGGATCTCCCTGTCTTCCAGCCATATGGTGAACACCAGACGAAATCCTGGCAACGAGTGGGTTTGTTATTTTGCTCTCCCACTTTATTATAAATTATTCTTTTGAGGCGTTTAGCCGTCGAGCAAGTGTTAGCTCGTATTGAAACTTTAATTTCTATTTGCCTACGGCTGTTACATGATTGACAATTCCTAGGGTTGATCATGTATGACTTAAACTCTTGCTAGTCTTCATACTTTGTATGACTAGCTTCATGATCATCTGAATATGTAATGTTTGGGACGCCTTACTTTGTGTGTCTGATGATCTTACATCTTGTAACAATTACTTGCTTGTTAAGATTGAGACACTAGGCTTATTCATGACCATAAGAGACTGTTGGCTTATAGATAAACCCTCATGCATCTAGACAGCCGTGACCGTATATCGAGGTAGATTATACTTCAATGTACGTAGTTGGTTGTGTCTGTCCCCCGCTCTCCAGTATTCTGGTTCTGGGGCATGATAAGAATAATTTATGAAACTGGGTTGAACCTATGAAGGCAGAACATGGTCTATATTGGGACCAAATTGATAACCATACATTATAAGATAATCTGGTGAAAGAATGGACATATCCTGTATAAGTGAGAATCACAGGAATAATACAACTTAGCATGGCCATACTGTGAAAGGGTGAGGATTGATACAAATGGTTGATGTACTGACTGAACAGTATATAGGATGGACATTTACATCATGCTAATGACTGAAATGGTATGTTCAAGAGCCTGAACTAAAAGCAGCATCAAGTGCCTCCATATTTAAAAGGAATTGATAATCATATGACAAACATAGACTGCAAATTCCTATAACTGATCAATATAGGCAGCATGATATCAAAGTTATATATATATATATATATATATATATATATATATATATATATATATATATATATATATATGCTGTGTCAAAACATAATTGATACTCTCCTATGTGCCTATAGCATGAATTTAACATGGTGGAAGTGGGGGACTGAAAGTACTTACTTATACTAAGAACTCTCTACTCTAGCCTCCCCCTCTAGCCAAATTCCTTATACCCAAATAACATGGATTGGACAATGGAGGCAGGGGAGATCAAAATCTGGATTGAACCAAGCTTAAGGTGGTTTGGACACATGGTGAATTGATTCGATGTGAGTTAATTTGGAAAGGGAAGTTAAGGATACAACCAAAGGCTGTTATATTAAATGCAAATGATTTTACAGTGGACTAACCCAAAAATGCATGAAAACTGAACAATTGAATACATGAACCTAACAAGAATGGATAAAGACATGTGAATATGGACTGATACTCCAAGAGTATCAGTCAAATTAGACAAATAGGAATTGGGTATTAAAGGTACAAGGTGTACACTGAATGTATAATAAAGGAAATGAGCAGAACAATTAGATGGACAAATATTGGAGGTATTGGGTCTGGACATAATATAAATTTAATACAAAGAAGTGAATGATACCTGATAGGGACTGGAATGATATGCAAATGGATGACAACAAGTCCAATTAAGGACTGATCTCGATTAAGAGTACATGCCAAGTAAAGGATGAATATGTAAGAATGGGGTCTGATAAATTGTGAGTTATCTAATCCAAACATGGATTGAATCATTAAGGAAGAGGGGTTAGATAATGCAGTCAATGACTAAGGGATGAACCAAAAGATGTGGGCATAGCATAATATCTATTGCTCAAGGCAGTGGCTGGATTCAAAGGGTCATGCAGTGGTATATTGAAGGGGTAGATTCGAATGCCATGAGTTCGATTGTAGGTTACAAAGAAAGTAGATACAGGTAGTGTATTTTGTAATGGCATGTGTACACATGGATTGATACTGAACAAGAGGGTTCAACACTAGGATATGCAGGACAATCTTCTGATCTAGACAGGGATAATGTTGAACACTAAAATGAGAAATGGGGATTGATGTTCAAGTATCAGAGAGGTAGGGGATATCTGGAATCACCCAAATAGAGACTGAACTAGATGTTCAGATACCAAATGGGACCCAATGTTCCCAAGAGCAGAACAACAAATAGCAAGGCTATGAAAAGAATATAGTGGTGAAATGTAGTGGTGTATGCAATGGTTATTGATGTAGTGATATGTGAACATGTGTGTGTGTGTGTGTGTGTAGCAGTGGCAATAGAGAATATGGTGTGTCAAAGCAAGTGAGTGTGTGTGTACGTAACCATGTGTGTGTAGCAGAGCAATGTGCAGCATGTCAAGTGAGTGTCCAAGTATCAATGAGTACGTACAACAATGTGAAGAGTGAAGAGTGCAATGGTGTGAAGTGTACATCAGAGCAAAAATGAATGCAGTGTTCGAATGCAGGGTGTATGGATCTCGACCGCACATAATAAAACTTGCAGGTCATGCCATGGCTCGAAATGGCCATGGCTCGAAGCCCCATGCCTAGGTCTACGTGTCAGTCACCTAGACAACCTACCAAAGTGTCTAGGATGTGAAACCAATGCGTATTAGTCAAGAACAGAGACCCTAGTAGCAGGGCTTGTACTGTTCACTGGCCCAAACTCAGCCGAGCATCCTCGTGGCCAAATAAACCTATCAAACCACCTTGAATTTGTTGGCACATTTATTTTGATAACATTAACAGCATCTTCGTAGTTTAGTTTTCTCTGTATTTTAGCTAACAGATAATCTCTCAAGCTCTCCCACAAAAAGATCTATTCATTCAAGCCGAGTCATCAAAGCCGTATGGAAGTCCCTAAAAGAAGACTGAAGAAAAGACCAGCGCACCTTAAAGACTGCTCTCAAAAGATTCAAGATTTCGAGTCTGTACAAGGTTTAGGTCTTTCTGTATAGCACCTAAGGTTGGATGACAAACATAAAGCTCTTCTATTTTTCAGTCAAAAATCAATGTCTAAAGAAATGGCATACCGACGGTATACTGCTGTGTACTGACGGTATACCGTTTCTGAGCTCCAAAATATTCGGTGACAAAACTCGGCATACTGACGGCATACTACAGTATACCGGCGGTATACCGTTTTGTGAGCCACAAAATATTCTGTGACGAAACCTGGCATACCGACGGCATACTACAGTATACCGGCAGTATACCATTTTGTGAGCCATAAAATATTCTGTGACGAAACTCGACATACCGGCGGCATACTACAGTATACCGACGGTATACCGTTTGGTGAGCCATAAAATATTCTGTGACAAACATCGGTATACCGACGGCATACCGCTGTATACCGACGGTATACCGGCTTCATCGGATTTGATTTTTGAATGGACAAGATACTAGCATTAAATGCTCCCAACGGATAGATTTATTACCGTTACTGTTCCGAACGGTATGCCGATCCATACCGACGGCATGCCGTCCGTATTATGTTCAGGCACATTAAATGCTATCCTTTCTTGGTTTTCTATATAAATGGATTCCTTCCTTCCATTGAAGGCTATCCACTTAAGCCATAAATTTCTCAACAACCAAGAGCTCCACTATTACTACTCTACCCAAGCTTATAATTGTCATCCAATCCAAAAGTGCTAGAGTATTCAAGAGTTGTAATTTTCGATCTTCAAGTGTTGTAGAAGATCAATAGTTTCCTTTCCTTTCATTTTGAAGTTGACGAACCTCCGTATGAAAACTCGTGTGTAAGAAGTTGGCGAGTTCTTCGGATCCAAACTCATATTGAAGTTGGCGAGTTCTTCGGATCCAAACTCGTGTGTAACTATTTACTCAATAGTGGATTTAAGCCGGAGAGAGTTCCGGGACTGGATTGCCTCTAAGGAGGAGACCAGGATACATCGAGTGTTTGATTCTCTCTCTCCTATTTACTTCAGTAAAATAGCTTACTTATGTTTAGTAATTTTTTATTACCCTATTCACCCACTTCTAGGGTTCTACAATTGGTATCAGAGCTTTGTTCTCTTGATTTGGATTTACACCCTAAGAGTGATCCATGGCCCCTAACCCTAGTATCAACACATTCCATAATGAGGGACACTCCACAAATAGACCTCCTCTATTTAATGGAACCACCTATAACTATTGGAAAATTAGGATGAGCATTTATCTGAAGTCCATAGATTTCGATTTGTGGGATTGTGTGATAAATGGTCTCCCTACTCCTTCCGGAGTTATTAAGAATGTTGTTTCTGACACCCTTAGGGATAAACTCACTGAGAATGTCAAAAAGCTTGCTATTTGAGATGCTAAGGCTATGAACGCTCTTTACTGTGCTCTCGTAGCAATAAATTCAATAGAATTTCTACTTGCAAGACTTCAAATGAAATTTGGATTGCTAGAAGTCTCTCACAAGGGAACATCACAAGTAAAGGAATCAAAGATCAGTAGACTTACACAAGAATATGAATCTTTTAAAATGAAACAAGATGAGTCTATTACTTGCATGTTTACTCGTTTCGGTGATATCATTAACCCTCTTTCTTCTCTTGGTAAGGAATACCCTGCTCATGAAAAGATCAAAAAAATTCTCAGAGGGTTAACTAAAGGATGGAGTCCTAAAGCTACCGCCATCATTGAAGGGAACGACTTGACAACCATGAACCTTGAGACCCTCATGGGGAAGCTTATGACTTATAAACTTGACATGAAAGATCAAGAGGAGTCATCCATGCAAGAAAAGGAGAATGAGAAGGCCAAAGAAAAGGAGAAGCCTCTGGCTCTCAAGGCTACAAAATCCCACTCAAAGGATAGCTCTGACGATAACGAATCGGATGATGATGAAGAAATAGCTTTTACCGCAAAGTATTTCCGAAAGTTCCTCAAGTTCAACAAATCCAACCGATTTAGACGGTACAACGATGAAGATCCTGTCTGCTACCAATGCAGGAGAACCGGACACATCAAGAGAGATTGCCCTATGACAAGAAAAGACTCCGCTAAGTACGAGAAGTCTAACAAAGGAAGCTCTTCCTCCAAGAAATACGCCAATACCAGCATCTAGTGTGAAAGTGATGCTAGCGATTTAGACAACGACAAAGAATGCAAATACAATATAAATGTTTGCCTCATGGCAACCGATGAGGTACTCAATGACCTCTCTTTGAATACTCTCTCTTATGATAATTTGGAAAATGCCATTCTTGAATTACACGAGGAACACAAAGGTGTTAGAAATAAGTACAAGAAATCTCTAAAAGAGGTTGAGGCATTCAAACTAGAAGTAGAGAGACTTTCCAACATCATTATTGATGTAAAAGGAAAATCTCCCGCCTCTGACACGGATGAGATAGAGTCTTTGCGACTCAAGTTACAAGAATCTCAAGTCATCATTGAGAAAAAGGATGATGAGATTCAATCCCTCAGAAGGGCTTATGATTTTGCTATGCATAAAGTTCAAGCTACTAATAGAAGAGAATATGATACCTCTACTAAGTATAATGATCTTCTTGTGCATGGTAAGAAGCTAGTTGATAAAAATACGGCTCGCACACATGCTCCAAGATACGTCTACACTCATTACAATACTAGTCACAATTCTTACATGAATAAGAACACTACACATAGGTCCTATCCCAACACAAGGAAAGGACCCTTTGTTAAGAAGAACACCTCACATCATTGTTTCTATTATCATCACCATAACACTCATGATAGAACTCCTTGCACTAAAGCCTCATGTATGCATAACACTCACACATTCTCTTCTATACCTTCTATGATGTGCAACTATTGTGGCCTACTTGGACATACTTCTAATTATTGTCAAACAAGGAAACAAGTTGATATAAAAGTTTTTAAATGGGTTTTTAAGACTAACAATCAAGGACCCAAACAATCTTGGGTACCAAAATTTTCATCTCCAACTTATGTTGTAGGTGAAGAATCCTTCTCATGTTAGAAGCAAGTGGATCCTCGATAGCGGTTGCTCACGGCACATGACCGGTGATGCTTCACTTTTTACAACACTATCGATGAAGAAAGAAGGACATGTATCCTTTGGTAACAATCTAAAAGGCCACATCATAGGAAATGGTAATATCGGCTCCCTTCCTTATCCTTGTATTAAGAATGTTTGTCTTGTTACAAATCTCAAACACAACCTTCTTAGTATCAGTCATCTTACGGATAATGGTTATGATATTAAGTTTGTTAAACTCAAATGCTTCATTACCGATAGCACTAGTGGATCTACGGTTTATGAAGGCATTCGAGACAACAATATCTATGTTCTCTATCTTGTTGAAGGTACTAACAATGACAGGTGCTTAGTTGCAAGGAACGATGAAAGTTGGCTCTGGCACATGAGGCTTGGACACGCTAACATGGATACCATCTCCCGTCTTGCCACCAAGAAGCTTGTAAGAGGACTTCCAAGTATCTCCTTCAAAAAGAATATGGTATGTGAAGAATGTGAGAAAAGTAAGTTGACCAAGCAAGTCATCCTTCAAATCCATCAACTCTGTGAGTACCACTAGACCACTTCAACTTATTCATATGGATTTATTTGGTCCTAGTAGAGTAACTAGTCTTGGAGGCAAACTTTTTGCTTTTGTTTTGGTTGATGATTTTTCAAGATTTACTTGGGTCATTTTTCTTGCAAATAAAAGTGATACTTTTCGTGAATTTGTTGTCTTTTGTAAACGTGTTCAAAATGAGAAAGGCATTACTATTAACAAAATTAGAAGTGATCATGGAGGAGAATTTGACGATGCTGATTTTAAAAGATTTTGCGAAAAGAAAATTTTGGTCATGGTTTTGCTTGCCTTCGAACTCCACAACAAAATAGTGTTGTGGAAAGAAAGAGTAGAACCCTTGGCGATATGGCCCGGGTTATGTTAAACCAATACAAGCTCCCCCAATACTTTTGGACGGAAGTCGTTAACACGGCATATCATGTTATAAATAGGGTCTTAATTAGACCTATTTCTAAAAAGACTCCATATGAGCTTTGGTTTAACAAATTTCCCTCCATTGAGTATTTTAAAGTTTTTGGATGCAAATGTTTTATTTTGAATACCAAGGACAACTTAGGCAAATTTGAAGAAAAAGCTTATGAAGGTATTTTCCTTGGCTACTCAATACATAGTAAATATTTTCGTGTCTTTAACAAAAGAAGTCTTGTTGTCGAAAAGTTAATTAATGTCTCTTTTGATGAACTTAACTCTTCTACATCCTCCTCATCAGATGATATTGATGACATCTCTTTTGGTTTGGAGAACTCTTCTATTGGAGACCCTCGTCCCTCTTTATCTAACGATAAAATTGTGACCCTTCCAACCGAAGATTCTCTACCACTAGAGCCTCCTCAAGAGGATCTCCCAAAAGAATGAAGATTTGTCCCTAATCATCCTAAGGAGCTTATCATTGGTGACCTTTCTTCTTGTGTTAGTACTGGATCCTCCACTCATGATCTTTGTGCAAACGTGACTTTTATTTCTTAAATAGAGCCTAAAAATATTAATGATGTTTTTCATGATGAATTTTGGATGATAGCGATACAAGAAGAGCTAAATCAATTTGAACGAAACAAGGTTTGGGAACTTGTCCCTAAACCTCACAACCACCCCATTATTGGAACTAAATGGGTGTTTCGTAACAAACTTAATGAAGATGGGTTAGTCACTCGTAACAAAGCCTGATTAGTTGCTCAAGGCTATAACCAAGAGGAAGGCATTGATTATGATGAAACCTATGCTCCGGTTGCTCGTCTTGAATCCATTCGCATGCTATGTGCTTTTGCTTGCTTTAATGATTTCAAACTTTTTCAAATGGATGTTAAAAGTGCTTTTCTAAATGGCATTATTAAAGAGGAAGTTTATGTTAAGCAATCTCCTGGCTTTAAAGATTTTCAATTTCATTATCATGTTTTTAAACTACATAAAGTCCTTTATGGCCTCAAAGAAGCTCCTCGTGCTTGGTATGAGCGCCTTAGTTCTTTTCTTATCTCTCACAACTTTTGTAAGGGCGAAGTCGACACCACACTTTTTATCAAATCCCTTAATGGTACACTATTGTTAGTTCAAATTTATGTCGATGATATTATTTTTGGTTCCACTAATAATGTACTTTGTCTAGAATTTGCTAAAGTAATGCAGGATTAATTTGAAATGAGCATGATGGGAGAACTATCCTTCTTTTTGGGTTTGTAAATCAAACAAGGCCCCAAAGGAACCTTCATCAATCATGCCAAATATACAAAGAATCTCCTCAAACGCTTCAAACTTGACTCATCCAAATCAATGAGGACTCCTATGGAAACAATGACAAAACTTGATAATGATGAAGACGATATCTTGGTCGACATTCGTAAGTATCGAGGTATGATCGGGAGCTTACTCTATTTAACTGCTAGCCGACCCGATATTATGTTTAGTGTATGTCTTTGTGCACGATACCAAGTAAATCCAAAAGAATCGCACTTATGTGCTGTAAAACGTATTTTTCGGTATCTCAAAGGCACCATTAATATTGGACTTTGGTATCCGAAATCTTCATCCTTTGAGCTTCTCGGCTTCTCGGATGTAGATTTTTCCAGATGCAAAATTTACCTAAAACGCACTAGCGGCACATGTCAATTCCTTGGAAAATCCTTAGTTCGTGGTTTAGTAAGAAACAAAACTCTATTATTTTTTCAACCACTGAGGCCGAGTATATAGCGGCCGGCTGCTGTTGTGCACAAATTCTTTGGATGTCACAAACACTTGTAGATTATGGTATTTCTTCTACTTTCACATCCATTAAATATGATAATACTAGCTCTATAAATCTCACAAAAAATTTGATTTGTCACTCATGTACGAAGCACATTGAGATTCGACACCATTTTCTTCGTGACCATCAACAAAAGGGGGATATTCGCCTTAATTTTGTTGACACTACTTATCAATTGGCCGACATATTCACCAAAACACTCCCGGAGGATCGTTTCAGTTTTCTTTGCCGAGAATTAGGCATCATTAATCTTGACATCTAGCTCTACTCAGACGGCACACCGACGGCATACCGGCGGCATGCCGATTTGCGTTCAACACAACTTTCTGTACACATAAACGGTATACCGTCGGCAACCACCGGCATACCGACGGTATACCATCTGCGGCAGAGTCAACCAGTCAACCCAGCAACCGGGCCCCACCACAATCTTCTATTTTCTTTTAAATCTGTTCAAATCTCCTCATTTAATACCCATCCTTTCATTCCTCTCCTTCATTAAATACCTATCCCATCCTTTCACATCCCTCTCTCTATTCAAAAGAACCCTTCATTTATTATATTCATCACTTCTCTCAAAACCTCCCTATTTAATACCATCTCTTTCCTCTTCTCCTTATAACCCCCACTCTTTCTTCTTCCTCCTCTCCACAATCCTTCACTCCCTTCTCCTTCTCTTACCAACAAACTCCATGGCCAATCTCAAAAGACCTCGCTACACCATCGTGTCCAACCCATTCACTCTGGTGCCCCTACCTAATGGCGGCTATGATGCCAATATCTTCACCTTCACCCTTGCTGACGATGCGTAGTTCCATCACTTTGCCAACCACACCATCTACAAAGGAAAGGCTATCAATTGGAACGTCTACTCTGGCCATCTCTCACTTTTTGAGACTGCCGGCCTCTCCTCTATTCTGCGTCGGCAAGTGCCTGTCTATCCGGCGGCGGTACGCCTCTTCTACTGCAACCTTATTCCTGATCTGGCCAACAAAGCCATCGAGACCATGTCAATAATCGCCATTTTTGCCTCATGGCTCACGACATTGTGGAGATTCTCGAGATACCAAATCGCGGGGATGCTCTTCCGACCTTGGTCGGTCTCTATCCTACCGCCGAAGTCTCCTTCGATGAGTTCTGCGGAATTATCTGCAAGGGACCGAATCCTCCTGCCATTCTGGCCCTCTCAAAGCAGTTGGAGCCGTTCTACTACGAGCACCATCGGATCATCTGCCACACCCTTTACCCCAAGTCCGATAACTACGATGATATCACCAATGACGCTCTCGTTTGTATGTATTTTTTATACTCGAAGAAGACTTGGTCGTTCCCTAAGACTCTCCTCAATGCCTTCTTCTCTGTCCTTCCTGCGGGGAAATAATCACTTAACTATGGCACCTTCATCACCCTAATTCTTGAGGCCAAAGGCGTGGACCTCTCTCTCTCTACCAATCGGAGAGTGTTTCCTCCTTTCTTGCCGTCTCCCGCTCTGCCCCTGGTGCCTCCGCATCTCGTGCTTCATCCTCCCATAAACCACAGGCCGCTTCTCCTGCAGCAGCACCTTCTATGCGTCCTCCATCTGGTCATTTCATGCCGCTGACCCAGCAGCATTTTGATATGCGTATAGCTCAGGCGGAGGAGCAGATGAGGGCCAACACCCATGGCCTTGGGAATCTCATTCAGAGTCGCTTCCATGACCAAGCCTACTTCATCTAGCGGACTCTTCAGGACCGCAATCCTTATCTGGATCTTAACCTTCAGGATCCTCAATACCAAGGCTCCCGATTCTTTGACCCCAATGCTTACGGGTTCATGTACCCCGATGGTGTGGATCCCTTCGGTGCCTTTTACGAGACTCTGGGTGGTGAGGACGATGATCCAGCGGATCAGTAGCTGCGGTCTCCTTTTGTGGATGGTCGAAAAAAGAATTGGTATCAGTATTTAGTGTGTGTCTTTTGACGTCCTGTGGGGACCAATGGTTATATTTTAATGTCTTGTGTGGTCCTACAGGGACCGTTTTATGTCTTGCTTTACTCTCGTTAGGGAGAGTTTATTTGTCTTTTTGTCTATGCATTATCAAGCATGTACTTTCCAACTTTAACAATCAAATATATGCATGCTTTCGTTTACTCTTGAGCTCTCATGTTTTCTGGCTAAATTACTTGATTTTCCATCTTTGATTAAGTGACAAAGGGGAAGAAAATGTATTGAGGGGGAGTAGTCTACTTATGGGGGAGTCACTCCCTAAAGATGCTATCTCTCTGTTTTGTCAATTATCAAAATAGGAAAGATTGTTGGCACATTTATTTTGATAACATTAACAACATCTTCGTAGTTTAGTTTTCTCTATATTTCAGCTAACAAATAATCTCTCAAGCTCTCCCATAAAAAGATCTGTCCATTCAAGCCGAGTCATCAAAGCCTCATGGAAGTCCCTAGAAGAAGACTAAAGAAAAGACCAGCGCACCTTAAAGACAGCTCTCAAAAGATTCAAGATTTCGAGTCTGTACAAGGTCTAGGTCTTTCTATATAACACCTAAGGTTGGATGACAAATATAAAGCTCTTCTATTTTTCAGTCAAAAATTAATGTCTAAAGAAACGGCATACCGACGGTATACCGCTGTGTACTGACGGTATACCGTTTCTGAGCTCCAAAATATTCTGTGACAAACCTCGGCATACCGACGGCATACTACAGACAGTATACCATTTTGTGAGCCACAAAATGTTCTGTGACGAAACTCGGCATACCGACGACATACTACAGTATACCGACGGTATATCGTTTTGTGAGCCACAAAATGTTCTGTGACGAAACTCGACATACCGGCGGCATGCTACAGTATACCGGCGGTATACCATTTTGTGAGCCACAAAATATTCTGTGACGAACATTAGTATACCAACGGCATACTGCTGTATACCGACGATATACCGGCTTCATCAAATTTGATTTTTGAAAGGACAATATACTAGCATTAAATGCTCCCAACGGATAGATTTATTACCGTTACTGTTTCGAACGGTATGCCGACGGTATGTCGATCCATACCGACGGCATGCCGTCCGTATTATGTTCAGGAGCATTAAATGCTATCCTTTATTGGTTTTCTATATAAATGGATTCCTTTCTTCCATTGAAGGCTATCTACTTAAGCCATAAATTTCTCAACAACCAAGTGCTCCACTATTACTACTCTACCCAAGCATTTAATTGTCATCCAATCCAAAAGTGCTAGAGTATTCAATAGTTGTACTTTGCTTGATTTTATGAACATCCCATTATCGGTTTGTTTGATTTGCAGTCC
Organism: Iris pallida; assembly: GCA_029216955.1. Lineage (NCBI taxonomy): Eukaryota > Viridiplantae > Streptophyta > Magnoliopsida > Asparagales > Iridaceae > Iris > Iris pallida. Next base: position 25,931,756 of record JANAVB010029819.1, on the reverse strand, counting down.
GAAAAAAAATTTCAGCTCTCCCATCATGCTCATATGAAACTCATTCTGCATACACTTTGAAAATTCTTGACAAAGAGATTCATCAGTGGATCCAAAAATAATATCATCCACATAGATTTGAATCAAAAGAAGATTGTTATTCAAAGATTTTATAAACAGTATAGTTGTCATGACCAGCACCCACTTTTTCGGATACGAGACGTGTCCAAGCCAGCCTACGCCGCAGAGTCGGCGGTAGAACGCTGTCAAGCCCGCAAGAAATAAATGCTCAAAATAAACTTTATTGCTCATTCACATTTCTAAATTTGATTACAACATTTACAACATTTTTATTTGAAAGAAAATACAATGTCTCACAAAATAGTAAAGACAGCTAGTTCCACTATCTAGGTTGACCTCAGCATACCCATGCCTTTCCATTGCTAAGAGTGATCGCGGCTAAACCTAAAAAATGTTGGTTTCCAGTCAGGAATGGAACGAGTACAATCTCACAACAGAATCAATAAATGACGAAATCCATAAATCTGTAATAATACTGAGATACATGATAAGGGATAAACAGGGAATCATGGTAGGAATCATACGAGTAAAAGCAGGAAGACATGGTACACAAGACAAGCAATGACAAGAAACTGTAATGCAGCAAGACTATATCTAATAAGTGATTTGAAATACATTTTCGACATGTAAACGGCTAGGGGTAAATCCGGCACCCCGCACGTGAATTGTGCGACTGCTATCAGGCAAGAATAGACATTTTGGGGATATTTATGGGTATGTTTACATGTCTACTAATGTACTTCCCCGTCCAGCTAGTACCTATGGATTCAAACAGGTCACGAATACGAAAATATATTGGTTACGAACAACATGCAAGAATCCATAACTACTATCTCGTTGTGACAAGCATGTCAAGAATCAATGTGATATCAATGTAAAATATTATTAAATACAAACAATATAGAGATAATCAAATATGAAAACTATCAGAGATGTACTCGCCTGAATCCTTGCACAAATCGTAGTCACAAGTCGAGGACGAGGGAGTTGCCAATCTAGCTGCTGTCAACCTAAAACACATATTGCACCACGAACCATGCACGAAAACCACAAATCAATTCTAATGTTCTAGTTCTAAATTCATGGAATAGTGGCTAGTTGGGTTACTAATCTAATAATAATTAATTCTGGAATAAATTACTTAAAACATTATTTAACCTAATAATAATCTAAATATAATCTAAACATGCAAGTTTGGCCATCAAAAGTCATGTTTCCAATTTTGGAAACCATAACATGCAAATCGAGGCGTGCCATTGACTATCTGGTCAAACACTATGAACTCTAGATTTTAAAAGTGCACCTTGGTAGATTTTAGCGTCACGAGTGCGCTGGAATCAACCGTGCCGCAAAATCATACTTTGGTCAAAAGATATCGCCGTTATGGCTAATCGTGACCAAAACGGTGATCAACCGATCAATTCTGAGTTCAATAGAATAACTAAAATACTAGATAACGAAATAATTTCTGGAAAAATTATATGTCATAGAGCTATGTGTTAGTTCCGAAACTTCAAACGGTTCGTGATTTTGATTGCTGGTTCTCCCGGAATCTCGAAAACACCGAAACGTGTCAAGTTTCGAACAACCGACGCTCTACGAATTTTCCAAAAATTTAGGAATAATATCTACGAAAATAAATTACATATTCAGAAAGCTTACCTCGATACAAATCCAACAAAAAAAGGCGCGCAAAAGGCACGTCGGGGTTGGCAGAAATTGCTTCGGGAAGTCGGAAACCCTAGATGAGTTCTCCCACAAAAGACTGCTGGAATTTAATTAGGATGGGCGAATATAATAGTATATATATAGGAGAGGGAGAGAGAGAGGCGGTCACTGTAGCAGTTGGCGCCGATAGGTGGGCCCCCTGGGTGGATTTCTGGGTATTTATTTATTTAATTTAGAAAATTATTTAAAAAACATTTTAAGTCCAAATAAATCAAAATAAATTGCAGAAAAATCCAGAAAAATTCTAGAAAATTCTAGAAAATATTTATAAGTGTCTAGAATATAAATAAAATATTTTAATATAAAATATCATCGTGTGACCTTGCAGTAAATTCCAAAAACCTATAAAATATAATTTCTATATATTTTAATTATATAAAAATTCCTAAAAATTCTAAAAAAAATCAAAAAAATTCTAAAATATTCTAGAAAATATTTTTAGTCATTTAGAGCCCAAATAAAAATATTTGGTCCAGAAATACCCCCGTATGACCTTACAGTAAATCTTGAAAGTCCTTAAAAATAATAAAACCTTAAATATTAAATACCTAAAAATATCCAAAAATTGTAGAAAAATATAAAATAGCTAAATAATACATATATAAGCTATCTAGAGGTCATATGACCTTAATATGGTCATAGCCCACCTACAAGCTTTGACATGACCCCCAATGACCAAAAAATTAATCATAAACAAATAAAATTTAAAAAATTTAAAAATTTGGGAAGTAGGCTTACAGTAGTGTCAACATTTTCCTTTAAAAAATTGTTGTCAAGTAGAAAAGAGCTTAGACGATCGTACCAAGCATGAGGGGCTTGTTTCAAACCGTATAAGGCTTTCTTCAACTTGAAAACATAATCAGGATTTTTGAAATCGGTAAAACCTGGAGGTTGAGCTACATAAACTTCTTCTTTTATAAAACCATTTAAAAATGCACTTTTAACATCCATTTGAAATAATTTTAAATTATAAAAATATGCAAATGCACATAACATGTGAATGGATTCTAATCTCGCAACTGGAACATAAGTCTTATCGTAGTCGATACCTTCTTCTTGATTGTATCCTTGAGCTACGAGTCGAGCCTTATTACGAGTCACTAATCCATTCTCATTCAATTTGTTTTGGAATACCCAACGGGTGCCAATGACCGGATGATCAATGGGCTTGGGAACAAGTTCCCAAACTTGATTCCGTTCGAATTGGTTTAATTCTTCTTACATAGCATCTAACCAAAAATTATCACTACATGCTTCTTCAATGTTTTTGGGTTCCAGCTGTGAGATAAAAGCAACACAGGAAGCTATATCTTTATTAGAGGAACGAGTAGTTACACCCTTGGTAATCTCACCAATTACCAAGTCCTTTGGATGATCTACTAAGAATCTCATCTCTTTTGACATATCCTCAGGATTACTGGTTCCGGCTTATGGTTATGTATATGATATGCTTGAAGACTCAGCTGGTTCTTGGTGTGGAGGTTTGCTTGGAGGCTTAGCTGGTGCATCGTATGAAGATTCTGCATCTTTGTGTGAAGGTTTTGCAGTAGCTGTACTTGGTGTACTTACGTCTTCATTATCGTCATCGACTGAATGTTGATTTAGTTCATTAAACTTGACATTAATCGATTCTTCGATGATCATGGTTCTCTTGTTGAAGACTCTGTACCCTTTGCTCTTCGTCGCATAACCTAAAAATATACCTTCATCAACCTTTTCATCAAATTTACTCAGGTTGTCTTTAGTATTAAGAATAAAGTATTTACAACCAAATATCTTAAAATATGAAACAGTGGGTGTTCTATCAAACCATAACTCATAGGGAGTCTTCTTCGATATAGGTCGAATTAGAACCCTATTGAGAACATAGCATGTTGTATTGACAGCTTCAGCCCAAAAGTATCTAGGTAGACTAAACTGGTTCAACATTACTCTAACCATTTCAGATAAAGTCCTATTCTTACGTTCCACAACTCCATTTTGTTGTGGAGTCCTAGGGCAGGAAAACTCATACAAATAATCGTGTGTGTCACAGAATTGATTGAACTGTATTCTCAAATATGTCGCCATGATCACTACGAATGCGAGTAATCATGAAACCTTTTTTATTCTGTACTTTCTTACAAAAGGTGACGAATTCTGACAAAGCATCATTCTTGCGTGCAAGAAAATATACCCACGTGTATCTAGAGAAATCATCTACAATGACAAATGCATATAACTTACCACCTAGACTAGCAATTCTACTAGGTCCAAATAAATCCATATACAATAATTGTAGAGGTCTAGTGGTACTTACAACATTCTTGGACTTAAAAACGGATCGGGTAGCTTTGTTCTTTTCACATTCGTTACATACCGTATCCTTCTTGAAAGATATGTCTGGTAAGCCGCGTACTAACTTCTTTGTGGATAGTCTTAAAATTGTGTACATGTTTGCATGACCGAGTCTCATATGCCATAGTTGACTCTCAATGCTCTTGGCCATCAAGAATCTACCTGCTTTGTTAGCATCTTCTAACAGATAGAAAATATATATATTGTCTTCCCTGATACCTTCAAAGATAGTACTACCAGTTGAGCTATCAACTATAGTACATTTGTCTTTGACAAAGTTAATGCCATAACCATGATCAGCTAAATGGCTTATGCTGAGCAGATTATGTTTTAACTTGGTAACCAGACAGACATCTTTAATCACAGAGTAGAGAGCCTTACCAATGTCACCGATACCGATTATGTACCCTCTCAAATTATTACTGAAGGAGACGTATCCTTCTTTATTCTTCTTCGACAGTGTTTTGAATAATGATGCATCACCGGTCATATGCCGTGAGCAACCGCTGTCGAGGATCCATTTGCTTCTAGCATGTGAAGGGTGTCCTACCTACAAAATAATTTGTAAATGAAACTCTTGGTACCCATTTTTTGTAGGGTCCTGACATGTTAGTCTTCGGTATCCATGCATAAACATTTAAATCTACTAGCTTTCTAATTCTATATGCAGAGGATATATGACCAATGAGGCCACAATAATGACATTTTGCATGTTGAGTGTTAAAAGTTGTGTGAGGTGCATGATTGGTAGGTTTTGGTTTTCTAGTATAGAAAAATATATGCCTATTAGTCTTCTTGGGTAGTGGTCTGGTATGGTTTGGTCTGACAGTGTTTGGTTTGGGTGTGTTCCGATGATTCGATAATTGACACGTGTTAGAATAGGAAGCAGCAACTTCAGGCCGTTTTCCTAAACTAATTTCCAACTTTTTGAAGGTGTCATATAACCTAGTATAGTCAGATGTAAGTGTTTCCATTCTGACTTGTGCACACTGGAGACTCTTTCTCTCCTTAGATAGGTCTTCCTTTAGCTGGATGATAGTTTGGTCTTTTTCTTCGGATAACTTGGTAGTCTTGTGTAACAACAGCTTAATAGAAGAAAGCTCACCAGACTTACTAGAAGAAATATTATTTCTAACATCAGCTAGTTGGTCGGTAAGTCTTCCTATCTCACCTTTGTACTCTTTAAGTACCTTCTTTAGAGGTTTCATATTTACTACGCAGTTTTCTATAGTCATTTAACAGGTCACTGAAATCCTCTCCTAGTTGCTCAAAGGTGAAATCATCATAAGGATCAAACAGAGGATTAGTGGTTACCTGATCGCAAGCCATCAAGCATACATTTGCAACGTCATCTGATTGTTCGTCTTCTGAGTCGCTAGCTTCACTCTCTTGCTATATGCTTGTATTGGCGTACTTTCTTGATGTAGATCTCTTCAGGTAGCCTTTGTCATATTTGTTACTTTTTCTGGTTGATGATGATGCTATTGGACAATCTTTCCTCATATGTCCTTTCTTCTTACATCCGTAGCAAATAGGATCTTCCTCGTTGTTGTTGTTGTTGTCTTTTGTTCTTCTGTTGAATCTTGTAAACTTTTTGAACTTTCTTACCAGAAGAGCTTCATCTTCAGAGTCAGAGTCACTGTCGTCAGAATCATCTTCGACAATTCTTCTATATTGAGCCCTAAAAGCGAACGACTTCTCTAACTTCTCCTTTGGTGTAGCATCTTCAAAGTCTTGAAGTTTCAACTCGTAAGTGAGTAGCTTACCCACGAATGTTTCCAGAGACATTATTGAGAGGTCGTTTCCTTCAACGATTATTGTAGCCTTTGGAATCCAGTTCTTCGTGAGAGCTTGTAGAAGTTTGCAAATCTTCTCATGGTTACTGTATTCCTTGCCTAATGAAGGTAAAGGATTTATAAAATCCAGGAATCTCGTAAACATCTGAGTGACGGATTCATTTGGCTTCATCTTGAACGTCTCGTACTCTTGAGTAAGTCTACTGATCTTTGACTCCTTAACTTGCGTTGTTCCTTCGTGGGTTACTTCGAGAAGTTTTCACACTTCATTCGATGTTATGCAAGTAGACACCTTGTTAAACTCAGTTCTGTCTAAAGAACAAAACAAAGCATTAATAGCACGTGCGTCAAGACTGGCCATTTTTTTGTCATCCTCAGTATATTTATTATAGGGTTTATCAACTAAAACTCCCTCAACAGTAATACGATGAGACTTTTTGTAGCCATCAATAACTATAGACCATAAGTCAAAATTAAGAGATTTTAAGAAGAAACTCATCCTTGTTTTCCAATAAGTGTAGTTTGTGCCGTCAAACAATGGAGGTCTGTTTGTGGCTTGGCCTTTACTTGTGAATTTCACAGTTGCCATGTGTTATACTATGATCTATATAGCAATTAAGAATAATTGAATATAACTGTAATTTTACCTCGCTTTACCTGTATAACCCGCTCTAATACCAATTGTAGGAACGAAGTCGTAAAGCAAAATACTCTAGAGGAGGGTGAATAGAGTTGGCAGCAGAATATTGCTAATTATAAACTTGTTAGCAGTAAGATCACATAATTAAATCAATAATCACAAAACAATAGCTGAAAAAGAAATAAGATCAGAAGGCAAACGCAAACACAGCGATGTATACTTGTTTTTCTCTTATGAGGACTAGTCCATTCGGAAGAACTCTAGCTTTCAGTTGAATCCTCTATTGGAAAATCCCACAAGTTTTCATACAAAATCCTTGCAACTTCTACATACGTGAGCTTTGATACGAAGAACTCAACCAACTTTAATTTTGAAGAGTCTTTCTTCAATCAAGCCTCTGATTACAATTTCTCTGAAATCTTCTAGACCGCACTGTACCGGCAAATTGACTAGAGAATTGTAACTGGCTTGGAATTTAAAAATGAAAGCTTTTTAGAACTCTTTGGAATAGAAACGTAAGCTTAGAAGAGAAGAGATGAAAGTGAATGAGTGATTAAAATGATCAGAATTCTTCTCTATTTATAGTTTTTCTAAAGGCAGAACTCTGGCAAAATTCGAACAAAACTCTATGAGAAAATCTCGCAAAAATTCACAACTAAAAGGAGACCAAGTTTTCAAACTTTCAAAAATAAAACGGTCACTAACCGAACTCTGGCCGAACTCTGGCCGAGTTCTGTCACGGTTGGTCAGAGTTTTTCAAAAATAATTTTTGGGCTGTTTGAAATCCTTCAGAAGCTTTTGTAAATAAGGGATGTTTTTCAAAACATAGGTCATTTTTTAATACAATTTTGGATAGCCTATTTGCCAGTACGACTCGGTATACAACGTACTTCTAGACTCAATAAAAGTGAAAAAAATACATTGCATAAAGAAATACAGACTCGAGTGGCAAACACAGCTTCGATCTTGAATTGAGTAGATATCCGATCTTGATCAGTATCTAAGTGTCCAAAACGTCTTAAGTAAACATCTGAGTAGCTCCGTATATCGAGACAGAGTTTGATCAATTATTAAAATCAGGTTTGACCATGACCAATGGGCCAACAGGGGTGATAGTTATTAATGACATGGGTGCTACACAAAGATAGTTAACTTAGGATAGACAGAGAACATTTGTATAGATTTCCATTACATGAGAGTTGGATGACTATACTTGTAGATGACTGTATATTGAGTAGTCATTTTATTCTTTACCGGATTTGTCTCTGGTTATTCATTGTAAAATATGTACTAAAGAGACATAGTGAAATGTGTGATGATGTGGTGATTGGTTATTGGCATGTGACTAGCTCTGTGATTGAGCATAGATCGATATCATGATCATTTGATAACTTTTGATGTCTAGACAGCTCATACCGTCGATTCTGCGACGTAGGCTGGACGTATCCATGCATTCGTACCCGATCATGCGGGAGCGGGACATGACATGTTTTTAGTGGTGGCTCATACAGGTCTAACCTAATAGTGCTTAGGTCTTCTTATACAATTGGGGAACTTGTTAGACTAGGAATCTCATCACAGCATAGGCCGATTGTGTTATTGTATATTTTATTATATTATTGAACTTTTGTATCTTCTAGAGTACTATAGAGATACAATGTCGCGATTACAAATCCCACGGGTTTTGAGAGATCATATTCTTTCCTATCTCCATTAGTTTTTAAATCCTTCAGGACTAGGCCAATTACTATTTTAGAAGTTTTGACACCTCCTTTAACAAAATCCATGGCTAATATTCCTTGGCTCTTGAATTAGCCATGCAAATTTCCTTGTTGGTTTTTATCAATTTAAAATTGGCTTTCCTTGGACCAATTCAAGTATTCTAGAGCCATAGGGTCATAGACTAGATATCACTTGCTTATTTTTCCATTTGATTATAAGAAATTATTTGATTCTATCATAAGTTGAGATTTTCCTAAGTTTCTTCCGAGAGCCAATAGTATTGTTCAAGTCAACTCGAATCTTCACTCTCTCTATTTTTGAAACCAACTCAATTATCCATAATCAGTTTTGATCAAATCAATGACTATGAACTCACATCCTTATTGAGATAGAGAAAGGTCGGAGAAAAGATACTCGTCTTGACTTCAGCCCTTTTCCTCTTAGCAGTAATCGATTCCTTGAATCTCACGAGCTAATATCTAAGAACATATATTTACCCTGATAAAGCTTCTTGGAATTCCTATGGGTAAAGTTGAGAGAGTATTTGTTGACCAACTATGGCGGGGCAGCTGCGCACTACAACCATCTATCTGAATCATGGAAACTGCGAGTTTACTATAGCCAGCAGCACACTGGCAAGGCATGGACTCTAAGTGAAGTGATTTCAGGTACTCATAGGTTTTCGGATATTAATAAGACCATGTCCTCAATATTTGATCTCTTGAGTTGTTCCACTAATATTGGATAAAGTGGATAGAAGATTCGGTAACCTATCATTATTTGAGTCAGGGAACCAAAGGTTCACTACAGCCAGATGTACCCTACACTAGCGGGGCATGAATTCTAGGCGAAGTAATTTTTAATATGTATAGTTTTTGGATACTATTGAGATTATGTCCATGTCATAAGTATACCGTGTTTGGCCTCTTATCGCCATTGAAAACTTTACCAAAATTTTCTTGATTTCGGCCTTATTTGAGATCTTAATAGGTGATCCAATTTTAATCCTTTCGATTACCATATGTTTCCCATAGAATTTTCCTTTAATTTTTTCTAAAACTCATAGGACCATTTTCAACACCTATTAGCTCAATCTCTTTCATGTTCCAATTCTAGTATGTTGCATATATCTTGTAGATAGCTACATATATGTATTTTGATAGATATTTTACTATATAACTGGTATACCTGCTACGGATAACTATTTGGTGATAGCTCTATAAATATGCATGGGAAACATAGGTTACCTGGCTCATTTCTAGTAAGGACATCATTGGGATCAATATTGTTTTCAATGAAGTTAGATAGTCAAGGGTAGAAAGTGTAGGATCGTTGAGCACCTCTAGAGGGGGTGAATAGTGTGTGAGTGCAGCGAAAATAATCACCAATTAAAAATGAACAGTTATAATTTATGGCAGGAATAAAGAGACAGTAATATGAAAGGCAGTAAGATATAGAAGATCAAACTCAGTGAACACCGCGATATGCATTGGTTTTCCTCTGAGAGGACTAATCCAGTCGCGAGTACTTTTGCCCGTTGTTAATCCACTATTTGCAAGCTAAATGAGAGCTTGCCGTCTCTTTACAATACTATGCTTGGTGACAAGTGCACGACCGACTTCACAACACCGTACTTGGTGACGAGCGCACGACCGACTCCGAAAACTGAGATATTTTTTGAACTTATAACCTCTTTACAACTCTGTAGACAAAAGACTCTAAATCGAACATGATGTTACTGGCTTTGGCTAAGAGATGTATAGGTAGAATGTGAAAGCTTTAGATCACTGAAAACACTTGAAGAATGAATAGAGAGAAGAGTGCATGAGTGATTAGAAATAAAAAATTATTCTATTATAGGTATTTTTCCTGACCGAACTCGGGCAGATTTTAGGTGGAGTTCAGATGCGAAGATCCCATACACGAACGTTGGATGCAGATTTGGAGGCAACTGAAATTCAAATTTAAGTTGACCGAACTCGGTCAGAACTAGGACCGAACTCGGTCAAAGTTCTGCCAGAGTTTTGTTGCTTCAGAAATCAATTTGAGTAGCCATATTTGTATAGGTATTTATGGGCTGTTTGGATGTGTGGAGTTTTGAGATTTAGGTAGGCTTTTTGGAAAGGTTGACTGGAGTTAAACTAAGCCAGTAATATCTGATCGATTTTACATTTCATATCCTAAACTCAATAAAAACTAAAAATACAGAAGAAATATAAAAAATAACTCGATCTGGATTTCGTAACAATTAGCTTTTGGATGATGACTTGAATGCTAGTTGTAGATACAGTACATCCTTTTATATTGATTTTACTAACATGAAATGTTAGTAGCAGTTTGTATATTTTGCGTATCGACTTAAGTCGTCGTTGATTATCAAAATCAGATATGACCATTAGGCAATGGGCCAACAATCTCTCTCATTTTTATAATTAACAAACTTGAGTCTATAGCAAAATATAGCTAAAATATAGCTTTGAAATATATACCTGACTTGTTCTTTGATTGATCGTTTGAAATTTTATTTTGTATTGTTCTTCTTTCCCTTTGTCGTGTACAAAATGAGTAGCTCCCCCGCAATGTGTTAGGCCAACAATGTAGACACAGACAAGGAAAGAAAAAGAGTAATATCACAATATCCATAAGACACAAGTCACAAGATAGTAGAACTAGTAGTAGCAGTAGATAAAACTGATAAACTCAACTAATAAACTGATCAACTAGAACTGATGAAAGTACATCATAAGTCCACAAAAGTCATAACTAAAAGTATTTATGACGGCTAAAAATGAAACTACTAAAAACGTTCAACTATGAAAGTTTGGACTGATACAAAATGCAGCAACATAGATCATCATCACTAGCAAATAAAAACTCAAAAACACTAAACTGAATGCTCGTCTCACATATGAGCATCATCATCATCAGTTGGAGCAGGTGGCTGAGGGTCAAAATAGGTGGTGGTCGGATCAAAGTGTCTAAAAGTAGTCGGGTCGTCGAACCTCGGTCCATCGAATGTCGGATGATGGATCATCGAAACGGAAGAAGTGGGGTGATGCAGCATAGTCCAGTATAGATCAGCAATATTGTTCCTCAATACCTGAGCTTGTGAGGTATGACGAAACTCAGCATCAATATAACTCTGATGACGTTGCCCGGAGAGGGTGACAAAATCATCAAAGCGCTGATAGAACTGCGGGTCAAAGCCAGGAGCATGAGCATCAGGAGGAGGAACATCTGGATCGGCTTAAGCCTCAACAGTAGCTGCACCGAGAGGAGGTAGAGGCAGAGGATACTTCCTAGATCTAGTCAGCTCAGAAAATGATGAAGAAATAGGACAGATAGAAAGGTTGATCTGAAATCTCCTGAAAATATCTGCCAGATGCATGGGATATAAAAGGTTATGCCCCACCCATCTGCAACCAATCATCCAAGCCATAAAGGTCTTGGGGACAAAAAATGGAACACCAAAATGAAGATGATACATCGCGGACATCTCATAAAACATGATCTCGTCAGAAGATCCCGTCTTGGGAAGCAGAGCAGAGAAAATAAAGTGATGTAACTCATAAAAGTTTTGGTTGAGGTATTTTGCAAATATTCTGCCACTGCGAGGGATAAGGTTAGGATGACACATTGAGACTTTGAGAGAGTCGAGGGTCATGTCTTCGGGAAACTGGACTCTATGAATATCAACTAACGCCTCGCCGACATCAGGCATGTGAAAATACTCACTGACGTCAGTTGAGTTAAACTCAATTTTATGTCCAGCGACACAAGAGTAGATCTACCATCAGGTTTCACTTGCATGTTGCAATAGAATATTCTAACAGCGTTATCATAGATATTATCAGTAGTTGTAAAGAAATCCCTAAGACTAAGTCGATCGAAAGTGTTTGCATACTCAGAGAAAATAGTAAAGTTGACAGCTCTCGCGGGACATATTTTTCGAAGAAAAAAGAGTCAAACCAAGAGTTTGAGAATTCCACAGTTGGAAAGAATAAAGCGTCAAAGTCCTCTTCGTCGGAGGGACAAGCGGGACTAAATGCGTTCACAGGTTCATACTCCGAAGTTGAAGATGAACCCGGTGTAGAAAAGATTTTATTTCTCTTATGGATTTGCTTAGGAGCTATATATGAAAAGAGAAACAAAGGAGAGATACCTCAAAAGAGTAGAGAAATAGAAGGACTGAGCTTCTTAGATCCAAGAACTAGGGAGGAGGAGAGCATCAAAATTTGAAAACTAGGGTTTTCGGATGGTAGATGATGAAGAAAGGTGGAGAAGATGGGTATAAATAGGATTAGGGCCGGCAGCAGCTATTCTGGGAAATTTAACCATCGTCGATTGAACTCGGCTCGAACTCGGTCTGAACTCCGTCCGAGTTTTGCCAGAGTTCGGCCACTTGTATTCCCAGTTCATTTATGCATAATGAATGATAAATAATCTTGATAACTTTTAAACTTCTTCTTTTAATAATGTTTATTACTTTGGGTTAGCTGTAGGGGGCGGATCCCAGCTAGGGGTAGTCAGAAGACTTGTACACTGTGTTGCTTCAGGCTATTTATGCCTGTATGCCAGAAGGACCCTTTTGGCTTGTACCCAAAATAACTTCAATTAATAAATGTCAAAGTTTTAAGTTATAAGAGTTTTTATTAAACATAATACATCATGAATCCAAAAATTCAAGTATGCCTAGCTCACGACGCAGATAGTTAAAATGGTCTTCAGCCAATGGTTTTGTAAAAATATCTGCTAGTTGATGATCTATGCCAATGAACTCTAAGCAAATATCCTCGTGTTGTTGGTGATCACGTAGAAAGTGATGACGAATCTCTATGTGCTTTGTGCGTGAGTGAGAAACATGGTTCTTAGTCAAGTTAATCGTGTTAGTGTTATCACAGAATATAGGAATCTTCGTGTAGTACAGATTGTAGTCTTCTAGGGTTTGCTTCATCCACAAAATTTGAACACAACAGCGTCCTACGGTAATATACTCTGCCTCAGTCATTGATAGTGCTACAGAATTTTGCTTCTTGCAAAACCAGGAGACTAAAGCTTTTCCTAGGAAATGACACATACCGCTGGTACTTTTACGGTCTACTTTTCATCCTGCAAAATTAGCATCTAAATAACCAAATAGGTCAAAAGATATGGTTTTAGGATACCACAAGCCGACTATAGAAGTTCCCTTAAGGTATCGGAAGATACGCTTAACGGCGCATAAGTGTGATTCCTTAGGATTAGCTTGATATCTTGCACAGATGCAAACGCTAAACATGATATCAGGGTGACTAGCAGTTAAATATAATAAACTACCAATTAAACCTTGATACTTATGTTGGTCGACTGGTTTACCACTTTCATCAATCTCAAGCCAGGTTGATGTAGCCATTGGAGTTCCGATAGGCTTTACGTTGTCAAAGTCATACTTCTTCAGTAAATCCTTCGTATACTTAGCTTAGTTGATAAATGTTCCCTGTGAGTGTTGTTTGATCTGAAGTCCTAGGAAGTAGTTCAGTTCTTCCATCATACTCATCTCAAACTCACTCTGCATACACTTAGCAATTTTTTGACAAAGTTTTTCATTAGTAGAACCGAATATTATGTCATCTACGTAAATTTGTACAAGAAGAATATCATCTGAAGATTTGATAAATAAAGTGGTATCAACTCTTTCTTTTGAAAAACCATTTTCAAGTAGAAAGGCACTTGGCGTTCATACCAAGCACGAGGTGCTTGTTTGAGTCCATAGAGTGTTTTTCTAAGTTTGAAGGCGTGATCGGGTTTTGAAAATCTTCAAAACCAGGGGATTGTTTCACAAAAACTTCTTCTTTCAAAAATCTATTTAGAATACACTTTTTATGTCTATTTGAAATAATTTAAAATTATAAAAACATGCAAATGCACAAAATATGCGAATAGCTTCTAGTCTAGCAACATGAGCATATGTCTCCTCATAATCGATACCTTCTTCTTGATTATAACCTTGTACCACTAGACGTGCTTTGTTGCGTAGAACTTGCCCATCCTCAATTAATTTATTTCAGAATACTCATTTGGTACCAATTATCGATTGACCAATAGGTTCAGGAATAAGTTCCCAAACTTAGTTTCTCTTAAATTGATTAAGTTTTTCTTGCATGACATTAATCCAAAATTCATCATTAAAAGTATCTGCTACTGTCTTAGGTTCTATTTGCGATATAAAAGCTACATTAGCTGCTATATCAGTATCTTTATTAGAAGAACGTATACTTACACATTTTGATACATCACCTATAATGAGCATCTCTAGATGATCTGGAAAGAATTTCTAAGATTTGAATCTCTCTGTTAAATCTTCCACAGGGCTCTCTCTGGTAGTAGTACCTTTGGATGACTTGGATTTAACCTATGCATCTTCATCATCACTTTCGCTAGATTTGTGACTATTGAGCTCATCACAAGTAACATTAATAGATTCTTTAACAATCATAGATCTTTTATTAAATACTCTATATCCCTTACTCTTAGCAGCATATCCGAGAAATATCCCTTCATCTGCTTTAGAGTCGAACTTTTTCAAGTTGTCCTTGGTGTTCAGCATAAAACAGCAATATCCAAAAACTTTAAAATAAAAAATATTTGGAATCCTTCCAAACCAAAGCTCATATGGTGTTTTCTTCGATATAGGTCGAATTAACACCCTATTTAAAATATGACAGGCTGTACTAACAGCTTCTGCCCAAAAATATTTAGGAAGATTATGCTGATTCAGCATGACTCTAGCCATCTCGCTTAGAGTACGATTCTTCTGGACAAGAAAACTCATGGTAATATCCATTATCATCACACAAAAATTTGACATCAGCATTTACGAATTCGCCACCATGATCACTTCGGATACGAGTAATCATGAAGCCTTTTTCGTTTTGTACCTTTTTACAAAATATCTGAAATTCAAAAATTGAATCACTTTTGTTAGATAAAAAGTAAACTCATGTAAAACGAGAGAAATCATCAACAATAATAAAGGCATAGAGTTTACCGCCAAGACTAGCGACTCTACTAGGACCAACTAAATCCATATGAATTAACTACAAGGGTCTAGAGGTACTTACAGCGTTGATAGATTTAAAAGTAGACCTAGTTGTCTTATTCTTTTCACAGTCAGCACATACCATGTCTCTCTTGAATATGATCTCAGGGAGTCCTTTTACCAACATTTTGGTGCACAGTCATGAGATAGTGTCCATATTGGCATGTCCTAGCCTTATATGCCATAGCCAGCTTTTATCCTGATTTACTACTAGGCACCTTCCTGCATTGGTAGTACTCTCTAGAAAGAAAACATAAATATTGTCTTCTCTAATCCCTTCATATACGGGATTACCAGATGATATTTCATATATAGTACATTTGTCTTTTACAAAGTTGATACCATAACCATTATCTGTCAAATGACTTATGCTCAGTAGGTTATGTTTCAACTCCGTAACTAGACAAACATCTTTTATTACTAAGTAAGGAGATATACCAACAGTGCTATTTCCAATTACGTCACCTCTCAAGTTGTTTCCGAAGGAGACGTATCCTTCTTTCTTCATCGATAGTGTAGCGAACAAAGATGTATCACCAGTCATATGCCGCGAACATCCTCTATCGAGGATCCACTTGCTTCTAGCATGAGAAGGTTGAGGGTCCACCTACAACACGAGTAGATGAATCCTTTGGTACCTGTCACTCTCCGTTTCCAGAATGCGTATTTTTATACATGTACAACTCATGTGTATTTAGTTAGTATTTATCATGTATTATTCTGTATTTAAATTTCTTTAGTTTTATGTTAATTAATTATCTGCTCTTTAAATTTTCATGTTAATTAATTTTCGCAAATTTTATTTCTGCAATTATATTTCTGTAATTTTATTACCTGTATTTTATTTGTTGCTTTAGTCTTATTGGGTTTCGGCTTGGATGGATCTGTGCAACCCGGCCCAACACCCCACCTACCACCACTCTTCCTATTTAAAGCTTCCATCTCTTTCTCTCTCCTCATTACTTCATTCTTACCATTACTTCTTCTTCTTCCTCTCATTACTCTCCACCACCTACCAGCAGCAGGAGAAGGCAAGTACAAACTTGCTTCTTGCTTGGAGAACTATTTTTGTGGTTCATTTCCCTTCCTCTCATGATTCTGAGAGAGATTAGTTCTTAGCATTTTTGATTTCTACGGCTGGTTTTCTCTAGATCTAAGTTGTAGTATTTCAGCTGTTCATGGGTTATTAGTCCATCAACTTTGTATGTATTTCTCTGGCACTGGAACGAAGGCTCCATAGGACTTAGAGTTCGGGAGATGTGGTACGCACACGTTCTTACGTGCTCGCGTAAAACATCAGCCCAGTCACGTACACATCCTTGCGTGCGTATATTTTTAGTCACGCACACATCCTTGCGTGCGTGTATTTTTAGTCACGCACACATCCTTGCGTGCGTGTATTTTTAGTCATGCACACGTCTCTACGTGTCTGCATGGATTTTGAGACACGCTCATGTTCTTACATGTTAGCGTGTATTTTCAGTCACGCTCATGTTCTCATGAGCGTGCGTGTATTTTCAGTCACGCTCACGCTGTGCTTGCTTGCGTGACTTTTCACGCTCGTGCTTGCCAGCGTGTATCATTTTTCACGCTCGTTGTTCACGCCCATTTTCCACGCTCACCCCAGCTAGACTTAGCGTGACTTGTTGGTCTTAGCATAGACTTCTTGCGTGACTTTTGGACTTAGCTTAGACTTGTTAGCATGACTTCCAGACTTGGGAGTCTTATTTGTTCTATATTTTATTCATTTAATGTTGGCATGATAATACCCTATTATATCCTTACGCCTTTTTGTATGAACCCGAAAATCTTAGCATGTTAATATTTTAATACCTATGGTTGTGTATTAGTGCCAAGTGTCTGGATTGGTATATGGATATCCAGTGAGACTGGAACTTGACCTTGAGAGTTATAAACTCAACCCTATTTAATGCTAATGACTTTCATGCCTTGTCACCATTAATGACGATGGTTATCTTGACTAATTTGATCATGCGTTCCTAGTTGGAACTAAGAGACTGGCTAGTCGTCTTATTGAAATAAATGAATGAGACACGTTCATGTTATGAACTATTGCAATCGACTGGCTGATCCCGAAATATTGACATACATGCACTTGCAGGCTTCAATCTATTTATCTATTTATTTATTTATTTATTTATTTATTTATTTATTTTCTATAAAAAAAAGCATGTGTACTTTATGGTCAAGGCATGATTACCGTAGTTAGATTTGATTGTTGCATTACGCTATGTAAGACCTGCAACCTAACCGCACTGGTATCGTTGTAGAGTTGTGCATATCGTACCCTGTACGAAAGTACTCATTTGAATGACCATGATCCACGGTATGGGATTTCACTCAACGTAGGGACTATTAAGTTAAATAAAATAATGATTACATGGAGAGAATGGATTCCCGAGTTCTTACATGGCAGCCCCCTTGGGACGAGTAGTACCCGACGGGCCGGCTAGTTCCCACAGATACTGTAAATCTGCCACACGGGCAGGAAACAGTATCTGCTTTTATTATTATTGTATATTGTATATTGACGGGCGTCCTGCTAGGACTCGTCTAATTCATGCATGGCGTACATGATTGACTGGATAGACTAGCCTTGCTCGCACATAGTAAGAACTAAGGAATCTTTATTGCATAATTCCAGGATAACTTGGGACTCATAATAGCAAGCCGTAGGATTTGATTGGCCGTTCAAGATGTTTTGTTTGTGTACTGTACTACTCTGTTACCTAACTGGGATGATCAGAATGTCAGGACATGACGGGTCAACTTCTGTCCTTGTTTGGTTGGGAGGTTGGTTCGAAGTGTCGTGATGTGATGTAAATCCTAGTAGCAAGCAGAGATCTATTATTATATTCTTTTACTTACTGGTTTATGTCCTTCATATCGTCCTTCCTTGTGGTACTTGCTATTAGAGGTCTAACCTCTCTGGTTTTGCATGGCCAGATTTAGAGCCGGTTCCCGAGGATCCAGCTTACTTCTACCTCCAAGATGGTCAATACTAGGGGAATGATCGCAGGAGGACTCAAGTGGGTTCCTTACTTCACCGCTCGTTTTGTTATTTACCTTTATACTTAGCCGTTTGGCACCGACATGTTAGTCGGATTGTCTTGTACTTACTTTTACATAATTGTAATTAAGTCAGACTGCAGCTGATAACAATTGTGTATACCTGCTATACCATCTGGCTATGTTTTGTAAAGCCAGATCTTAAGAACATTTTGACTGGGCGTTTGGGATGTCTTACTGCTTTATCTTACATGTTCTTTATTACTGTTTCTTGCTTGAATGATTGAGACAATAGATGTGAAATGACCATAGTAAGACCTTTATGTAGTATGCATCCCCTCGTCTGGTTAGACAGCATTGATCATATTATACGGTATTTATCTACCCGTAATACGTAGCTGGCTGAGTCATTCCCCCGCTCTCCAGTATTCTGGTTCTGGGGCGTGACAAGGTTTTAGTGGTGGCCCATACAGGTCTGATTTCAGACTTGTGGGGTGTTTTGATTTATAGGATGTCTCAATCACACATGTTTCCCCTTGATCTCCTGATTCGTTATTCTCAACTCTTGCTTGACATTCCGGTATCCTTTGACTTCATTGATCCTTCATGTCCAGTCATTTCATTGTTCTCTTGTCCCTTTTCTTAGGGGCACTTCGTCCGCATCGGTCAGAGCTGGGCAGCAACAACAAAGGCAACAAGGACAACCTGACCAGGATGGTCAGCAACCAGGGCCAGTCTCGCCTCAGGAGACTATCCAGGAAGAAGTGATAGTAGAACTAGCGGTTGGACCGCAGTATCCAGATATTCCAGACCCACCCATAGTTCCACCTACTCCTGTAGAAGTGGACACACCAGCCCTTCTGGAGATCATGAGAGGAATGATGGCTGCTCAGCAACATCAGATGTTGGCCCAGCAGCGCATACACACTCAGCTACAAGAGCAGAATGTGTTGCTTAATCAAGGATTATAGACGGCTTTGGAAAGAGGAGTGAGGGCTGATTCAGGAGCATCAGTCAGGTTTTGCAAGTACAACCCCCGTCGTTTTGAGGGCACGGAGGATGCCATCTCAGCAGATGCATGGCTTAAGGATATGGAGGCTATTCTGACAGCAGCTAAGGTACCGGCAGAAGAACGTGTAGATCTAGTGAAGTTGTTACTTCAGGATCTCGCACGTGATTGGTGGGAATCAGATGAAGTAGGCATCAGACGTCCTGTGGCTTGGGACGATTTCACAGCAAGATTCAAGACCAAGTACTATGGAGTTGTGGCGCAGTTTGAGCTACAACAGAAATTTATCAACCTCAGGCAGGCCGGCAAGACTGTAGATGCTTATGCAGCAGAATTCTGCAGATTGAGTAGATTCTCCCCAGAGATGGTAGCAACAGAGCGCCAGAGGGCTATGAGGTTTCAGCAAGGGTTTCATCTCGAACTTTTGCAATTGATCGAGGGGCACAACTACCAGACTTTTAATGAGATATTGACGGCAACTCGAAGGCATGAGATCACTATTCAGAGGCTTGCAGTAAGGACTGGGGGTCAGAAGAGATCCCACAGTCAGATAGAAGGAGGAGGGGGAGCAACGCCCCGAACAACAGCACCATCCACTGGCATTCGTATCCACGATGTGGCGATACGAGGACCAGCACCACCCAGGCAGCAGCAGCAACAGCAACAGAGGAAGAACCAGCAACCCCCGGCGGGATGCACTTATTGTGGAAAGATGGGATACACTAGAGATGTGTGTCGAACATTGAATGGACTGTGTCTGATATGTGGAAATCCAGACCATCGGGTTACCATATGTCCCATGAATTCGAGGGCAGGAGGACCAGGATAGCAGTTTCCTGCTCTGCCAGCACCAGGGGCAGGCCAGTATCGAAGACCAGCAGTGGCAGTAAGGCCGTTGGCACAGCGTCCGTTAGTATCGCAGGTTCAGATATTTCGACAGCAGGGACCGCCGATGCAGCAACACCAGCATAGACCACCCCAGCATCATCAAGGCAGGGGCCAACAGCAGCACCAGGCTAGGCCGCAGTATAGAAATCAGCAAGGAGGTCGAGGACAAGCGTTCACTTTGTCCTTGGAGGAGGTATTGGCATCGGGAGATGTTGTGGCAGGTAACATTCTCGTCGCCTCATATCCCGCAGTAGCATTATTTGATTCGAGAGCATCCCATTAATTTATATCTGCACGACTTGCGACACGACTAGGAATGGAGTTCGAGGCGTTGCCAGGGAGGTTGAATATACTCACTGGTAATGGGCTCGTAGGAGTTAGTAGAGTTATTCTAGCGTGTAGCATTGTAGTTTGCGGGCATTCTTTACCCGCCCGGTTGATAGAATTTCCTGTCGGAAATTTCGACGTTATCTTAGGCATGGACTGGCTGAAAGACAGTCATACGACAATAGATTATCGTAGAGGGAGTGTATCTTTTGATATTCCAGGCATGAAGAGATTCACCTTAGTCAGATCAGAGGCAACTCAGCAAGAGCAGGGAGTAGTGACGGCAATGGAGGAAGTTCAGATTCCAAAGGTAGTTGAAGAATTTCTAGACGTATTTCCTGAAGAACTTCCAGGTCTACCACCAGTTAGAGATATTGAGTTCAGTATAGAATTGGCACCAGGAACTAAACCGATATCAGATCGAGTTTACAGAATGGCGGATTCAGAGCAGGCCAAGGTATATGAGCACATAGAGGAATTGAAGGAGAAGAAGTTCATCCAAGCTAGCGTATCGCCGTGGGCAGCACCAGTGGTACTTGTGGGAAAGAAGGATGGGTCGTCCAGATTGTGCATTGACTACAGGAAGCTTAACGCGGCAACAGTGAAGAACAAGTACCCATTACCCAGGATCGACGACTTATTTGACCAGTTGAGCAAGGCTAGAGTTTTCTCCAAGATAGATCTTCGTTCAGGGTACCATCAGGTGAGGGTTCGGAAAGAAGATATTCCTAAGACAGCATTCAGGTCGAAGTATGGGCATTACGAGTTCTTAGTAATGTCGTTTGGTTTGACCAATGCTCCAGCGATATTCATGGATTTGATGAATCGTATCTTTATGCCATATTTAGACCAGTTTGTCGTTGTGTTTCTTGACGACATTCTCGTATACTCTGCTAGTGAAGAGGAGCATGAAGACCACCTCAGGAAAGTGTTGCAGGTTCTGAGAGAGAACCAGTTGTATGCCAAGCTCAGCAAGTGTGAGTTCTGGATGAATCACATTTCATTTTTGGGTCATATCATATCAGGAGCTGGAGTAGCAGTAGATCCCAAGAAGGTAGAAGCAGTAGAGAGTTGGCCAGTACCCAAGACCGTAGCAGATGTGCAGAGTTTCTTGGGATTGGCAGGATATTACAGAAGGTTTGTGTCAGACTTTGCAAGGCTTTCAGCACCCATGACCTGTTTGACCCGGAAGGATGTGCCATTTGTTTGGTCGGCAGAATGTCATGCATCATTCGAGACTTTGAAGCAGAAGTTGATATCAGCCCCTATTCTTACATTACCAGTTGGACCCGGAGGTTTTACAGTATATTGTGATGCGTCAGGTAAAGGACTTGGATGTGTCCTTATGCAACATAGGAAGGTGATAGCATACGCATCTAGGCAGCTTCGGGACCACGAGAAGAATTACCCAACTCATGATTTGGAGTTAGCGGCAGTAGTGTTTGCTCTGAAGCTATGGAGGCATTACTTATATGGTGACCGAGTGGAAATGTACACAGACCATAAAAGTTTGAAGTACATCTTTACTCAGAAGGAACTGAACATGAGGCAGAGAAGGTGGTTGGAGTTGATCAAGGATTATGATGTGGAGCTTCAGTATCATCCAGGCAAGGCTAATGTAGTGGCAGACGCTCTCAGCAGGAGAGGCGGTACATTTATGTTGACAACGCAGAAGCATATCTTAGAAGACCTTCAGGAGATGGGCATCGAAGTTATACTTCCTAGTGATATAGGAGTTCTAACAAGTCTGCAAGTTCAATCTGACTTAGTAGACAGGATCAAGGCAGCTCAGGCACAGGACCCAAGAATTCAGAAGCTTAGGGCAGAATGTGAGTCAGGACTCAGGAAGGAGATGAGGATTCACGAAGATGGTACACTTAGGTTCGGATCGCGTCTATGTGTGCCTAGTGGAGATATCAGACAGGAGGTTATGGCAGAAGCTCATCGTTCTCAGTATTTTATTCACCCTGGGGGGACCAAGATGTACCAAGATATCAAGCAGCATTTCTGGTGGAACGGGATGAAGAGGGAGATAGCTAGACTTGTTTTCCGTTGCTTGGTATGTCAGCAAGTGAAGGCAGAACAGCAGAGGCCAGCTGGGTTATTGCAACCGCTTTCTATCCCAGAATGAAAATGGGAGCATATTACAATAGACTTTGTGACCGGTTTACCAAGATCACCAAGTGGTAAGGATGATATTTGGGTGATAGTGGACCGACTTACAAAGGTAGCACACTTTCTTCCTTTCAGAGTAGGACAATCTACAGAAAAGTTGGCGGAGTTATATATGCAACAGATAGTCAGGCAGCATGGAGTTCCTGTCAGTATTGTGTCGGATCGAGATACCCGCTTTACATCACATTTCTGGAAGAGCTTACATCATAGTCTGGGTACCAAGTTAAGGTTTAGGACGGCTTACCATCCGCAGACGGATGGGCAATCAGAAAAAATGATTCAGACTTTAGAAGACATGTTGCGAGCTTGTACTCTAGATTTTGGAGGGTCTTGGGAAAGTCACCTGCACTTGGTCGAGTTCTCATACAACAATAGTTATCAGACCAGTATCCAGATGGCGTCATTTGAAGCATTATATGGTAAGAAGTGCAGGTCACCGCTTGCATGGGATGATATCGGGGAGAGGAACATGTTAGGCCCAGAAATGATTGTTCAGACGGTTGAAGTAGTTAAAGGAATTAGAGAGCGACTTCGAGTTGCACAGGATCGGCATCGTCATTGGGCGGACCAGCATCGTAGGCCGTTCGAATTCTCTGTTGGGGACCACGTATTCTTGCGGATCTCACCTACTCGTAGGGTCATCAGATTTGGCGTTCGCGGGAAATTGAGTCCGCGGTACGTGGGTCCATTTGTTATCCTTGATCGGATAGGCGATGTTGCTTACCGTTTATCACTCCCACCTTCGTTACGAGAGGTGCATGACGTGTTTCATGTATCTCAACTACGTAGGTATGTATCGGACCCAAGCCATGTCTTCGATCACTCCGAGCTGGTTGTTGGTACCAACCTGTCTTACGAGGAACAGCCTGTGTCCATTTTGGACCGAAGAGAGAAGATACTCAAGAACCGAACAATTAGTCTTGTCCGTGTTGCTTGGGGTCATCACTCCTTGGGAGAGTCAATGTGGGAATGTGAGGATGATATCCGATCACGGTATCCACACATGTTTGACTCACAAGGTATATCTCTTTCTGTATACCTTGATTGTCTTGATTCTTCATGCTTATCGCCTTATGGGTAGAACTGATTGATATCGTAGATTGATGGATTTACATATATAGTACTTGCTTTTGATATGGTAGAAATGATTGCTTGTTCACTAGAATTGCTTGTATTAGTTTAGCTCTGATATTTCTATCCAGCTTGGATTTGAAATTCCGAGGACGAAATTTTTCTAAGGTGGGTAGAGATGTCACTCCCCGTTCCCAGAATACGTATTTTTATACATGTACAACTCATGTGTATTTAGTTAGTATTTATCATGTATTATTCTGTATTTAAATTTCTTTAGTTTCATGTTAATTAATTATCTGCTCTTTAAATTTTCATGTTAATTAATTTCCTGCAAATTTTATTTCTGCAATTATATTTTTGTAATTTTATTACCTGCATTTTATTTGTTGCTTTAGTCTTATTGGGTTTCGGTTTGGATGGATCTGTGCAACCCGGCCCAACACCCCACCTACCACCACTCTTCCTATTTAAAGCTTCCATCTCTTTCTCTCTCATTACTTCATTCTCACCATTACTTCTTCTTCTTCCTCTCATTACTCGCCACCACCTACCAGCAGCAGGAGAAGGCAAGTGCAAACTTGCTTCTTGCTTGGAGAACCATTTTTGTGGTTCATTTCCCTTCCTCTCATGATTCTGAGAGAGATTAGTTCTTAGCATTTTTGATTTCTACGGCTGGTTTTCTCTAGATCTAAGTTGTAGTATTTCGGCCGTTCATGGGTTATTAGTCCATCAACTTTGTGTGTATTTCTCTGGCACTGGAACGAAGGCTCCATAGGACTTAGAGTTCGGGAGATGTGGTACGCACACGTTCTTACGTGCTCGCGTAAAACATCAGCCCAGTCACGCACACATCCTTGCGTGCGTGTATTTTTAGTCACGCACACATCCTTGCGTGCGAGTATTTTTAGTCACGCACACATCCTTGCGTGCGTGTATTTTTAGTCACGCACACATCCTTGCGTGCGTGTATTTTTAGTCACGCACACGTCTCTACGTGTCTGCGTGGATTTTGAGACATGCTCATGTTCTTACATGTTAGCGTGTATTTTTAGCCACGCTCACGTTCTCATGAGCGTGCGTGTATTTTCAGTCACGCTCACGTTGTGCTTGCTTGCGTGACTTTTCACGCTCGCGCTTGCCAGCGTGTATCATTTTTCACGCTCACTGTTCATGCCCATTTTCCACGCTCACCCCAGCTAGACTTGGCGTGACTTGTTGGTCTTAGCATAGACTTCTTGCGTGACTTTTGGACTTAGCTTAGACTTGTTAGCATGACTTCCTGACTTGGGAGTTTTATTTGTTCTATATTTTATTCATTTAATGTTGGCATGATAATACCCTATTATATCCTTACGCCTTTTTGCATGAACTCGAAAATCTTAGCATGTTAATATTTTAATACCTATGGTTGTGTATTAGTGCCAAGTGTCTGGATTGGTATATGGATATCCAGTGAGACTGGAACTTGACCTTGAGAGTTATAAACTCAACCCTATTTAATGCTAATGACTTTCATGCCTTGTCACCATTAATGACGATGGTTATCTTGACTAATTTGATCATGCGTTCCTAGTTGGAACTAAGAGACTGGCTAGTCGTCTTATTGAAATAAATGAATGAGACACGTTCATGTTATGAACTATTGCAATCGACTGGCTGATCCCGAAATATTGACATACATGCATATACAGGCTTCAATCTATTTATCTATTTATTTATTTATTTATTTATTTATTTATTTATTTATTTATTTATTTATTTATTTATTTTCTATAAAATAAGCATGTGTACTTTATGGTCAAGGCATGATTACCGTGGTTAGATCTGATTGTTGCATTACGCTATGTAAGACCTGCAACCTAACCGCACTAGTATCGTTGTAGAGTTGTGCATATCGTACCCCGTACGAAAGTACTCATTTGAATGACCATGATCCACGGTATGGGATTTCACTCAACGTAGGGACTATTAAGTTAAATAAAAAAATGATTGCATGGAGAGAATGGATTCCCGAGTTCTTACATGGCAGCCCCCTTGGGACGAGTAGTACCCGACGGGCCGGCTAGTTCCCACAGATACTGTAAATCTGCCACACGGGCAGGGAACAGTATCTGCTTTTATTATTATTGTATATTGTATATTGACGGGCATCCTGCTAGGACTCGTCTAATTCATGCATGGCGCACATGATTGACTGGATAGACTAGCCTTGCTCGCACATAGTAAGAACTGAGGAATCTTTATTGCATCATTCCAGGATAACTTGGGACTCATAATAACAAGCCGTAGGATTTGATTGGCCGTTCAAGATGTTTTGTTTGTGTACTGTACTACTCTGTTACCTAACTGGGATGATCAGAATGTCAGGACATGACGGGTCAACTTCTGTCCTTGTTTGGTTGGGAGGTTGGTTCGAAGTGTCGTGATGTGATGTGAATCCTAGTAGCAAGCAGAGATCTATTATTATATTCTTTTACTTACTGGTTTATGTCCTTCATATCGTCCTTCCTTGTGGTACTTGCTATTAGAGGTCTAACCTCTCTGGTTTTGCATGGCCAGATTTAGAGCCGGTTCCCGAGGATCCAGCTTACTTCTACCTCCAAGATGGTCAATACTAGGGGAATGATCGCAGGAGGACTCGAGTGGGTTCCTTACTTCACCGCTCGTTTTGTTATTTACCTTTATACTTAGCCGTTTGGCACCGACATGTTAGTCGGATTATCTTGTACTTACTTTTACATAATTGTAATTAAGTCAGACTGCAGCTGATAACAATTGTGTATACCTGCTATACCATCTGGCTATGTTTTGTAAAGCCAGATCTTAAGAACATTTTGACTGAGCGTTTGGGATGCCTTACTGCTTTATCTTACATGTTCTCTATTACTGTTTCTTGCTTGAATGATTGAGACAATAGATGTGAAATGACCATAGTAAGACCTTTATGTAGTATAAACCCCCTCGTCTGGTTAGACAGCATTGATCGTATTATACGGTATTCATCTACCCGTAATACGTAGCTGGCTGAGTCATTCCCCCGCTCTCCAGTATTCTGGTTCTGGGGCGTGACAGTACCTATTTCTTGAAGGGTCTATTTTGATTAGTCTTAGGTCTCCAAATAAGTGTTTGGTTGTCAACAAGCTTTCTTGCTAGACAATAGTGTGATATCTGCACGTGAGTACCACAGTACGTGCAAGTAAGTTTTGAAAAAGTGTTCTTTGTTTCTGTGTTGATATGTAGTTGTGTTTTCTTTGAAAACCTATAAGTGAAAGCATGATTGTGATTAACGTATTGCTTATATACTTTATGTGGTTTAGTCCTCTTAGTTGTATACTTAGCATTAGGACTAACCTTATGTTGTATTACAGGGATGGCCTGTTTGCCTAACTTGATCTCTAACTTTTTAGAGACCGCATAAGACTCCTCATATTTTTGTAGCCATATCAGCGAGTCTTTGCTCTGTGACTAAGTGTCTCTTCTTCTCTATGTCCTAATGCTCTTGTATCTTGACATAGTCTCTTTCTTTCTTTTCAATGGTGAGGATAGCCTTATGATAGTCTACCTTGAGCTTGGCTATCTCATCCGTGTTATGGGTAGTAGATGTCTCTCTAATATCTTCGAGAAGATTAGACAATCTTGCTATTTTGGTTGTGCATGCCTTAACCTCTTTGTGAGATTGCTTATACTTGTCTAACACATTTCTGTGTTCTTCAAGTAGTTCGCTAAAAGCATTTTCTAACTCATCGAAAGTAAAGTCAACATATAGAGGGTTAGCTGATACCTTATCGAATGCCATAAGACAGACATTAGCAGTGCTGCTGGGTCTGTCCTCTTCCACTGATTCACTGGCATTACTTTCATGCTAGTTGCTTGTATTTGCATACTTTTGACCAGTTGTAGCTTTCTTGCTTGATCTTGATCTATCATATGGACTGCATTTCTTTGAAAGTGGACAGTCCTTCTTCATATGCCCTGACTTCTTGCATCCAAAGCAAATTGTTTCTTCTTTATTGCTTTCATGGATATCTTTCTTTTTTCGGCTTGTTCTCTCAAACTTTAAGAATTTTCTAAAGTTCTTTACTAGCAGGGCTTGCTCATCACCACTAGATGATTCTTCGTCAGAATTTTTATATGCAACTCTTTGGGCTTGCACTTTGAAGGCGATCGATTTTTCTTTAGGGGTCGCTTCTTGTAGGTCCAGCTCATGGGTCATCAGCTTGCCCATAAATGTCTCCAGAGTCATGGTGGTGAGATCATTTCCTTCAATGATTGATGTTGCCTTTGGGTTCCAATTCTTGGTTAGAGCTCGTAGCACTTTTCTGATCTTCTCATGATTACTGTAATCATTACCAAGAGATTACAAAGGATTAGTAATATCTAGGAAATGAGTAAACATTTATGTAATTGACTCATCGGTTTTATCTTAAAAGATTCATATTCCTGTGTTAGTCTGCTGATTTGGGATTCTTTTACTTGGGAATCCCCTCATGAGTTACCTCAAGAAGTCTCCAAATATCATGAGACGTAGTACAGGTAGAAACTCGATTGAACTTCGTTTTGTCAATTATATAGAATAGTGCATTGATGGCACGTGCATCTAGACTAGCCTTTGACTTTTTTGTCTATGTATTTGTCATGTGGCTTGTCTACAAGTACGCCCTCAATCACTATAGGTGACAGTTTCTTATAACCGTCAACGACTATAGACCAAAGATCAAAGTCAAGAGACTTTAGAAAGAAAGTCATTCGTGTTTTCCAATATGTGTAGTTTGTTCCATCAAATAGTAGGGGTCTATTTGTGGATTGCCCTTCACCGTTGAATATTGATTTTACGGCTGCCATATACTCTCTAGGGTTATTATATTACAATATAACCCGCTCTGATACCAATTGTAGGACCATTGAGCACCTCTAGAGGGGGGTTGAATAGAGTATGTGTAAGTGTAGCAGAAATAATCACCAATTAAAAATGAACAGTTATAATCTTTGGCATGAATAAAGAGACAGTAATACGAAAGGCAGTAAAAGATAGAAGATCAAACTCGGTGAACACCACGATATATACGGGTTTCCTTCTGAGAGGACTAATCCAGTCGTGAGTATTCTTGCCCGCTGTTAATCTACTATTTGTAAGCTAAATGAGAGTTTGTCGTCTCTTTACAACACCGTGCTTGGTGACAAGTGCAGGACCACTTCACAACACCGTGCTTAGTGACGGGCGTACGACCGACTCTGAAAACTGAGATATTTTTTGAACTTGTAACCTCTTTACAACTCTGCAGACAAAAGACTCTAAATCGAACACAATATTACTGCTTTGGCTAAGAGATGTATAGGTAGAATGTGAAAGCTTTAGATAACTGAAAAACACTTGAAGAATGAACAGAGAGAAGAGTGAATGAGTGATTAGAAATGAAAAATTCTTCTCTATTTATAGATGTTTTTTTCTGACCGAACTCGGGTAGAGTTCAGGCAGAGTTTGGATGCGAAGATCCTGTACACGAACGTTGGATGTAGATTTGGAGGCAACTGAAATTCAAATTTGAGTTGATCGAACTCGGTCAGAGTTCTGTTGCTTCAGAACTCAATTTGAGTAGCCAAATTTGCATAGGTATTTATAGGCTGTTTGGATGTGTGGAGTTTTGATATTTAGGTAGGCTTTTTGGAAAGGTGGACTGGAGTTAAACTAAGCCAGTAATATCCGATCGATTTTACATTTATATCCTAGACTCAATAAAAATAAAAATACAGAAGAAATGTAAAAAATAACTCGAACTGGATTCCATAACAATTAGCTTTTGGATGATGACTTGAATGCTAGTTGTAGATGCAGTACGTCCTTTGATATTGATTTCACTGACCTGAAATGTTAGTAGCAGTTCGTATATTTTGCGTATCGACTTAAGTTGTCGTTGATTATCAAAATCAGGTGTAACCATTAGGCTATGGGCCAACAGAAAGGTAGTAGGATAAGACCTTGGGCAAGTAAGTTTGGTGATAAGTCTTGAGAGTTATATATCTTTTATCTTGTGACATTATCTGGGATAAAACCATTGGTGATGCTTATTAATGCCTAAGCATCGGATTCCAACAAATGAAGGAATGCAACAATTATGTAGAGATAATCAATTTTATGATTAAAAGCAAGGACATGAGTTATATAGGAGGAAAAAGAAAGCCATAAGTAGAGTTGGTGAGGAAAGTCTAGGATTTGGTAAGGTTCTTCCATAGAGGATGTTGTAGGAACGAGATGTAAAACACTATACTCTAGAGGGGGTGAATAAAGTAGGCAGCAGAAAATTAGCTATTAAAAAATGTTAGCAATAAGATCATAGAATATATCACAGATATGTAAATGTAAAAGTAGATAGCAGAGAGAAAATGCAAACACAAGGATGTATACTGGTTTCCCTCTTGTGAGAACTAGTCCAGTTGAAAGAACTCTAGCTTCCAGTTGAAATCCACTATAAAAAAATGCCACAAGTTCTTATGCGAAGTTTTTGCAACTTCTACAACACGAGCTTTGATCCGAAGTACTCGACCAACTTCAATTATAAAGTGTTTTTCTTCAATCAAGCCTCTGATTACAATCATTTTAAAACTTCTAGACCGTACCGTACTGGCAAATCGACTAGAGGATTGTAACTGGCTTGGAATTTAAAAATGAAAGGCTTAGAACACTTTGGAATACCATAGTAGGCTTAGAGAGAAGAGAAGAGAGAATGAATTAGTGTGTTGAAATAGTAGTAATTCTTCTCTATTTATAGGTTTTCGAAAGGGAGAATTCGGGCAGAATTCTTTGAGAGAATCTCGACAAATAGTCGTTGCATCCGTAACTGCGGGAAGACTGGTTTCAAAAATTAATGTTCCACTAACCGAACTCGGGGCGAATTTGGGCCAAATTCTGTTGGTTTGATTTGGTTAGGGTTTTGCAAATCGGGTTTTAGGATTTTTGAAAAGTCAAGCAGTTATAAGCTTTTGTAAATGGGCTTATTTTAAAAACAAAGGATATTTTGAAAACATTTTAGGGTAGCCTATTTGCCAGTACGACTCGATGTATATTGTATTCCTAGACTCAATAAATTGTGAAAATTACACTAATATTGGAAATACAGACTCAGTGGCAAAAATTGCTTCATGTCTTGAATGGTAGCAGTAGCAGTTCTCAACAATCGTCCAAGTAGCCCTTATATCGAGACAGGTTAGATCAATTATTAAAATCAGGTTTGACCATGACCAATGGGCCAGCAATCTCCTTCATTTTGATAATTGACAAACCTTGACCGATATAACATCTTGATCTTGATTTGAAAAAAATCAAAATTTGTAAGGTACTGTATGTAGGTACAGTCTCCTCTTAAAAACAAAATTTCTGTATTCTCTGCAAAAGATGTTAGATTCATTTTCTCCCCCATTGTCAGTTAACAAAATAATTGCAAAGAGAGAAGCTCTCCAGCAATTAGTGCTTAAGAAACAAACGTTGAAGAAATACAAAAAATATATAACGAATGACATAAATTCACAGGCAGTTCTATGAAGGAAGAATAAACTAAGATAAATAATGTTAGGCCTAGAATGATAAGTGCATACTAAGAATAAAAAAGGACAATACATACTGAAATAGTAAATGCATACTAATAGAAGTTTGAAATATATCAACTCAGCAAACATATCAAGTACCGTGACTGTTTGAGATGTTGTATAAAAGAAAATAATAGCTCAATAACTATCAATAATATGTAGTATACCTAGTTTGTCATGGACAAATATTCTTTTATTTAAAATATCTTATTGCATTGGTCATATCTTGAGTAAATCTACTGATCTTTGACTCCTTGACTTGAGTTGTGCCTTCGTGAGTAACTTCGAAAAGTTTTCACACTTCATTGGATGTTGTGCATATAGACACCCTGTTAAATTTAGTCATGTCTAAAGCACAAAATAAAGCATTAATAGCACGTGCGTCAAGAATGGCATGCTTCTTTTTAGCTTCAATATACTTGTCATGTGGTTTCTCAACCATTTCTCCATCAACAAGGATACGAGGGGGCTTTTTATAGCCATCAATTGAAATAGACCATAAGTCAAAATCTAGAGATTTCAAGAATATGAGGCATTTAAGATGAAGCCGAAGGAATCCGTCACTCAGATGTTTACATGATTTCTGGATATTCTAAATCCTTTGTCTTCCCTAGGCAAGGAATACAATAACCATGAGAAGATTCGCAAATTCATGTATTCTCTGCAAAAGATGTTAGATCCATTTTCTTCCACGTTGTCACTTAGCAAAATAATTACAAAGAGAGAAGTTGTCCCACAATTAATGTTTAAAAAAACGAACGTTGAAGAAATACAGAAAATATATAATGAATGACATAAATTCACAGGCAGTTCTATGAAGGAAGCATAAACTAAGATAAATAATGCTATACATAGAATGATAAGTGCATACTAAGAATTAAAGAGGACAATACACACTGAAATAGTAAATACATACTAATAGGAGTTTGAAATATATCAACTCAGCAAATAGATCAAGTACCGTGACTGTTTTAGATGCTATATAAAAAAAATAGCTCAATAGTTATCAAGGTAGAGAAATCAAGTAAACCTATAAAAATAAAAGAACCAAATATATTCTTTGAGAGAATCTCGGCAAATAGCCGTTGCATTCGTAACTGCGGGAAGACTGTGTTCAAAAATCCAACATTCTACTAACCGAACTCGGGGCAAATTCGGGTCGAATTATGTTGGTCCAGAGTTGATTTGGTTAGGGTTTTACAAATCAGGTTTTGGGCTTTTTGAAAAGTCGAGTAGTTATGAGCTTTTGTAAATGGGCTTGAAATCATTTTGGGGTAGCCTATTTGCCAGTACGACTCGGTGTACATTGTATCCCTAGACTCAATAAATTATGAAAATTATATTGATAATGAAAATACAGACTTAGTGGCAAAAATGGCTTCATGTCTTGAACGGTAGCAATAGCAGTTCTCATCAATCGTCCAATTAGCCCTTATATCGAGACAGGGTTAGATCACTTATTAAAATCAGATTTAACTATGACCAAGAGGCCAACAATCTCCTCCATTTTGATCATTGACAAACCTTGACCGATATAACATCTCGATCTTGATTTGAAAAGAAACCAAAATTTGTAAGGTACTGTATGTAGGTACTGTCTCCTCTTCAAAATAAAATTCATGTATTCTCTGCAAAAGATGATGTTAGATCCATTATTTCTCCGTTGTCACTTAGCAAAATAATTGTAAAGAGAGAAGCTCTCCCACAATTAATCTTAAGAAATGAACGTTGAAGAAATACAAAAAATATATAACGAATGACATAAATTCACAGGCAGTTCTATGAAGGAAGCATAAACTAAGATAAATAATGCTACAACATAGTAAATACACACTGAAATAGTGATAAGTGCATACTAAGAATAAAAGAGGACAATACACACTAAAATAGTAAATACATACTAATAGAAGTTTGAAATATATCAACTCAGCAAACAGATCAAGTACCGTGACTGTTTGAGATGTTGTATAAAAGAAAATAATAATAGCTCAATAATTATCAAGATAGAGAAATCAAGTAAACCTATGAAATTGAAAGAACCTAGAAGAATCATATTCTCTCATAAATCCACTATAAAATAAAATACCATGACCAATACAATAAGATATTTTTAAACAAAAGAATATATGTCCATGATGAACTAGGTGTACTATATATTAAGGGTATACATGAATTGAAACAATTAATTTGCTTCCCCTTTAAATATGTGTATCTAGTTCAAAAAGCAATTTATATGCATAAAATAGAAAATCATAAAATCTGAGGGATATCTAAGATATGCATCTTTCATCCCTTTGACCAATGCATATAAAGTTCCAAACTTAAAACAAATATCATCTTTAGGCAAGTAAAAAAGATAGCCAATAATAAATGCTTAAAGATGAACAAATAAAACAGGACTAGATAAATGTCCAAATAAATAGTATTCTAGATATATGACATATCAGGGGAATAATTGATTTGAGACAATTAACTGCTTTCCTTTACATGGGTATATCTAAAATTAATAGTATTAAAATCAAGAGAAATATTTCCAGAACGAAGAAAGTAATTCATCAAAATATTAGATCTTCTCATCAAAGTTCATTTCTTCTATTTTAAAACCTTAGCACGGTATCCAACTGATAACTGTAGGGTTAAAAAAAAGAAACGCTTTGAGAGAGAGAGATAAATTTCTTCCCTACAAAGAATTACTGCTATATGCAGTTATTAACTTGAAGAATATAATAAAAGCTTTGAATATCATGAATATTACGCAATGCTAAAGAACATATCAGAAAACTATAATATTCAATGACTAGTCACAAGATCAAATCAAAAATAGAGTAAAAAATGAATATATCAAAAGATGACAAAAATTAACCTATAAAAGATCAATTACCATAAAATAATATTATCTATCAAAAGATGGAATCCATATCTCTTCTTAAAATGAGATCAATCCAAGGTTATAGATCGATAAGTATATCTACTGGAATCGAAAGATCTCAAACAATACAAAGATTTAAATTATTTGTAGCTCTAAGCATAAGATGTATCAATTACATGTATCTTATATGTGCTAAAAAATCAATAGGTAACAATAAAATGTAAAATATTTATAAATCAAATGTAGGACCTAGATACGCTGATGTGTTCTGGAACCTAGAGGACCGAGTTCAGTGCCTTGGATCCAGATTTAGACAATAGGTGCAAGTAGACCTTAATAAATCTTAAGTCTATAAAGTATTGATTACTTTGGGTTAGCTGTAGGGTATTGTCCTAGCTAACGGAGGTCCACCGGGGGACGCTTAAGTACCGCTTCGCTTTAGCCGTAGCCGTAGTGACAGACAGACCCTTTGTAGGCTTGTGCCCAAAATGATCTCTACTTTTAAGAAATTAGATTTAAAGGAATATATGTAGTATTATCAAACATCATTAAAATCAAGAATCTCTAACTATAAGAGAAGTAAATATCCAAAGAATGAACAAGAAATGATCATCACGATTAGGATACTAAAACTATCTTTCAAGAAGCTTTCATAGTGCACTATATAGGTAAATATATAAAGATATATACTAAAAATGTGCACTCATAAATTAGAAAAATAAAACACAAGATCATAAAAATGATATGCATACTTTATAGATAAAGACCAAATATATGCATGAAAAAAAATTCAAACAAATAGAAATGGCTACTTAGTGTGATATAACATTTGAGATAGTAACTAGCCATGCAACTGTATTTCAAGAACATTAACCTAAGCATGCTAGAACATGTATCACACTAGTTTATATAACATAACAAAAATAAGCACTTCTAGTAAAAAATAGTGAAAATTCATTAAACACATGCAAGATTCTATAGTTCTAACAATTTAAGAAGAATCGTTTAGCATGTTACCAAAGTGGTTCTAGTGACCACACTTGTTTTGGTGCAATTGCTTGGAAGATGATCTTTGAAGCTTTACAATCACCAATATGTTCTATGGTTCTATGGCTTAGCACAAGATGCTCCACCTACAGTATTAGGCGAAGACTTTGGTATCCAAGTAAACTTGAATCCACATTGGTTAGCTTTGGGAATCCATTTGCACAAGTTCATATCAACAAGTTTTCTAATCCGACATTGACTAGAAATGTGTTCTTTCATACCGCAATAATGACAAAAATTATTAGTACTCTGTGCAGCAGTATGAGACCGTGTAGTGGTGGATATGATGTGCGTGGATACTTGTAATAGAAAGCATGGTTATGTTTAACCTTAGTTATGCCAGATCCTTTTTGAATCCTGGGTTATGTCACATGCCTTGTGTATGACTGTGTCTTAGGTTGAACAACTTGTTTACCCAATTTTATCTCCACTTTTTAGAGATTGTGCAAGCCTCATTATACTTAGCAGCTAATGGGTCTGTTCTCTGTGTAGCAATGCTATACTTCTTTTTCTCTGCTTCATAAGCTTTATTGAGATTTACATGCTCTTATGTCATCTTATTAATACATTCTTGAGCATCATGCAAACTCAGCTTAACCATGTATAGCTCATCTGTGTCACTAGCAGTAGCAGTGTCACTAATCTCATTAAACAGAGAGGACAACCTTTCATTCTCAAGCTTATAAGGCTTAAGCTCTTTTCGAGACTGCTTATACTTATCTAATACTTTCTTGTGTTCTTCTAATAGATCATTGAAAGCATCAGATAACTCATCATAAGAAAATTTACTAGAAAGAGAATTACTTTGTACCTCGTTAGATAATGCCATTGCACATATATTTGTAACTAGACGAGGTCTCTCTTCTTCTTCGAAATTATTTGCTTCACTTTCATACCATATGCTTGTGGTAGCGTACTTGTGAGACAACAATCTTCTTTCGTTTGATCGTTTGTAGCGATTCTTCTTTTTAGTAGTACAACAATCTTTCATCGTATGGCCTGATCTTCTGTATTTGTGGCATACAAGCCCTTCTTCAAATAAGGGATTGTGTTGCATTTCAAATCCCAATGTCATCATGCATGGATTTTCTTCTTCTTTGGAGTTGCTAGCATCACTTTCATACCTGTTCTCATGAGTAGCTTCAAGCAGTTTCCAGATTTTATGAGATGTAGTGTAAGTAGAAATACGATTAAATATGTTTATGTCTACAGCACAATAGAAAGCATGTATTGCTTTTGCATCAAGGCTAGCTAACTTCTTCTCTTCCTTCGTGTAACTATAATATGGCTTTTTAATAATAGAGGAAGTAAGAATAGAGGTGATAGTGGGCTTTTTGTAGCCACTGATTATAATTGACTAGAGGTCAAAATCTAAAAATTTTAAGAAAAAACTCATACGTGTTTTCCAGTATGTGTAATTGGTACCATCAAACAGTGGGATCTATTTGTGGCTTGGCCTTCACTTGTGAATTTCATAGTTGCCATGTGTGATATAGTAATCTATGTAATAGCAGTATTGATAAGAATATAATAACGGTATTATCTCACTTTACCTGTATAACCCGCTTTGATATACCAATTGTAGGAGCAATTGGTATGAGCAATAATATCTATATAACAAACACCCGTTCTGATACCAATTATAGGAACAATTGGAATTAGAGTATAACAATTGATAATGAGGATATGCTCCAAGGATGTTAAGCCAAATAATAGAGTCCTTGCTCTGATACCAATTGTAGGAACGATATGTAAAGCACTATACTCTAGAAGGGGTGAATAGAGTAGGCAGCAAAAAATTAGCTATTAAAAGATGTTAGCAACAAGATCATAGATTATATCACAGATATGTAAATATAAAAGTAGAGAGAAGAGAGCAAACGCAAACACAATGATGTATACTAGTTTTCCTCTTGTGAGGACTAGTCCAGTCGAAAAAACTCTAGCTTCCAGTTGAAATCCACTATGGAAAAATGTTGCAAGTTTTCATGCAAAGTTCTTTCAACTTCTACAACGTGAGCTTTGATCCAAAGTACTCGACCAACTTCAATTGTGAAATATCTTTCTTCAATCAAGCCTCTGATTACAATCACTCTAAAACTTCTAGACTGTACCGCACTGGCAGATCGACTAGAGGATTGTAACTGGCTTGGGATTTGAAAATAAAAGGCTTAGAACATTTTGGAATACCGTATTAGGCTTAGAAAAAAGAGAAGAGAGAATGAATTGGTGTGTTGAAATTGTAGAATTTTTTCTCTATTTATAGGTTTTCCAAAGGGAGAATTCGGATAGAATTCGGGCAGAATTCTTTGAGAGAATCTCGACAAATAGACGTTACATCCGTAACTGCAAGGAGACTGGGTTCAAAAATCCAACGTTCTACTAACCAAACTCGGGGCGAATTCATGCCGAACTTGGGTAGAATTCTGTTGGTACATAGTTAATTTGTGACAGGGTTAGATCAATTATTAAAATTAGGTTTGACCATGACCAATGGGCCAACAGATATGACTTTGGATAATATATAAACATAAAAATATGATTATCAAGTAAAGGAATACTCGGAGGGATCAAATTTTTGTGATTAGATGACTATTGTACCCAGAAAGGACGAATATAACTTTAGAAACATGAAAACTAAGCAAGTAAAGGAGCAATTGGGTTTGATACTTTTGTTAAAAGACTATCAGATTTTGGAGACTCATATCAATTAAGGTAAGAATGATTGAGATTTGGTGATATTTAAATTTATATTGTGCTTGGGTGAGAACGATTTATAGGTGCATGATGAAAGATTAAAATTTGATTACTAGTTATAATTTGGTCGATTGATTTCAAGAATTGGAAATTCTCGAATATAAATCATGGATCAACTTGATAAGAATTTTCTAAGGATTTGCTAGGACAAGTAAAGATTGTGACTTTAATCTAGTTAGGTTCGGAAGAATGACTGACGATTGGAAATTGATGTCTGAAAAACGGTTTGATACTCGAAATTTGAAATACATTTGGCAAACGAGCTCCATACAATGATTTGATGGAAATTTGATTTAGACGATTTTTCAAACAGATTTAGTTATAGTGCCTTGGTAGCTGCCCTAGTTCTCTATAGATACTGAGAGTTTATACTAGTATGGCAAGTTAGAGATTGGTTCTGCACGGGATGTTAGTGAGATAATTATCTTGTAAGTCATTTTTCCTTCACATATATCCTATCTTAAATAGCCTTTTGATCATTGAAATAGTAATTCGATATTCTTTCTACCGCTATTTGATCATCACTCGGTCCTCAATGGAAACATCTTATTCGATTACATTCCTATCATAGCTATATTATTCTAATTGCCTTCACTATCCCACTATCATATAAATTGTTGACTTCCCTGAGTCGCAAACCCTTGTACCTTCATTCCAATCTGATTTGGTATTTTTCTAGTCTCTCATTTTGTAGTGTCCCGAAATTTGTGATACGTTTTTTATACGTGTTCGTATTTCTGACCCGTATTTCTCATTTTCTTTGATTAGTTAGTTATGGTTTATTTCATATTTAGCATTGTGGGTTAATTGTCATTTATCGTTCATGGATTAATTCTGATTTATGGAGCTTGGTTTATTGAGTATTTCATGGTTCATCATGGCATTGCATTGGCTTGGTTTGG
Organism: Iris pallida; assembly: GCA_029216955.1. NCBI lineage: Eukaryota > Viridiplantae > Streptophyta > Magnoliopsida > Asparagales > Iridaceae > Iris > Iris pallida. The sequence continues at coordinate 25,892,736 of JANAVB010029819.1, read as the reverse complement.
TTCGGTTTAGTGGGTTTGGCTTGGTTGGGTTTTATGTGAACCAAACCACTCCCACCTACCACCACCCTCATTTATATCCCACTCTCTCTCTTTCATTATCACTCATTACTCTTCTTCTTCTCCTTCATTAACTCTCCACCTACCAGAGAGAGAGGGTGAGCTCTAGGCAAGTGCATCTTGCTTCATGGAGGAACTCTAATTTTATTGCTTCATTCTCTTCCTTACAGCATTCTAACTTGCTTTAGAACTTGGCATTTTCACTTTCCATGGCTAGATTCTTGTAGATCTAAGTTTATATTATTTTTGGATTTCTTGGGTTTTGATCTACTTAATCTTGTTATTTCTAAGTTTTGATGGTTCCATGTTGTTGAGAATTTTATTCTGCCCCATTTTGACCTATGGAAGTTTGGATTTGGACTCTGGATGAAAGATTCATGGAGCTTGGGAGCCATGGCTTGAAGGGTTCTTCTTCTCGGAAGGATGGAGAAGAAGAACAGTTCATAGCCGACTGGACTTAGCCGCATAGCTTTATGCAGCAAGTTTTATTCCTGGCCGCATAAGCCTTGCTGAGTTACTTGGCCGCATGGCCTATGCCGCAGGAACTCAATTCTCCCAGCCACATGAAGATTTAATTCTAGCCGCATGAGGCCCAGTCCTAACTGAGCCGCATGGGCGTCTGAGTCTGGGCCGCATGACCCGATTTATTCTAGCCGCATGCGCCCTCTTACCTATGCAGCCGCATATGTGCCCGCCATACTTAACCGTATGACCCGGATTCGTTCGAGCCGCATATGCATTCATTGCTCCTGGCCGCCTATGTACAGCCCCCTCTCGGCCGCATGGGTACTCTCCCCCCTGAGCCGCATAAGCATTTCCCCTGCTGCCGCATGGGACTCCGCCCACTCTCAGCCGCATGAACTCAACACCCTGAGCCGCATGAACTTAAACTCCCGCTAGCCGCATATGCCACTGTCATTTTCTGGCCGCATGAGACCCGGTTACTTTCTGGCCGCATAAGGCCCAGTCTTCTCCAGCCGCATGGGATGTTCTCCTTCCAGCCGTATATGATCATTACCTGGCCGCATGGCTTTTCTATAGTCCTGAATATTGATATTTTATTAGATATTTTACGTCCATTTTATATCCTTACGCCTTTTGTCCTGAACTTGAAAATCATGAATTCATTTGATATGTTTGGAATTGATAATTGAGCATGACACGACAGTGACCCGTAGTGGTGCACTCCTGACATGATAACCTGACATGACCTGATAGTGGCCCGTCGTGGCGCACTCCTGACTAGCACACTTGATATGATAAACCTGACATGATTATCTCGAATAGCTGTTGCGACGGCTACCTGACATGACATGACCTGTATAATTAATCCTGACACCGTGGTTGTTTGCATTGAATGTGCCTGTATAAACTACGAGTCCGGTTGTGTCTTGCATCATGTCTAGGGCATGATCCCTGAGTACCACGGTCAGGGATCCATACTGAATCTGGCTAGGTTAATGACTAGATTGATCAATTAGTTCATAGAAAATTTCCCAGTTACCTGTTGCCCCTTTGGTCCCGGCCCTATATATATATACACATGGGATTTGTTGCTATCCGTCGAGATGAGCGCACTTCCAGCCCACCGTCGAGTGTGGTACCTTAAGACACATGTATCTTACTACAGTGTGTCTGCTATATCCTACTATCTTTTCCTTTTCTTGCTGGGATCACTCAGGTAGTAACAAACAGGTAATCGGACTTGGAATTCTCATTTGCATCTTGCTAGTAACTAGGCCTGTGATAACCCTAGTTAGTTAAAGTAGCAAGCCGTACTTACTGCTTGGCCGTGATTGATTGTATGAGAATAATCTGTCTAGTCTTGTCTTGATCCTGTACAAGATTGTTACATGTCTCGATTTCTTATATTTATCTTGCCGATAAATGGTGGGAGAAGCCAAGTTCCGTTCAGACGAAGGGTTACAACCCCGGTCCTTGTTTGGTTTACGGGTTGTAACCTGGTTATTTGAATAGTCCCATGGTTATCTCATCGTATATCATCCTGTCATGCTTTTCCATATGTTCTGTCTTTTATTGATTCGGTACAAGATTGTCCTTTATATTCACCTGTCATGCTTTTCTTAAATTACTGTCTCTTATTAAGTAATTATATTCTTGTGCTAATTGCTGGTTTTAGTTCCTAAGTGAAGCCTCCTTTGTGGTACTTGCTCTTTCTGGGGTCTAACCCAGCTGGTTTTGTATGGCCAGATACCGGAGCAGCAGCAAAGGATCTGCCTGCCTTCCAGCCACATGGTGACCACTAGAGAGAATCCTGGCAACGAGTGGGTTATTTTTGGCTCTCCCACTCTATTGTACATTATTCTTTTGAGGCGTTTAGCCGCTGAACAAGTGTTAGCTCGTGTATATTTTACTTACTGTCTGCCTACGGGCTGTAACATGATTGGCAACTCGAGGTTGATCATGTATAACTTAACTCTTGCTAGTCCTTACATTTTGTACGACTAGCTTCATGCTCATCTGGATATATAATGTTTGGGACGCCTTACAATTGTATATTTGGTGGTCTGATATCTTGTAACTATTACTAGTTGGTTGAGATTGAGACAATAGGATAATTTATGACCTTAAGAGACTGATGGCTTGTAGATAAACCCTCACATATCTAGACAGCCGTGACCGTATAGCGGTGTGGATTCTATTCCGTTATACGTAGCTGGCTATGTCTGCCCCCGCTCTCCAGTATTCTAGTTCTGGGGCGTGACATGGTTTAAGTGGTGGCCCATGCAGGTCTTGTCAATCAAGAAATGTGAGGGTTTACCGGATAGATGTCTCAATCTGTACTCGCCTTTGATCTCCACTCGTATCTTCTTATCTCCTTGGATCCCTGACTTGATAACATGCTTGCATTATTGTTCTGTCCTGGTCCTTCCTTAATCTTCCTGATGTCATTGCTTCAGTGGCGTCATTCCTGTTGATCAGTCAGAAGAAGTTCGGCCGGCAGACCAGCAACAGCAAGAAGATCAAGATCAGTCCTCAGCAGCCGCCTCCCGAGCCATGCCTTCTGGAGAACCAGAACCCCCAGTCCAGCCAGTTCAGCTAGCAGGGTCAGAGGATGGGGTCTTGATAGGGCTCATCCGTAAGTTGCTTGCGTCTCAAGATCGTCGAGGTGATGCCTTGCAGCAAGCAGTACAAGAAGCTATGAGCGGAAGTGGTCCTCGAGGGAATAGTGCGGTCAACAATTTCAAGCGCCTGAACCCTCCCTTCTTCGACGGCAGCGAGGATGCTATTGCTGCAGATGCCTGGCTACAGGACATTGAAGTTATCTTGGAGGCAGCCAGGACCCCTGAAGCAGAGAAGGTGGCTGTGGTGCGCCTGCAGTTACTAGATCTAGCCCGCAGCTGGTGGGCTATGCAAGCAGCGAGTCTGGGCACGCCGGTCATGTGGGTGGTATTCAGTGATATGTTTCAGACTAAGTACTTCGATGCAGTGGCTAGATATGACCTGTAGACCAGGTTTAGTAATCTCAGGCAGATGAGTAGGACGGTCGACGGATATGCGGCCGAGTTTTCAAGGTTGAGTCGGTTTGCTCCCACCTTGGTGGAAACCGAGCTAGATAGAAGCGATTTCAGCAGGGGCTCCACTTGGAGATCATATTGGCAGTAGAGCAGTTCGAGCACAGAACTTTTGATGCCGTCTTGCGAGCAGCGAGGAGGCATGAGTACACTTTCCGAAGGATAGCGGACCGGACCGGAGGTCGGAAGCGGTCTCATGACCAGATGAACCAATCCTCAGCACCGGCCCCAGCAGCTAGGGCCCTGACCATTGGAGCTACGAGGACAGATTCGGTTACCTCCTTACAGCATTCTGTCCCAACCTATCACCAGCAGCAGAAGCAGAAGCGGCCTTTCGCAACCGGTTGTTCTCATTGCGGGAAGCTCGGGCATGTTGTTACTGAGTGCTGCAGAGCACAGGGATTGTGCTTGGTTTGTGGTTCGTCGGACCACATGATAGGTGTAGAAGCATGGGAAATACTAAAGAAAATGACTCATACGGCCAAAGAACCCCATGCGGCTCAGAAAGCCCATGCGGCTCGGAGAGTCATGCGGCATAAGGGGCTATGCGGTCCAAGACATCCCATGCGGCTCAGAAGACATGTGGCGTGACAGTGCTCCCCTCCGATTCATGCTGCATTAATTGCTTTGACGGCTGACCCCTCTGAAAAGTTGACAGACCTGACACCAAAGCAGGTAATTATGACTCTGTCATGATGATGAATCTCTAGGGAAGAGAAAGAAATCTCTGACACGATCTCCCGAGAGCAACAAAATGCCACGTGGCCCTGCCACGTGGGTGTGCTAATGCGGCTCGAAGTGAAGACTTCCCATGCGGTTCAGAGTGAAGCTGTCCCATGCGGCTCAAGCGGAATCATCCCTATGCGGCTCAAGCAGACACACCCTTATGCGGTTCATGCGGCTCATCATATGGTTCAGAAGTCTGAAGGAGGGGGCCACTGCCCAGACAGTCCTGACACGTGTCCCAAGTCTTATGCGGTCCAAATTTCATGCGATCCAAATCTCATGCGGCCCAATCTGCATGCGGCTCCAGTCTCACCATTGGCTCTCAGGACACGTGTCCTCAGCCGATCAATCTTCCAGATTTATGGCAATCCAAGATCGGGTCGAATCCCAATGATCTGGGGCACGTGGCAGGAGAATAAATTTGATTTATTCGCAGATATTAGAGAATCATTATAAGGAAGATTTATGCCAATCAGCATTAATTGCTAATGGGGATTTGGTGTAATCTACCCTTAATGGTTCTGATTCGTCACAATCAGAAACGAACGGCCTGGATTGATCAATCCCCAGGCCGCCGCCATCTCCAAAAGCAAATCATTGGCAACCCTAGTGATAACATCCCACTATTATAAATAGCAAGGTGCCATTCCCTTGTAATATATAGAGAGATATATAAAAAAAAACCAGAGAAGAATACGTATACACAGAGAGACTTCCCCCATAGTCAGAGAGAGAATATACACAGAGAGAGAGAAGCCAGGAGAGCAATCAGAGAGAGAGCAAGAAGGCATTTCTTCGTCAACGACCAAGCAGATCTTCCCCGAGTCAAGGCTGCGTACCGATCGTCCAAGGAGTAAGGCAGAGCGGCCGTCGCTTTCCCGAGCCTCTATCGTCACCCCCCAGAATCTAAAATAAACAATCGTACTTAGACTGCTGTACCTAGGTTTTCGTCCCTAGGCTTTCTTTGTACGAGCGAGTTTGTATTGTGAGTCTAAGTTCAGTCCTCCGATAATTGTTCTGTACTTTTACAATCAATGGCAAACACGATGGCGACTCTGCTGGGGACTAACTTCTCCACGGCTGAGGAGTTGGTGATGCAATCGGACGCAGCCAAACTTGGCTCTACACAACAGAAGATGGTCGTACGCTTCGACCAACAGGCGTTCGAAGAGATGCTCTCTGAAGGTAGCACTGGCCCGATCCAGAAGCGCACCCGCACCATAAAGGCTCGCAAAGAGTGGAGGCCAAAATCATTTGCTCCTCCGCAAGCCCTTGATGGGGTGCTCTCTATTGCTCAAGATGGCGAGAAAGACTCCCCTGCGGCCCTACTTCAGACCGTAGACAACTCTGCTGTCCCCAAGTCTGGCAGAAGAAAACACTATGATGTTGGACTTGCAGGGGCAAAGAGGAACTCTATGGGATCCGAGCCGCAGAAGAGTATTAGCCACAGGAAGAAAGCCCATGCGGCTACAACCGCCGACCGTATAAGGAAAACTCATGCGGCCACATCTGTCAGCCGCATAACTTATGCGGCTACAGTTGCCAACCGCACGGATGAGACTCATGCGGCTATTAAAGTCAATCGCTTGCAGAAAACCTATGCGGCCACAGATGCCAACCGCATGCGGTCAGCCTGCACGGTCGTGACTCCTAGCCGCATAAAGACTCATCCTACAACAAAAGACAACCGCATGCAGATAGCCTGCACGGTATCCAATGCTAGCCGTATAGCGTCCGTCCAACGCTTCTCTCGATCAGTCTTCGACCGGCTCTCATGCGGTCCTGACTCTGATCATTCTCTGGATGATAATCCAGACTCTGTGGTATTCGACTTAGACTCCTCCTATTACGCACCCACAGGTGCTAAAAGGAGGAAGTCTAGGGCAGCGCGGGCTCATCTAGTCCAGACGGCTGCCCCAACCTCTGTCTATCGGGGCATCCCGCTGATTATCACGCGGGCCTATGATGGAAAGTTGTATAAAACCACTCAAGTCCAGCCCCCGGCGGCGAACAGACAAAGTGGTTCCTCTGACCTGCATGAGGTTATCCTCCACAAACGTAAGGAAAGAGAAGGAGCTTCAGAGTGTAAAGAGCCCTCACACGGACATCAATGCACCCAGATCATCGTCAACTGCTGTTGCAGCAACGCGGCGGTGACAGAAGACCGGCCATCCGTCTTCCAAAGACTACATCACCCGAGCTCAGAAGAGGAGGCACCTCCTGTAGTCTCCTGCAAGTCCGCACAGAAAGTTCCCACCAAGGGAAGAGGGAAGAAGACAAGCATCTCCAGCCCAAAGGTGTCAGCTACTGCAGCTAAGAAACCGTCGTCTAAAGGGTTATCCTCCACTGGAGTATTTCAACACACCCGTTCGAAGACGAAAACTGCTGCAGTAGGAAGTTCGTCGTCTGCAACATTGGGGGTCGTCGGAACTGGGGGCAGCACTCCTCCAAACATCCACGATAATCCGACATTCCAGGAATACGGACTGGAGGAAGCAAATCCTCTGACGGATACAACAGATACCGACGTCCCTAAGGACATCCTAGACGAAGCAAGCTCCGAAGCTGGGGGTAGTGTTCCTTCCGAGTCCGAACCTGAAAAGAACATCCCCACATATCCTGATGATTTCTCGATGCACGGGTACGACTCGGAGGGTACATCCTCCACCACTCCTTCCGTCACTCCTCATGTGAAGACGGTGTTCATGACAGACAGCAATCAAGGCGGTTCCGGTGATCGCCAGCGCATCGACACTTTGGAGGCCATATTGCACGCCTTAGTCAAGTCTGTAGACGGGATCAAAGCGGCGCTTCCTAATCTGCAGGGGGTGACACCTGGACAGACAAGCACGGGTCCCGCAATCAACGTAGATTCAAAATCAGCGGCACCGAACCCGGGCAATAATCCTCCCGAGATAACGGCCCCTACCGCGACAGATGAGGCCCGAGAAGTAAGAAGAGAGGTTCAGGAGCTCCGAGCAATGTTCCATGCCCGAGAAAACTCTCAAGACCTCAGGATACGGCAACCATATCCTGCTGAATGGAGGGATGTTCCCTTTCCACCAAGATATAAGCCGTTCAATATCAACCCATATGATGGCAAGACTTCAGCAAGTCGGTACATCACTTACTTTGAGGTCACTACCGACCATCTGCCCCATGATGACGCTATCCTCACGCGGTTATTCATTGGGGCATTGGAAGGAGTCGCCTTCGATTGGTACCGTAACCTGCCGGACAATTGCATCCATTCCTTCGCTGGCTTCAAACGCCTGTTCTTGGAGAGGTTCTATGAGGTAGGGCAGGACGTCACGATGTCTACCCTCATGGACGTCATTCAAGGAGAGAAAGAGCTGACGAGGAATTACATTGAGCGGTTTCGTCAAACCGTAATGAAGTTACCATCTGGCAACTCGGACTCTTCCTTGATCAAAATTTGCCAAAAGAGACTACTCCCAACAATCAGTCTCTGGATGGGCGAGAGTCAATTCAAGGACTGGAAGGCTTTTATCATTAGTGCTACAAGTGCCGAAGAACGATTAAAGAAGGCTCGCCAACTGGGATTACATATCTCAGGGGGAGAGAACAAGGGCAAGCGTCCCAGTACCACCAACGACAATGGAGGTAGCCCCTCCAACAACCGGGACAACAGAGACAAGCAGGCTATGGTGGCCGATACAGCCCAGAAGCCTGAGTCGCAACCTGCGGACAAACAATGGCCTCAAATCACTTACTCTTTTGAAGACGGTCACGTCAAGCCTATCTTGGACATGCTCATACAAGGAGATAGGATTCAGCTTCCTCCACTAAGATGGGAGCCTCGGTCGGCTGATCTGGAGAACCTAAAGTTCTGCCATTACCACCGCTACGTCCACCATGCTACGCACGACTGCTACCAACTGAAACAATATATCCAAAACCTCATCGATTCGAGCGCTCTGGCCATCGATTTCGAGGAGGTAACTGTGGCAGCCAACATGGTGTCCGTACAATTCGATAGCTTCCCTCCAACAGAGACCCAGGACGGGGTTATACCCATCCCTCTAGCAACGATGGAGATTGCTAATCTTCCGCCTGCTCAAGCTGCTTACCCCTCACCACATCACGAGGGGAAATCATGTGGGTCCATCCGGACCTAGTCCACGAGGTAACTCAGTCCACTCCATCTTCTAAAAAGAAAAGTGGAAAAGTTAGATCCTGCCGTACCACCTCAGCAGATGAAGAGGAAGTCACGACCGTTGTTACTCGATCCGGAGCACAATCTCAACCTGTGGCTGAAAACTCGACTGATGATCATCCGCCCACTACCACGGATGCTCCGGGACTGGCTCAGCCTTCGACGACCGACAAGCCTAGGCCGAAGGAGACTCGCTTCGACAAATCCCTCCGAAAGAAAACATCTCAGGGGCTGGAGAGGCCCTACAACTTCGATATCTTGGCACAATTGGCCAATACACCGGCCAAATTGTCCTTATATGAACTCCTGAGGCTCTCGAAGGATGTCCGCACAGCTTTGAGCGATGCACTTCAAAATGCCGACGCGTACCTGGCTCAGGTCAACCTCACGGGAGAAAATCAGCCCGCAGACCTCCAAGACAGTGCCTGTACGGGAGCAATGCCCAACATCGTCTTCACTCCACAAGACATGCTCATCAAGACTAATCTACACGATCGCCCATTATACTACACAGGCTACATCAGCGACATAAAGGTGGACCGGATGCACATTGACCCTGGGTCTTCCATAAGCATCATTCCAAAAGGACTACTGTATCATCTTCGCATCCCGATGCATCGCCTGACCCCTACAAATACCGCCATCAGCGGGTTCAATTCGGACAGGAGCTACCCAATCGGGAAGATCCGTATGAAATGTCAGATTGGCGATCTCCAATCAGAAGTCACTTGCTACGTCATAGATGCCGACACTTCATACAACATCCTTTTGGGGCGCCCTTGGATACACGATTACATGATCGTGCCTTTCACGCTACACCAATGCTTCAAATATGTCGACAAGCACGGCTTCGTGAGGACAGAATTTGCTGACATCGATCCCTTCAAAGGGGTCGAATCTTATTACTCGGACTCCTGCCTATACGAAAAGTCGAAGAGGCACCTTGAAGAAGGAAATAAACAAACTGATGTTAAAGCAACTACGGGATCAGAAGAACCTCTGACAATCTACCTCCAGGCTCGCAAACCAGGCAATTCCGCACCCCTTACGGCCACGCTGCGTAAGGACGCGATCAGCCTCTCGGTACAGGAAGAGCAGTTGAGAATCCGGCTGCCAAGGTCCGGCCAGGTACCGAGACCCACGACAGGGCCACTTACCATCAGATTGCCGAGAGTCGGTCAATCCCAAACAGAGAAGCTCAATCCCTCCGATAGACCTCTGACGATACGCCTGCCTAAGAAAGGTCGTCACCCCGATGCGAGGTCTGACACTTCAAGTGAACCAGCCACCCCTCGCTCCACATCAAGTGCCAGACTGGGGGTTGCTAGTCTACCGACAACCCCATGCTCTGCTCCGTCAGTTGAACCTCTGAAGATCAAGCTGACTAGGATGCCCTCTCAATCTTCATTCACACAGGGGGTAGCCGAAGAGGAACCAGAGCTAGCCAAGTTTGTGGCTGCCCACACTGACGCTCCCTCCGCAGATGATGTAATCCCTCTAGAAAAGATACCTTACTTCATCAATAAAGGGTTATCTTTGAACTTAAAAAAAAAAAAAGGGCACTCACCTACATACACAGGTGACAAATGTGTACACCGCTATCCAACTTACTCCAGTAGAAGACGCTTACCGAATAATCAAGGGAGGGGACCACCCAATCATCTTCGGCCGGACGAACAACCCGCATCCCCTCGCCATGGAAGAAGTCGACTTCGGGTCAGATGCTGGAAGACTGCCTCTGTATCTCTATAGCCCTCAATCCAAATATCTTATACAGAAACAGGGGTATGATCTAGAGACAACGCCAGGACTGAACTACGGCACTGGACGACGATTACCTTTGAAGACGCCAGCCCCGACGGGCAAACCACGGAACTACTATAACAAAACCCGATACGGTTTAGGGTATGTAACGCCTACTACGACCCCTGAAAGCTCAGATGAAGAATGCGACTGGCAGTCACATTCAACCGGATCACCGACTTCCGACTCAGATACCAGCATCGGAGATGTGTTCAGACAAGTCATGTCAGTCAACATGGCATTTACCGACGCTTACGAGGAAGACGAAGACATCCCCGAAATCCTTGAGCTAGAGCCATGGGCCCAGCAATTAGACGCACAATAGGAAAAGTGGTTCAAACTGAGAGAACCTCCTACTGAAGATGAGGTCATACAAGTGGATCTCGGCAGCGAATCTTCTCCAAAACCGATCTTTATCAATAAAAGCCTAACTGACGAAGAACGAGAGTCGCTGTTAGAACTTGTCAGAGAATACATTGATGTGTTCGCCTGGAGCTATAAAGACATGCCGGGGTTAAATCCTGACATCGCTCTCCACAAACTCAATATACGGCCAGATGCAAAGCCAGTCAAGCAGCAACAACGACGCTTCCGCCTAGGCGTCATGGACGCGATCGAAGCCGAAGTCAACAAGCTAATAGCCAGCGGCTTCATTCATGAAGAGCAACATCCTGATTGGGTCGCCAATATAGTACCCGTCCTCAAGAAGAATGGGAAGATTCGAATCCGCATCGACTTCCGCAACCTGAACGAGACATGCCCCAAAGATGAATTTCCCCTTCCTATCACAGACATCATAATCGACAATATATGCGGCTTTGAACGTATGTCATTCATGGATGGATTCTCGGGGTACAATCAAATCAAGATGTCTCCCGACGACAAAAAGCACACCTCATTCCGAACCCCGATTGGCACATACTGCTACACAGTCATGCCATTCGGTCTAAAGAATGCTGGCGCTACATATCAGCGAGCCATGAGTATCATTTTTAGAGAACATTTGCGCAAGACAGTGGAATGCTATGTCGACGACATCGCCGTCAAGAGTCGCCGTAAGGAAGATCATCTGCAAGACCTGAGAACGGTGTTCAACTTAATACGAGCCCACAATCTGAAGATGAACCCTACAAAATCGTTCTTGGGCGTATCCAGCGGGAAGTTCTTGGGCTTCATTATCACTGCACGGGGTATCCATGTAGACCCCGAGAAAACGAGGGCAATCATGGAGATGGGTCCCCCGAGAAATCTCCGTGAACTTAGAGGCCTCCAAGGGAGGCTAGCTTATATCAGGAGGTTCATTTCCAACCTCTCCGGGCGATGCCGACCGTTCACCCACCTCATGAAGAAGGGAGTCTCATTCGTATGGGACAAGGAATGCCAACGCGCTTTCGATGACATCAAAAAATATTTATCAAATCCTCCAGTCCTGGTGGCCCCGGTCCCTGGAAAACCATTCCTGCTCTATGTACGAGCAATAGAACACTCCTTCGGTGCCCTGCTGGCACAAAACAACGACGCAGGCCACGAGCAGGCCATTTACTATCTCAGCCGAATGATGGGTGGGCCCGAACACCGATACACTGCTGTGGAGAAAGAATACCTCGCCCTGGTATTCACCATTCAAAAGACGTGGCACTATGTCACGGGGCAAACCATACATGTGATCTCACGAATCAACCCTCTCAGGGTCCTCATGACCAAACCAGGGGCACTCAGCTCCCGCCTCGCTATATAGGCGATATTGCTGTCCCCCTATCATATGATCTTCGTCCCGCAGAAGGCTGTCAAAGGTCAAGCCTTGGCAGACTTTTTGGCGGCCCATCCAGGATCGGAATCATCCAGAATATACGAAGAAATCCCAGATGAGGTCGTCGATTCAAATACAACCACCCACGATAACATATAGCGGAGGTTCTTCGATGGCGCTTCAAGAACCGGACCCAAGGGAAACATCATCGTCGGAGTCGGAGTAGTATTGGTCTCTCCTACCGGGCTAGTGATCAATCGCGCCTACTCTCTCACGGAATCCTGCTCTAACAATGTGGCCGAGTACAACGCTTTGGTCATTGGCCTCCAACTCGCAAGAGAACTGGGGGTAGAATACCTTGAAGCATACGGCGATTTGCAATTAATCGTCAACCAGATTCGGGGGACGTACGAAGTCCGCCATGAAGACATGATCCCCTACCACCAAATAGTTATCAACATTATCTCATCATTCGAGGGATTCTTCATCGAACACATCCCCAGACTCCAAAATATCGAAGCTGATGCCCTAGCAGGCCTGGCTGCTTCCCTAGCAGTGCCAAACCACTCTCATCATTCGGTCGATGTAATCGGCCATGAGCTGGTCTGCCCCAAGAACAACGTTCAAGCCATGGCGAGTTATTCTGCTCAGATGATCGACGAAGCGTCAGACTGGAGACAACCATTCATAGACTTTGTGGTCTACGACATCCTGCCCGAGAACCCGAAGGAGGCTACTTCTATCAGACGGCGTTCTCTCAGATTCTTCTACGATACAGAGACGAAAATGCTGTATCGCCGCTCCTACGACGGATTACTACTTCGGTGCTTGTCGAACGCAGAAGCCAAAGAAGCCGTACGAGAGGCTCATGACGGTGTCTGCGGGGCCCATCAGCCTGGCCCTAAGCTGCAAGACCGCCTTCGCCGGATGGGCTACTACTGGCCCACGATAGTGGCTGATGTAATAGATTATGCCCGAAAATGCAAGGCCTGCCAAGTCCACGCAGACTTCATTCACCAACCATCCGAATTTCTACATCCGACAGTGGCGTCCTGGCCATTCGAAGCATGGGGAATGGATATCATTGGTCCAATCACCCCACCTTCCTCCCGAGGACATCGCTTCATACTTGCGATCACTTATTACTTCTCAAAGTGGGCAGAAGCTGTCCTACTCGCCGAAGTCAAGACTTCGAACGTAATCAGCTTCCTGAAGCACCACGTCATCTACCGCTTTGGACTGCCCCGAAGGATCATCCATGATAATGGTCCGCAGTTTATAAGCCACGCATTCTACCGATTCTGTGACAAACACCGCATTCAGAATGTCGCTTCGACACCATACAACCCGGCAGCAAACGGTTAGCAGAGGCATTCAATAAAACAATCATCAAACTCCTCAAGAAATTTGTCTCCTCCAACAAACGCGACTGGAACGAAAAGCTCGGCGAGTGCTTATGGGCTTATCGCACCACGGTTCGAACAGCCACCGGGAATACACTATTCTCTTTGGTGTACGGGAGTGAGGCAGTTCTCCCATTAGAGACTCAGATTCCCTCACTCTGAGTCACCCTCACTTATCAATTGACAACGGATGATAACTACCGACGTCGACTACAAGAGTTAGAGGCCTTAGATGAAAAATGCCTCCTAGCTCAGCAAAGGATCGAATTATACCAAGCACGCATCTCAGGAGCCTTCAACAAAAAGGTCAAAGTCAGAACATTCCAAGTGGGCGATCTTGTTTTGGCAGTCAGGAGGCCAATGGTCATGACTCACAAGACCACCGGCAAGTTCCAGCCAAAATGGGAAGGCCCATTTATCATCGAGGCCGTGTTCTCCAATGGTGCTTACCGCCTCGCCAAGCAGAACGGAGACTTGCTCATGTTGCCCGTCAACGGCAAGTTCCTGAAGAAATACTATGTTTAAACAACATTTTCCAGAGTTTCGAGTTATGTGCCCGCTGGTACCACTGAACTCAACCCCCTAATTTTCCAACTTATCGAGTCACGTACCCTCTTGTACCACTGAACTCATCCCAAATTCCCAAGTCATGTACCTACTGGTACCTCTGAACTTACACTTTGATTCCAACATTCATGGATTGTCGAGTTATGTGCCCGTTGGTACAACTGAACTCAACCCCCTAATTTTCCAACTTATCGAGTCACGTACCCTCTTGTACCGCTGAACTCATATCCCAAATTCCCAAGTCATGTACCTGCTGGTACCTCTGAACTTATACTTTGATTCCAACATTCATGGATTGTCGAGTTATGTGCCCATCGGTATTCTGAACTTACATCCCGGTCACTCTTTTGAAAGAAAGTCATGTATAATCATACCGCTGAACTTTCTTCCTACAAGAGATCCTCCCTCATGATCTAATACCTGCACTCCCAGTGCACAACAAAGGTAACGGATCCACAAATTTCTAAGACGACCATATCCTCATCACCTCTGAGTCGTCCCATTTCCGCCAAAAACAAATCACCCCTACATAGAATTTCCATGTCCTCATTACCTCTGAGTTATTCTACGTACCCCCCTTCATTGAGCCCACTCCTGTCATGTCCTCATTACCTCTGAATGGGAAGGCTCCGTCGAAGAAACCTTCATACTTGCCATGTCCTCATTACCTCTGAGTAAGTATGATGATCCCCTTTCGACCTATTACCTGTACCCACAACCGGAGTACGCCAAGGGTAATGGGTCCACAAATGTCCTCTGTTGACCACAAATGTCCTCTGTTGACCACAAATGTCCTCTGTTGACCACAAATGTCCTCTGTTGACCACCAATACCCTCCGTCGAGTTCGCTCCTGCCATGTACTCATTACCTCTGAGTAGGAAGACTCTACGTTCAAAAAACTTTCCTACTTACCATGTCCTCATTACCTCTGAGTAAGTATGATGATCCCCGTTCAACCTATTATCTGTACCCACAACCGGAGTACGCCAAGGGTAATAGGCCCACAAATGTCCTCTGTTGACCACAAATGTCCTCTGTTGACCACCAATACCCTCCGTCGAGTTCACTCCTGCCATGTATTCATCACCTCTGAGCAGGAAAACTCTACGTCTAAAAAACTTTCCTGCTTGCCATGTCCTCATTACCTCTGAGCAAGCATGTCGGTTCCCCTTCATCCTATTATCCGTATCCTAAACCAGGATACGCCAAGGATAATAGGCCCACAAATATCCCTTGCTAAACTTCTTAGCATAAATCCATCATCTCATCATGCCCCAGGAGCCCAGCTGCTCTACGGCACTCCTTTTCCCAATACCAAGAGCACCTATGACCACTTTGCCATGGCTGCTTCAGGTATCCTGACCAAAACTTGTTACGCCATGGGTAACAGGTCCACAAATATATCCCCTATGCGGGGGAAAACATCACCACAATATCACAGGCACAGCAGGCAATACAAATGAAGGGTAGAATTGAAAGTACTCTTTATTTGAAGGAAGAAAAAAGCATTACATATTTCGGGAGCATGTCCCCTTCAGAAAGAAAGAAAACAACCTATGCGGCCAAGATCTCTGTGCGGTCAGGGTTTCATATGCGGCTAGAAGAACACAGCCATGCTTCTTATTCAAAGTATTTCAATTTTGCAAATTGAAAACTTTGAAGGGGGTCTTGTAGAAGCATGGGAAATACTAAAAAAAATGACTCATGCGGCCAAAGAACCCCATGCGGCTCAGAAAGCCCATGCGGCTCGGAGAGTCATGCGGCATAAGGGGCTATGCGGTCCAAGACATCCCATGCGGCTCAGAAGACATGTGGCGTGACAGTGCTCCCCTCCGATCCATGCTGTATTAATTGCTTTGACGGCTGACCCCTCTGAAAAGTTGACAGACCTGACACCAAAGCAGGTAATTATGACTCTGTTATGATGATGAATCTCTAGGGAAGAGAAAGAAATCTCTGACACGATCCCCCGAGAGCAACAAAATGCCACGTGGCCCTGCCACGTGGGTGTGCTAATGCGGCTCGAAGTGAAGACTTCCCATGCGGTTCAGAGTGAAGCTGTCCCATGCGGCTCAAGCGGAATCATCCCTATGCGGCTCAAGCAGACACACCCTTATGCGGTTCATGCGGCTCATCATATGGTTCAGAAGTCTGAAGGAGGGGGCCACTGCCCAGACAGTCCTGACACGTGTCCCAAGTCTTATGCGGCCCAAATCTCATGCGGCCCAATCTGCATGCGGCTCCAGTCTCACCATTGGCTCTCAGGACACGTGTCCTCAGCCGATCAATCTCCCAGATTTATGGCAATCCAAGATCGGGTCGAATCCCAATGATCTGGGGCACGTGGCAGGAGAATAAATTTGATTTATTCGCAGATATTAGAGAATCATTATAAGGAAGATTTATGCCAATCAGCATTAATTGCTAATGGGGATTTGGTGTAATCTACCCTTAATGGTTCTGATTCGTCACAATCAGAAACGAACGGCCTGGATTGATCAATCCCCAGGCCGTCGCCATCTCTAAGAGCTAATCATTGGCAACCCTAGTGATCATATCCCACTATTATAAATAGCAAGGTGCCATTCCCTTATAATATATAGAGAGATATACAAAAAAAACCAGAGAAGAATACGTATACACAGAGAGACTTCCCCCATAGTCAGAGAGAGAATATACACAGAGAGAGAGAAGCCAGGAGAGCAATCAGAGAGAGAGCAAGAAGGCATTTCTTCGTCAACGACCAAGCAGATCTTCCCCGAGTCAAGGCTGCGTACCGATCGTCCAAGGAGTAAGGCAGAGCGGCCGTCGCTTTCCCGAACCTCTATCGTCACCCCCCAGAATCTAAAATAAACAATCGTACTTAGACTGCTGTACCTAGGTTTTCGTCCCTAGGCTTTCTTTGTACGAGCGAGTTTGTATTGTGAGTCTAAGTTCAGTCCTCCGATAATTGTTCTGTACTTTTACAATCAATGGCAAACAATAGGATCTTGTCCGTTCAGAAACAGATCATCGTCGACAATAACTAGTCCCTCGGTTATGGGACCAGCACCAGCACCAGAACCAGCTCCAGTTCACCAACCACAGCAGCTCCCGTTCCCTGGTCCATTGCCGTCTCAGGCCCAGGCCTTCCAGCAACAGAGGTCTCAGCAGTTCGCCCTAGCCCAGGCCCAGATCCAGAATCGGCGGAGAGGTAT
The DNA here is from genome assembly GCA_029216955.1 of Iris pallida. NCBI lineage: Eukaryota > Viridiplantae > Streptophyta > Magnoliopsida > Asparagales > Iridaceae > Iris > Iris pallida. Next base: position 25,875,519 of record JANAVB010029819.1, on the reverse strand, counting down.
CTGTGTCTTATTGTCTTGCTTTCCACCATCGTTATGCGGGGTACATGTCATGTTTCATGTATCCTAATTACCACGGTATATCCCGGGCCTGAGCCATGTCCTAGATCATTCGAAAACGGTTATTGGTACCAACATTTTCGTATGAGGAGAGGCTCGTGTCCCTGTTGACCAAAGAGAGAGACCTCAAGCGCAAGACTATCAGTTTAGTTCGTGTTGCTTGAGTTCATCGCTCCTTGGGAGAGTCAAACATGGGAGTATGAGGATGATATCCGATCACGTTATCCCAATCGGTTTGGCTCGTGAGGTGTAATATCTTCCTTATGCCTTGTACTTCGATTCCTTGCTTGCATGTATGATTGTATGATTGATTGATAGCGTAGATTGCTTATGATAGTATAGCTGTCCCGATATCTCTAGCCTCTTGATTAAATTCTGAGGACGGAATTCTTTTAAGGTGGGTAGGATGTAGTGCCCCGAAATTTGTGATGCGTATTTTATACGTGTTCGTATTTCTGACCCGTATTTCTCATTTTCTTTGATTAGTTAGTTATGGTTTATTTCATATTTAGCATTGTGGGTTAATTGTCATTTATCGTTCATGGATTAATTCTGATTTATGGAGCTTGGTTTATTGAGTATTTCATGGTTCATCATGGCATTGCATTGGCTTGGTTTGGTTCGGTTTAGTGGGTTTGGCTTGGTTGGGTTTTATGTGAACCAAACCACTCCCACCTACCACCACCCTCATTTATATCCCACTCTCTCTCTTCCATTATCACTCATTACTCTTCTTTTTCTCCTTCATTAACTCTCCACCTACCAGAGAGAGAGGGTGAGCTCTAGGCAAGTGCATCTTGCTTCATGGAGGAACTCTAATTTTATTGCTTCATTCTCTTCCTTACAGCATTCTAACTTGCTTTAGAACTTGGCATTTTCACTTTCCATGGCTAGATTCTTATAGATCTAAGTTTACATTATTTTCGGATTTCTTGGGTTTTGATCTACTTAATCTTGTTATTTCTAAGTTTTGATGGTTCCATGTTGTTGAGAATTTTATTCTGCCCCATTTTGACCTATGAAAGTTTGGATTTGGACTCTGGATGAAAGATTCATGGAGCTTGGGAGCCATGGCTTGAAGGGTTCTTCTTCTCGGAAGGATGGAGAAGAAGAACAGTTCATAGCCGACTGGACTTAGCCGCATAGCTTTATGCAGCAAGTTTTATTCCTGGCCGTATAAGCCTTGCTGAGTTACTTGGCCGCATGGCCTATGCCGTAGGAACTCAATTCTCCCAGCCGCATAAAGATTTAATCCTAGCCGCATGAGGCCCAGTCCTAACTGAGCCGCATGGGCTTCTGATCAGTCTGGGCCGCATGACCCGATTTATTCTAGCCGCATGCGCTTTCTTACCAATGCAGCCGCATATGTGCCCGCCATACTTAACCGCATGACCCAGATTCGTTCGAGCCGTATAGGCTCCACTGATCCTTCAGTCGCATATGCATTCATTGCTCCTTGTCGCCTATGTACAGCCCCCTCCCGGCCGCATGGGTACTCTCCCCCCCTGAGCCGCATAAGCATTTCCCCCTACTGCCGCATAGGACTCCGCCCACTCTCAGCCGCATGAACTCAACACCCTGAGCCGCATGAACTTAAACTCCCGCTAGCCGCATATGCCACTGTCATTTTCTGGCCGCATGAGACCCGGTTACTTTCTGGCCGCATAAAGCCCAGTCTTCTCCAGCCGCATGGGCTGTTCTCCTTCCAGCCACATGTGATCATTACCTGGCCGCATGGCTCTTCTATAGTCCTGAATATTGATATTTTATTAGATATTTTACGTCCATTTTATATCCTTACGCCTTTTGTCCTGAACTTGAAAATCATGAATTCATTTGATATGTTTGGAATTGATAATTGAGCATGACACGACAGTGACCCGTAGTGGTGCACTCCTGACATGATAACCTGACATGACCTGATAGTGGCCCGTCGTGGCGCACTCCTGACTAGCACACTTGATATGATAAACCTGACATGATTATCTCGAATAGCTGTTGCGACGGCTACCTGACATGACATGACCTGTATAATTAATCCTGACACCGTGGTTGTTTGCATTGAATGTGCCTGTATAAACTACGAGTCCGGTTGTGTCTTGTATCATGTCTAGGGCATGATCCCTGAGTACCACGGTCAGGGATCCATACTGAATCTGGCTAGGTTAATGACTAGATTGATCAATTAGTTCATAGAGAATTTCCCAGTTACCTGTTGCCCCTTTGGTCCCGGCCCTATATATATATACACATGGGATTTGTTACTATCCGTCGAGATGAGCGCACTTCCAGTCCGCCGTCGAGTGTGGTACCTTAGGACACATGTATCTTACTACAGTGTGTCTGCTATATCCTGCTATCTTTTCCTTTTCTTGCTGGGATCACTCAGGTAGTAACAAACAGGTAATCGAACTTGGAATTCTCATTTGCATCTTGCTAGTAACTAGGCCTGTGATAACCCTAGTTAGTTAAAGTAGCAAGCCGTACTTACTGCTTGGCCGTGATTGATTGTATGAGAATAATCTGTCTAGTCTTGTCTTGATCCTGTACAAGATTGTTACATGTCTCGATTTCTTATATTTACCTTGCCGATAAATTGTGGGAGAAGCCAAGTTCCGTTCAGACGAAGGGTTACAACCCCGGTCCTTGTTTGGTTTACGGGTTGTAACCTGGTTATCTGAATAGTCCCTTGGTTATCTCATCGTATATCATCCTGTCATGCTTTTCCATATGTTCTGTCTTTTATTGATTCGGTACAAGATTGTTCTTTATATTCACCTGTCATGCTTTTCTTAAATTACTGTCTCTTATTAAGTAATTATATTCTTGTGCTAATTGCTGGTTTTAGTTCCTAAGTGAAGCCTCCTTTGTGGCACTTGCTCTTTCTGGGGTCTGACCCAGCTGGTTTTGTATGGCCAGATACCGGAGCAGCAGCAAAGGATCTGCCTGCCTTCCTGCCACATGGTGACCACTAGAGGGAATCCTGGCAACGAGTGGGTTATTTTTGGCTCTCCTACTCTATTGTACATTATTCTTTTGAGGCGTTTAGCCGCCGAGCAAGTGTTAGCTCGTGTATATTTTACTTACTGTCTGCCTACGGGCTGTAACATGATTGGCAACTCGAGGTTGATCATGTATAACTTAACTCTTGCTAGTCCTTACATTTTGTACGACTAGCTTCATGATCATCTGGATATGTAATGTTTGGGATGCCTTACAATTGTATATTTGGTGGTCTGATATCTTGTAACTATTACTAGTTGGTTGAGATTGAGACAATAGGATAATTTATGACCTTAAGAGACTGATGGCTTGTAGATAAACCTTCACATATCTAGACAGCCGTGACCGTATAGCGGTGTGGATTCCATTCCGTTATACGTAGCTGGCTATGTCTACCCCCGCTCTCCAGTATTCTGGTTCTGGGGCGTGACACATTTCAATATATTCCATTATTTTATGCCTTCTCAATAAACCCGTGACGTTCGTTTCCTTCTTGCCTTTTCTATTCTCGGAACATTATTTGAATTTTCTCCATATTTTGTGATCATTTGATCGTGCTTATATATTACTAGTACCTAAAATAACTTTTGATCGTATCTAGCAAATCGTGATTATTCTTAGTCATTCCATAATCGGTCGTATCTAAGTGTTTTGATCGTGGCTATACCATTTTGGTTCTATTTCGATCGTGCCTCAATTTTGATTTCGATCATGCCTAGATAATTTTAATTCTTAGTCATAACTAAATTTCGATTCTATTTCGTACCTAACTTATTTTGATTATTATGAGTCATGCCATTTTCAAATTTATGTATTTGATCATGCCTAGTCGTGCCATTTGAAATTTTGAGAAGAAAATTTTTCTAAGGTGTGTAGATTTGTAACCATCGTTCCTGAAAACACCTATTTTTTAATTTTAATTATTTCTTAAGTTGATATTTCTAATCGAATAATATTTTCTATATTTTCTATATTGAATATTTTAAATATTTTCTATGACATAGCTAGTAGTTTTGGAATGGGAAATGGAGTGGAAATGTTTTAATTAATTAATTTAGATACTAGAATCTTCTTCCCAACTAAGCCTAACCAATTTCTATCAACTTCCTAATTAGGAAAAGGGGTTAGAAGCTGATTAATTGGGTTTTGTAATAAAACCATTTTACTTTGCAAAGGAATAATTTGTTTTGAAATACCAATTGTTCTTCTCAGTTCTATTTAATAGCCTTTCCCCCTCTCTTATTTTTCCCATTTCTCATTAGAGAGCAGAGCTCTGCTCTTCGTTTCTTCCTCACTTCTCCTTCTTCATTCCTCTTCCAAGAAATTATTAGAAACCCTAACCCTAGTTCTTGAAACCTAGCTTGGCCATGGCTACACTGAATGGTGACGACGCCACACTGCAGGGAGACGAGCCCACCGTAAGCAGGCGGTGGCGATCAGTTCTCCGTCGCGAGGTCGATTTTCTCCACTGCGGGGTCGTCTTGCTCCACCACCGAGCTTCACCCATGGCTGGACGATCCACCGCGAGAAACTTCTTTCTCCGGTGATGATTCGAACTGCCGGCCGGTGATCTCGGCTGAGCACGGTCCATTCATCGACCGACCGACGTCACGTCGAGCAGTGGACTTCGAGTTCTTGTCGTCTGATCGATGGCGCCACGCTAAGCTCGGAAGCTCTAGACCTGATTGATTCGACGATGAAAGGAATCATGCCATTCCCGAGTTTTGATAAGCTCAAGGAGAATGAACTCGATTTTTAGCTGGTAAGTTCGTTTGGATCTTTATAATTGATCTTCTTCTCTTTGATTCTCGATTATTTTCTAGTTTTGATCATCGAAGGGATTGAAACAAAACTCTAATGGTCTTATCTGTGTTTGCATATCATGTGTCTGATAAAATGCCGCAGAGACATATCGCTAGTTCGAATTGTTCGAATTGGACACAGTTGCTTTTTTGTGTCCGCAAGCAGAGAATCGACTTTATCTGTCAGTCCAAAACAAATTCGGCACAGGTAAACATTGTCTATCCTCCCTTTCTTGATTCGTTCTAGTAAAGTTGATGGGTTGTGTCGATCATCACAGTGTCTAGATCGACACACATGCTTATGTTTGTGTCTAGTTCGAACCAGAGCTCGAATGACACGGAAGTCATGTCCAGTATGGCATGGGTTCTTTGGGGACACGGAGTTCGTGTCAGCACATGTCAAATTGAACATGATATCCTGTGGAATTTGGGCGCCTATTCATTTGAAATAAATGGATTGTAGTATCTAGTCCATGAGTCTATGGGTTTAGTAGGCTGGACCTTTGAGCTATTGGATAGCTATTATTCTCAGATTTTTAGATGTGGGGCTCAGCTGTAGGGCTGGACTTTAGTCTTCGTGTAAATGGCCGAGCCTTAACTAAGCGTTGGGCTAGAGACCTGTAGCAGATTTTAGAGAAATGGTTAATAATGGTTTAGTAGTAAATAGAATGTTTAGTTAGCAACATACAGGTCTAGAAGTTGCTAAAGTATAATTAGAGTGATGGATAATGAGTAAATAGATTTAGAAAATAAGTTAGAAACACTTAGAGGATTTTAGATATATTCTGAGATAGTATTTGTGTCTTTTGGCACAGAGCTAGATTGGACTTGGACTTGCCTTTCTCCCAAATAACAATCCAGACAAGAACACTATGACTTGACATTTACTTTGTATTTTAGTTTGCATTGTTCCATTTTTGGACATATGGTTGACACGGGTTATTGTGCATTGATTGTACTCATTGTTTATTGATTGATTGTTGTGAGTCGGGGGATCTTGGGGAAATATATAGTTTACATGTGATCAAAGCCCTTAACGTAATATTGTTAATAGCTTAGTCGCACATCGTGCACGTGCGCCTAAGTCGTACCGTACTGATTTATTGTACTATTGTTCTATTGTATTACCTAAGTCGATCACATGTAAATTATTATTTCAAATCACAATTGCATTGATCATCGGTTTATTATTCTCAGTTATAGTGTCATTGTCCAATTACAGGTTATAGTATAGTCCAGATTATTATTGCATTACTATTTTACATTGTATATGTTCATTTCGTAGGGTTGTACTTTGTTCCTTTTCTGACTGGATACGTTGCAGGTGATTTGACTTCTACTCTAGTTTGTGGCACACAAGACAGGGTGATAGTCATAAATGACATGGGTGCTACACAAAGATAGTTAACTTAGGATAGACAGAGAACATTTGTATAGATTTCCATTACATGAGAGTTGGATGACTGTACTTATGGAAGACTGTATATTGAGTAGTCATTTTATTCTTTACCGGATTTGTCTCTAATTATTAATTGTAAAATATGTACTAAAGAGACATAGTGAAATGTGTGATGATGTGGTGATTGGTTATTGGCACGTGACTAGTTCTGTGATTGAGCATGGATCGATATCATGATCATTTGATGACTTTTGAGGTCTAGACAGCACACTATTATCGATTTTGCGGCATAGACTGGACGTATCCATGCACTCATATCCGACCATGCGGGGGCGGGACATGACAGGGTATTTTTCGACGAAGAAAAGATATACATGTTATGATCCTCAATCTCACAAGCTCTTTGTATCGCAAGATGTTTAGTTTGCTGAAAGGACCATGATTTCCAGTGCAACAAGAGAATAAACATTCATCTCAGGGGGAGTATCTGGATGCATTATTCCCACTCCCTACTATAGTGACTACTTTGTTAGAAATGGGCTATAGAACTTCATCACCGCCTCCACAGGCATAACCTACACATGAGGAACCTTCACACACTCAACCTACTCATGATGAATCTCCAGAACTTGGACCATTAGAAGAACCTGAGACAGCCTCTACCAAAATCCAGTCGAATCTCCCAAACTCTAGTTACATTGAGGGACTTTGTTACCTCTGAAGTTGTAAGTCATCTTATACAAGCTCACCTAACATATTATAATATTACTTCTTCATACTATTCTTTCTTGAGTTCTCTATCCACTAATCAAGAACCTAAGAATTTTCATGAAGCAAATTCAAGTCCAATTTGGAAACAAGTATGAAGGAAGAATTGCAAGCTCTTGATGATATAAAACTTGGAGTATAGTTAAACCGCCTCTAGGAAAAAATGCAGTATATTGTCGTTCGATCTACAAAATTAAACATAACAATGATGGGTCCATTGAACGTTATAAAGCAAGACTTGTGCCAAAGAATTTACACAGACTTATGGGGTTGATTATACTGAGACTTTTGCATCGGTAGCCAAGATGAGCGCATTTTGTGTTCTTGTGTCCGTAGTTGAATACTGGAAGTTATTTCAGATGGACGTAAAAAACGCATTCTTACATAGTGACCTTCAAGAAGAGGTTTATATGAGCATACCTCTAGGACATCCTTCTGAGGCTCGTAGTGATCTGACTTATAGACTGAAAAAGGCTATATATATATGGCCTAAAATAGTCACCTTGAGCCTGATATGATAAGCTTTTAATATGCCAAGCTCAGTCGTGTTTTTTAACAATGGACTGCGCAGAAGTGAGGCAGATAGCTCTTTTTTTGTGCGAAGAAGTATGTCTAGAACCATTACTGTATTAGTATATGTTGATGGCATTGTAATTACAGGGTTGATTGCGTTGGAAATTCAAGACTTAAAAATATCTTGCATATTCAGTTTCTATCAAAGTCTTGGGAATTTTAAAGTATTTCCTTGGGATAGAAATTGCATATTAAAAAAGGACATTTTTCTCGATCAAGGAAAATATGCATGTTTTGGGTTTGTTACAAGAGATTGGAATGTTAGGTTTAAAACTATCGTCAACACCTACATATAATAGTTCAAAATTGACTCTAGATGGTGACAAATTATCTGATGTGGCGTCATTTCAAAGGTTAGGTGGCAGATTAATCCACCTCACCATTACTCACCTAACATATTTTATGATGTCAGTCTTGTTAGTCGCTTTATGCATTCTCCACGGGTTGACCATATGGTTGTTGCTAATAGAATCTTGCAGTATCTTAAAGGGTCTTCTGGACGTACTTTTTGGATGCGAAAGAATGATCATTGTTTTGTTACTGCTTATTCAGATGTTGATTGAGCGGGTTGTCCGATAGATCACCGATCTACAACCTGATATTCTACATTTGTTGGTGGAATTGTTTACATGAAAAAGAAAGAAAGAAAATGTTGTTGCTCGTTCCAGCGTTGTAGCTGAATATCATAGAATTCAGCTACTAATGAAATCGTCAGGCTCCAATCGTTATTAAAAGATTTAGACCTACAAAAATATTTTGTGATAACCAATCAGCTATTCACATTGCTTCAAACCCAATGTTTCGTGAAAGACATAACACATTGAGGTAGATTGCCATTTTGTATGAGAGAGGTTACGAGCCAATGTTATATGCACCCCCTTTGTACCTGATATTTTTACCTAAAAGTCTGCCAGGTGACAGGTTTCATGAGATATTATTCAAGTTGGACTCTATTGATATATTTATACCAATTCGAGGGAGAGTGTTGGAGGATATTAGAGGAGGTTGGCCTGTTAGAAACATATTGGTGCACATAACAGATATTTGTAGCCAAACTGAACCGTTTCTCCTCTCATATTTTTTTATTCTATTTAACCTCTTATCGGTTTAATTGTCTCTCTATATAAAGTTCTCATGTATAATCTGTTGAAATATGTGAAAATCAGTTTGATTAAGTTTCACCTCTTATCATCGATGCAGGCTCTTTTCAAGTTACCTTTTTCTCTGGCATGTGTTGGCCCCAAGCTTCTTTGCCAGATATCTTGAACTTCCACACCCAACATCTACTGTTTTGTTTCTCGGGCTTCTTCTCTGTGTATTACCATTTTTTTCCCCTTAGATTTCAGTATGTAGGCAGCTTAAACCTGCATTGATCTCAAGCTATATTTGTTGTGTCCTGATGTATTTTGGTTGTCTGTACGGTATGGACACGACATGAAAATTATTCCAATGCGTGTCCGACACAACTCAAACCCATAATTTTTCGAGTGTTTGTGCTTCCTAGCTAACAAGTCAGAAAATACGAGGGCCTCCCGACCATCTGAACCTTAGCAAGTCTCTGATCAGCAGCAGACTACGACGCACCCTAGTAGAACCCGTGGTGCATGTGAACACCCTATATATTCTCCCACAACTCCGACGACTTATAAGCCGAGGCATGCATAAACCTGAGCCGATACTCAGTACCCAACAAAAACCATTTGAAAACACAAGACTAAAATGTTCAACACAAAATTGCTTATTCATTCACTATAAATCTAACGTTACAAGGATTTAGCAAGTTATTACAAAACAAGAAAAGTTCGTTCACTGTGACATTACAAGCTTTTCACAAGTTGTTACAAACAAGAAAAATAAAGATACAATCTTGCCTTCTTTTTCGACCCCACTTGTTCCTCCTTACTGTGTGTTTGTCCGTGGCTAGTAACTATGTTTTCATTTTGGGGTTCTGCGGGTTGATCCTCCTGAACCCCAGCCTGAGACGTGGCCTCTTCCTATTGGCCAGTCTCGCTCCCCCTCTCCTCCTGAACCTCTGCCACCAGTGCAGCTTCGCCCCGAGCCGATGTTGCACCTTCTTCTTCCTCCTCCTCATCCCCCATACGTGCCGGATTAGCCCTTCTAGCAGCGCGTGGAAATACCCCTGCTGCCCCTGCCGAGCTTGCACACGCGCCGCCACCGCCGCCTTCGCCTGCTTCCCGCCCTCTTCTGCGCCCTTCTGGCGCAGAATTCCACGTAAGTACTTCCACGGCGATCTGTGATCATCCGATCCACCTTGAACAATGCTGTTGGCACCGTCAATGATGTGGTGATGGTGGTGGTGGTGGTGGTGGAAGATGATAGCTAGCTTGTTCTTGAACCTCTTTAGCCGTCCCTCCTTGTTCTCCGGCTCGACTTTTCTTCGTGGCGGGCCCACCTCTCGATGTCGGCTCGGCATCCAGGTGCCCGGTCGTGCCGGCATCCTCCTACTTGTCGGTTTCTCTGATGACGACGACAAAGAAGAATAGCAGGTCCTACTACTCGACGAAGCTCGACTGACTGATCCATAAGAAGAAGACTTGTGGACATGTTTAGTACATTTTGCACAACTTGAGGCCTCGCGACTCGAACTCTTCTTCGTCTTGCTCGTTCTTCCTCGGTGTCCCTCGTGATCCATCCGGCTCTTGCCATGCTCAAGCTTGGCTCTGATCTTGCTCCGCTTCGAGTGAGTCAACTGGCGATCGACTCGGCTATCGATACGAGTCTGACCCGTGTCCTTTGCATCCACCCGGGCGCGCTTCTGAGCTGGGACAGGGACCACCGCGAGAAGATCACCGCTGCAGGTCTGACGTGTCCTCGTATTGAGGGTCGGATCGGGCGAGGCCTTAATCCGGTGGTCCCTAGTACTCCTCAGTATAGACTTCATCGATGCTTGCCGCTTCGTGTCCAGTTTGCCAGTAGTTGAGCTTGCATTTTGAGTTATTTGTTGCTTTGCCACTGGAAGACGCTCCGGTTTAGTTGTCTTGGGCTTGTCATGGTGGACGACTGCTGGATGGCAATCCTGTAATTTCTTTGGAGGGATTGTCTCTCCGGTAGAGATTTTGGGTTCACTTGGATGCGTATCGGAAGGAGTATCATACACAACCTGGAAGAACAAAGAATAAGTGACAACATAAATTTGACGATGGAGTTTTATTTCATCCTCGGCAGGTGGATCGAATAAGCGTACCATCCTGTGTTGCAAGGACACGACACAACAGGGACGCACGACTCAGACACGGAACCTATTTTGGTATGTCCAAGTATAATTTCGAGTATCTGAGTTGTGTCCTATACGTGTCCGACACGATATGGCCCATATTTGTTAAGAGTGTGTGCTTCCTATCTACCAACAATTTCTGAAATTCTAAGCCATGTCAATCATATGCGTAGGGACTTAACTAACACATCGAAACCGCTGGTGTAGTTAGTTTCATCCACTGGCAATCGAAGAAAATGAAACATAATTTAACTGATAGTGCAATAAAAGGGTTAAAATGAGGAATATATACATACATATATATACCTTTCTTGGCCTTAGTTTGGACGACGAACGGTCATGATCATGCTCGTGATCAATTCGACGGTAACGATTGCGGTGCAGCTTCTCGTGTGAACTTCTGGTTGACTTTATTGAGGTTTGCCTCTCCATGTCCAGCTTAGCGGGAAGTGCACTTGCCACTGAAAGACGCACCGGTTTCATTGTCTCGGGCTGGTTAGGAGGGGTATCGACTTCCGGGCTGGTAGACTTGGGCAGGTCATGGTGAACATCTGCTGGATGGCATTCCGGCAATTTGTCTGCAGCGACGGGGAGTCCGCTACCGGAGGGGGGAGTGCTTCCAGGATTAGAGAACACAATCTGGAAGAAGAAAGAATATGTTTCTATGTGACAAATTGTGCGATATAAACCGTAAGAAATGAGCATGTATGTATATACCTTGGTTTGAGATTGGAGAGCTTGGTGAATGGCACCATCTAAGAGCTTCTTCAGTAAACGTCTGGATTTCTCATCCAACTGAAAGGAATTAGCAAAATTTGACATAAAATGTACTGAACAGTAGTAAACTGCAACGAGCATATGCATAATAATCAAGAGAAATGTGATTTTGTGTCTCCTTGTAAACATATGCAATTTGGTTGTAATATTACTTTTAGCTGTTCAAATTTGTACTTATGTCACAATGAATGCACTGTCCGCAAGATGAAGATAGAGTATGCTCGAGTAATAGAGCTATGGATATGATTTGGTAGAAAGCACAGACACTCTATACCGTGTCCACGTCACTGTCATATACACTCCAAATTACACTAGGCTCGCACCACAATCAATGCCGTATCAAATCCATGTTGTCATGTCCATATCGATTGTGTCATGTTTGTGTCATGTCTTGTTGGGCATGACATGAACACTCCAAATTACACCGACACATCAAAAACAATGTCGTATCTGTGTCGCCATGTCCGTATCATTCTTGTCGTGTTTGTGTCAGTGCAACATAGATGACCTGGGAGGCTTTTATCTAACCAGGTGAACTTAAAGGATTGATGCTCACATTTAATTCAGAAAGGAAAAGTTTAACATAGAAAACATAATTTTTGTAGGATTATAGGTTGGTAAAATGCTGACAAATAATGCATTTTTTAGCATGCCAAGGAATGAAGTATGAGGATCTAACAGATTCAATCTGGAAAAGATACTTTATAGTTGTTGGTGAGCATCTGACTTCCAGTGCGGTCACTTCTTCAAGATGAAGAGAAGCTTAAAGGAGTGAAATAGAACCATAGTTTGTGGTATCGACCGACCGATAACGATTCGATACAGCCGATACCGATACGGTTTGACATGTCTCGATCCGATGTCGACCGCTCTGATAGTGATCGATATCGTTGTCAGAGGAAAATGAACAAAAAAGACGAATAATCAAGGATTTAAAAGCACGGTAAGATTGTAAAAGCATATAAATAAAGAAAACTTATTTATTGCAGGTAAACCAACATCAATGTTGACTATTAAATCCCAGAACTAAAACAACACAAAATAATTAAAATTATGCCAAATGTACAAAATATTTTTTCTAAAATTTTAAAAAATTACTAATAGTTATTTGCTTTTCAATACCCAAAAATCCGATACTCCGATCCGAAACCTGCGATACTGCCAATACTCCCGATCCCGATACTTATAGGAAGGGTATGATACCAATTCCGATACCGATATTGTATACCTTGAACAGAACAACTATTATCATTATTTCGTATAAGTACAGGATGGACATAACAGAAGATAGCAATTACTTTATTACAAAATAAAAGCACCATAGTAAAAGGACGGAACCTGAGGGTTTTCTAATATATTCAAGGAAGACCAGACATGGTTTGTTTCTGCAAAAATATACAATTACATCATCGCGACCTCTTAGGCAGTCTATTATGTCATAAATCTGAACCTCTCCCAAAACAAGAAATGGTACAAAGCCAAATGGATAAGCAAAGGCGTATGACTCAATTAGGCAGATTTCTCAATGAGAAGTATGATAGGGATCCTAGTGCGACAAAGGACCCCACTAATGCAGGACCATGAGAGCAAGGTTCGAAGTATTGGTATTGGACCATCCCTATGATTATCGGGATCGGCGGTTTCGAATCGGAGTATCGGATTTGTTGGTATCAGAAGAAAATAATTATTAATAAATTATTAACATTTTAGAAAATATATTTTATACATTTAGGCACAAATTTTGTTTCTTAGTTGTTTTGAAATTGAATGAACAGTAGTCATCATTGCCGATTGGTTTACATGTAATATATAAGTTTTCTTCTTTTCGAACCTTAGTATGTTTTTACACCCTTGTTAATTGGTCTTTTTTGTCGAATTGACCGAAAAAGAGACCTCCAATGTCGGTATCGGTTAGTATTGGATATTGGTCAGTATCGGATCTGGACATGTCATACCGTATTGGTATCTGCCGTATCGGATCGGTATCGGACGATACTGCAAACTATGCATGAGAGTAATGATGTCCAATAACAGATGACAGAAAATTTTACCTACCTAGGACCAACAGGTCCAGGTAAAGCATAATGCTAGGCACTCTACACTCAGACTTCAACAAAATGGAAAATTATCAGCATTCTATCGAGCACATAGATTTTTCGACCATTTTGGCCAAGAGGGACTTTACACCCTGTCGATAACTGAGATTTTTTTTTCTCTTTCTACTTCTATCATTTGATTGGAAAGCAATGAGCATCGCGGATAGGAATAGGAAAGATGAACTGAGCCGACACTGGTTATGACACAACTAGGCAAGCACTAAAGCTTTGAAACTGAGTCCTCATTGTCTTGCCACAAATAGGGTTTGATTTGCAACAACGGGCTCGTTTGTTACCCAAGTTTGTGCATGGAAAATTCAGAAGTCAAGCATTGAATGGAGGTTCTTTCCTACCTCCATAGAAACCTTGTAGGATTGGCAAACGCCACTGTCCACCTATAGGATAAATGAGATAAGGTGGCTTGAAATTGTGGTGTGTCTCACATCAAGTTGGTTGCATTACATTAAAAGGTATGGGGATGCCCATAAAATAAATAAGAGTGAGAGCCAAATGGAGAAAACTTGGGGTAATAGTCACTACCAAAATACAGCCATTTGGCGACGGACATTTAGCGACAGATTTTGTCCGTCACTATTAGCGACGGACAACCGACAAAGTTCCGACTGATTGCCGTCGAAAAGCTAATTTTTTTTATTTTAAGGGTGAGCAAAGATCGCCAATCCGTCGTTAAGTCGTCGGAGATATAGCGACGGATAAAGAATCCGTCGCTATGCGGTCGCTTAGTTACCAAAAGTTAGCGGAAAATGTTGAAAAAAAATTGGCGCAAAATTTAACGACCACATAGCGACGGATATTCCGTCGGCCAGCTATGATGGTATAGCGACGGACTAGCGACGGAATATATTCGTCGCTATGTTGCTGGGGGTGGGGGTTTCGGGTCGGGGCCGGTGGTGGTGGGGGTGGGGGTCGCTGATGTGGGGGGAGGGAGGTTTCGGGTTGGGGCGGCGGGGGCCGGTGATGGTGGGGGTCGCGGTGGTGGGGTTGGGTTCGCTGGGTAGGGGGGTTCGGGTCGGGGCGGCGGGGGGCGGCAGGTTTCGGGTCGGCGGTGGGGATGGCGGTCGGTGGTGGTGGGGGTGGGGGTCGCGGTGGTGGGGATGGCGGTCGGCGGTGGTGGGGGTGGGGGTTGGGAGCCGGGGCCGGTAGTAAAACACACACACACACATACACATACACCGAAATCCCTTAGTATATAAATTAGTATATATATATTAACTTAGTATCAAGGTTCAAAGTATCGGTATCGGAATCGGTATCCGACTATTCCTTTGAGTATTGGTATCGGCGATATCGGTAGTATCGGCGGTTTCGGATCGAAGTATCGGATTTTTTGGTATCGGAAAACAAATAATTATCGATAGTATCGGCGGTATCGGATTCTTTTACACGCTTTTACAACCTTATTATGCTTTAAACCAAGGTTCACAATATCGGTATCGGACTATTACTATGAGTATTGGTATCGGCGATATCGGTAGTATCGGCGGTATCGTATCGGAGTATCGGACTTTGGTATCGGAAAACAAATAATTATTAAAAAAATATTTACATTTAAAAACATATATTTTATACATTTAGGCATAATTTTAGTATTTTCAGTGTTATTTCTTAGTAGTTTTGAAATTAAATGAAATAGTAGTCACCCTTACCGATTGGTTTACATACAATAGATATGATTTTCTTCACACATACACACACTAGATATGATTTTCTTCTTTTACATGCTTCTACAACCTTGTTATGCTTTAAACCCTTGTTGATTTGTCTTTTTTGTTTAATTTTCTTTGCCGAATTGACCGGAACAAAGACCCCCAATGTCGGTATCGATCAATATTTGGTATCGGTCTGTATCGGATCGGAACATGCCAAACCGTATCGGTATCGGCCGTATCGGATCGGTATCGGCCGATACTTTAAACCATGCTTTAAACCCTTGGTGATTTGTCTTTTTCGTCTAATTTTCTTTGTCGAATTGACTGGAAAAAAGACCCCCAATGTCGGTATCGGTCAGTATCGGGTATCGGTCGGTATCGGATCGGGACATGCCAAATCGTATCGGTATCGGTCGTATCGGATAGGTATCGGCCGATACTTTAAACCATGCAGTGTGTGTGTATATATATATATATATATATATATATATATATATATATATATATATATTTTTTTTTTTTTTTTTTTTTTATATATATATAAACTTTGGACCGAAACCGAAACCGGATAAGAAAATTTAGTATATTCAAAACCGAAACCGGATTTTTTTAAAACCGAATAATACTCATCCCTAGTGTAGAGTATGTAGAGGAGTATGGCTACTAGTGTATCCTATCAAGAGTGTATAGAGTATCCTAGAAGTAAAAAAGATTTCGATCGTTGGTGGCTACTAGTGTATCCTAGTGTATAGGAGTATGTAGAGGAGTATGACTACTAGCTAGTGTGTAGAGGAGTATATGGTTACTAGTGTATCCTAGTGTAGAGGAGTATGTAGAGGAGTATGGCTACTAGTGATAGATAGGTTTCTGTGTATCGGTATCGGTATCGGTATCAGAATCGGAATCGGTATTGGTATCGGTCGATACTAATCTGATACGGTCGATACTAAGTACATCCGGCCTATACCAGCGGATCCACCAGTTACTGCACGGTGGGCCCCGGAGTACCCCCAGACTCAGTTACATCCGGTTACTAGTGAGTACATGATTATATACTAATTCTGTTTAGTTTGTCTTACGATACAGATTTTCACATCCAATCTGTGATGGATCGTTACTTCGTTGATCGTGGATGTACAAACGACAACACGAGAGCAGAATAGGTATGAGTGACGATTTTCAGGCAGGCGTGGAAGTGTTTCTTAAGTATGCCATGAGCAAAGCTCAGTACATGAACGGTAACAAAATCAAGTGTCCATGTGGTAATTGTCGAAATAGACGTTACGAAAAGTGGTGACTGTGAGAGATCATTTGACCCGTAAGGGTTTCATATGTGATTACAGCCTGTGGTCATCGCAAGATAAACTATATGCGGAAAGACAGGTTGCGAATACTGCTACTTATGCTTTTGATGATAATGCTGCAACGAATTTTGTCATCGAAGACGACGGATGCTCTGTTGATTATGGAGACCTGCAGAACCTTGTACGAGATATGGTGTACGACGCGGCAGGGCCTAATTTTGATCCGGAGGATCCTAATTCCGAGGCGAAGGAGTTCTATGATATGTTTCATGATGCAGAAACTCCTCTATATCCTGGTTGTGAGACTCATTCTGTACTGTCAGTGACGATGCGGTTGTTGAACATAAAGTCTGATTTTAACTTGCCACAAACTTGCTATAATCGGATTACACAACTAATCAAGGAGGTGTTACCGAAGGAATCAAAAGAGCTACCAAAAAACTTCTACAAGTCAAAGATGATGGTCCGACAACTGGGACTGGGGTAGGAGAAGATAGATTGTTGTCGCAACGAATGCATGTTGTACTACAAAGAGAACGAGGACATAGAAAAGTTGCAGCTTCTGTAATGCGGATTGTTACAAACCAGTGTAGGAAAAATGAAAGTAAACTAGAAAACGACGTCCTTACAAGTATATGCATTACTTGTCGATCACGAAACGCTTGCAGAGGATGTATGTCTCTGAATACAGCAGAACACATGACGTGGCAGAACGAAGAACGCACAAAGGACGATAGAGAATTGTCACATCCTTCGGATGGAGAGGCGTAGAAATATTTTGATTTGCGTCATCCAGATTTTGCTGCAGAACCTAGAAATGTACGTCTGGCGCTATGTTCTAATGGCTTCGCCCCTTTCGGGCAATCGGAATATCAATACTCCTGTTGTCCGGTCATTCTTACCCCTTACAATCTGCCACCATGGATGTGTATGAAGACCCCTTATATGTTCTTGACAGCTATCATACCGGGTCCCAAAAATCCGACGAAGAACATCGATATATATTTACAGCCGTTGGTGGATGAGCTGAAACAGCTGTGGGAGATCGGCGTCGCGACCTATGATATTTTCAGGAAACAGAACTTTCAGATGAGAGCTTCACTGATGTGGACAATCAATGATTTTTCAGCATCCGATATGCTGTCGGGATGGAGTACTCACGGCACCATGTCTTGTCCAATATGCATGGAAAATAGTAAGACGTTCCGCCTTAAGCATGGAGGAAAAACTTCTTTCTTTGACTGTCACCGTCAATTTCTGCCCGCGAGTCATCCTTGGAGAAAGAACAAGGACGCGTTCAGAGTTGGAAAACAAGAATTTTCTCATCCGCCTACCAGATTGTCGGGATACGATATTTAGAAAGATGTAAAGGACTTGCCCACTGTAATTGAAGATCCATCGGACAATCGTGTCGATAGGTTCGGACAAAGTCATAACTGGACCAAACGGAGTATCTTCTGGGACTTGTCTTATTGAAAACATAATCTTATAAGGCATAATCTTGATGTCATGCATATTGAAAAGAATGTGTTCGATAATGTCTTCAATACCGTCATGGATATTAAAGAAAGACGAAGGACGATCCAAAAGCAAGACAAGACATTGCCGAGATATGCAAGTGTACTTATCTGAACTTGATATAAAGGGGAGCTGGTGGACAATTAACTAAGCCAATAGCACAATACACATTGAGCAAGGAAGATAGATTAATAATCTGCAAGTGGATATCTACTTTAAGATTTTCCGACGGCTATGTGTCGAATTTGTCTAGATGTGTTGATCTCAATGAACGCAAGCTAACGGGAATGATGAGTCACGACTGCCACGTGTTTATGGAAAGATTACTGCCCATTGCTTTGAGAGAGTTGTTGCCTTCTGCTGTATGGGTTCCGTTGGCCGAGCTATCTACATTCTTCAGGAATATTTATTCAACTAAGTTGACGGTGCAACACATGGTTGAACTTGAGGAGAAGATTGTCTTAACAATTTGCAAGTTAGAGAAAATATTTCCTCCGGGCTTCTTCGACAGCATGGAACATCTACCGATTCATCTAGTATACGAAGTCCGTGTCGGTGCATCTGTTCATTATCGATGGATGTACCCATTTGAAAGGTACATAAAAATTGATATAATTTAAGTTAAATTTCAGTGGATTTTAAAATTCATTGTTAATTCTCAAGATAATTTGTCTCTCTAGATACCTACACCATCTAAAGAAAAAAGTTAGCAACAAGGCTCATATAGAGGCTTCGATATGCGAAGCATATCTTATCGAGGAGGTATCAAACTTCTGCTCCATTTATTTCGATACTCATGTTAAGACATATCGAAATATACCTCAAAGGAATGACGAGGACGTTGAGGATAGAGGTATATTCAATGTAAGGGGCAAGTCTATTGGTGAAGCGACTGCACTTACACTCGTTATAATCTCTGATTTGGTGAAGTAAGTGATTACACTTATTCTTATTCTCTCTAACAGTATATTTAGAGATGAAGTCAAAATGAGGACACCCGATATTATCGATGAGGGACTTCAAAGAGAGGTTGATTGTACCTTTCCGTCCTGGTTTCGCAAATACGTAAGTAATTGAGATAATATGGTATGCGGCTACCATTAAAATATAGGCATCTAAAATATTTAAATTATCAATATTTGTTTACAGGTTTTATTGCCTGAAATAACACTCACAAATGAGAGTGTTCGTTATCTGGCATTGAGACCGAAGAAGCAAGCAAAGACTTGGCCAGGATATGTCGTTAATGGCTTCAAGTTTAAGGCAACTCAGAATGCTATATATGTCGAATTTTTCAATGACGGCTTCAGTACCAAGGATTCAGGTGTTTGCATAAGAGGCACCATCTATGACGACGAGCCGGACTTTGACTATTATGGAGTGCTTCGGGATATTATAGATTTACAATATACTGTCCCATATGATATGCATATTGTGATGTTCAAATGTGAGTGGTTCGATACGACTCCAAATATCGATTGGAGAATCGATAAACAATTTAGATTCGTCGATATAAATCATCGCAGGAGGTATAGAGGGTCCGACACGTTTGCGATAGCAAGTCAGGCTGTTCAAGTCTACTATACAAGCTACCTAAGGCGTCGTAGAGATCGATTTAACTGGTGGGCAGTATGCAAAATTAAATCTAGAAATACATTCAACGTTGGAGAGCCAGCATACCAAGAGGACCAGATCGAAAAGTCCCAATACTTGGGACAACAGTCGGATACCATGGATGTTGAAGATATTGTTGAGGAAAATAAAGGGGAGGAAGAGGTTGATACACAAGACTTAGCTGTCAACCAGGGGAGAAAGAGGCGTCATGTCCCAAATATTGAGGTAGAAGAAGAAGATGAAGAAGAAGAATAATTTAATGAGGATGAGGATACAGATGAAATCGACGATGAGGATAAGGCTGAGGATGAGGATGAAGATGAGGCCGAGGACGAGGACGAGAACGATGACGATGATTAGATTAAATATCGGTGTATATTAAAAATACTTCCAATTATGTGAATTTAGTTTAACCTCATAAAAGCACTTACAACTAACTTAGTGAATTCAGTTTAAACTTCTGCATTCTTGTTTCAGTTCATGTTTTTGTCGTTCAATCATCTATTTATTGTATGATTTTCTTTTTGCAGACGGCACTCCTAGTCCTTTTCGTCGTGGCGGCACTCGTCGTCCTGCTGGTGGTATATATAGTTTAGTTTAGTTGTATATTCATTTATACTTCTATATTGTTAATTATGTTTGTGTTTTATTTACTGGTCATGATGGCTGGCACTTGTCGTGCTGCTGGTGTTGGTCGTGCTGGTGGTGGTGCTGGTCGTGGTCGTAGTCGTGGTGCTGGTGGTCGTGGTCGCATTCAACCTTTCCGGGATGTGACCCCATCTAGCGATCCCGACCCGGAGAGTACCCCGGACACAAACTTATCCCGCCGTCGATCGACAACTTCATCGAGGCCTGTGTCTTCATCCGCTAGCGGATCCGTTCCGCCAGCGGATCCACCAGTTACTGCACGGTGGGCCCCAGAGTACCCCCATACTCAGTTCCATCCGGTTACTGGGGAGTACATGCGGGGACCCGCGGATCCTCCGACGGCACCATAGAGGCCGATGGGCGAGTTCCGACGAGAGCTATGGCCCGCGGGTGAATCGTAAGTAAATTTAAGATAATTTATTAAATTTGTTTGATTTATTCAAGTTAATAATCCACTCGTTGCTTCTTTGCAGGTTTTTTCCGTGGGATGTTGCCAGCATTCTAGGGGCATTATCCGGACTAACTTCCATGGCCCCTACCTCAATTTTTCGTCGGTGCCTGCAGACTTGCAGTACGTCTGGCTCGACGATATATATATATATATATATATATATATATATATATATATATATATATATATATATATATATATATATATATCTTGTGGTTAATTATTAGTTACTCTTTAATCAACCATTTTTTTAATTACGTGATAATTGAATTTGTATGTCAGAGGACGTTCTGGTGGCCCCCCCATCGCGAGGAGGCGATCCACACGACCTACAGAAGCGCCGCCGGGAAGAAGATACGGGACGCGATACATGACCTTCGAACAGGGCATTCGAAGCCGAATTGGATCCGGCAGGACTATTATGAGTAGGTCTTGGATAAGATGGATACTCATGCGTACAAGGAGAAATCGGAGAAAGCGAAGACGAACCGACGGGCCGCGGGCTTCATACGGGAGGATCAAGGTCCCATGCAGCGACGCTTGCAGATCTGGTGAGATACCGCAAATTCATTCTACTATCTAATTCGGTATTATTAATATACGGAGTTCATTAAATTTTATGAATATTTCGTATGCGGACCCAACGGACGGTGAAGGAGGGAAAAGAGGCAGATTCGGTCACCATGCACGATGTATTCCAGCATACGCACAAGAGGCGGAAGGACGGGAGCTTCGTCGACGAGAGAGCCAAGGAGACTGGTATAAGTACTTACGTTTATGAGATTTATGTTAGAATTAAAAGTATTCTGACTATAACTTAGGTAAACTTAGCATTCAGACTATAACTTAGGTAAACTTAGGATTCAAACTATAACTTAGAAAAACTTAGGATTTAGATTACAACTTAGGTAAACTTATAGTATAAAAACACATTCATTTGATAGGCTACGTATCGTGAGACCCTTAGCCGGGCTCAGCCATCTGCTTGTCGAGGATGTCGGCGAAACGACGTCCGCCCGGACGTCCTCTTCTATAGCCGCTCGCAACGACGACTTGTTCGTAGATACCGTCGGCGGCTTTAGGAAAGGGCGCCTGTACGGAGTCAGCTCCCTGGCGCCGTTGCACGCGACGGTTCAGAGATTTCCACCGCCCCTGCCTCCTCCCCGGCCCCGGTAGACGATGATGTGAGGTCAGAGCTTGTGCATCTGTACGAGGCGGTATCGTCCTTGCGGGAGCAATTGCCCACGTACTTTTTGCCTCCTTCTACTGCTGTCCGGTCCGTCTACTGCTGCTGCCGGTCCGTCAACTGCTGGTGCCGGTCCTTCCACCGGGCGTCTTTCTTTTAATCATGCTGCCCCTCTGGTACCGCCTCCTACTGTGACGGCACTCCTTGACCTGATGTCGCCAGAGCAGCTACACCAACTTCCAGACCATGTCTTCGACGGATTGCCGCCATACATGGTGGATGTGTATTTACGTCGGACGCAGCAGGGAAGTACCACCAACGGACGATCGAACTCCTCCTCCTTGATGTATTGTATTTGAATAGTTTTTAAATGTTGAATATTCATGAGAATTTCGAATATTATAGCGACGGATATTAGATTTTGATGAATGTTTTGGATAATGGTTAATTTTTGGATAATTGGTGTGTATTTTATGTTGGTTTGTGTGATGCATATTTGTGATGGATTATATATTGATGTGTGATGTATATTGGATTATATATTGGCTTGTGTGATTGTATATTGTAATTTTTCGATGTTTCGGATGTTGTGTGAACAGGAAATGCTCTGTTTTATGCACACACAAAAATTCAAAAAATTTCCAGTTAGCGACGGACTGAGACTACATAGCGACCACTCGCGACGACTGAGCGACGGAATATCCGTCGCTAACTGGAGAATTTCCAAGAATTTCCAGTTAGCGACGGATAGCGACTACCTAGCGACGGCTTATCCGTCGACAAGTTCTGGAGATATGAAAGATACACAGAACCTTAGCGACGGATAGGTCGTCGTTACTCCGTCGCTAGATGTCGGTAAAGATTTAACGACTGGATAATCCGTCGCCAACATCGCGACTGAAATAGCGACAAGCTAACGACTATTTCCGACGGATTAGCAACGAAATATCCGTCGCCAAGGTTCTGGAAAGGTCAAACATTTCCAGAATCGGATCGACGGATCTACCGCCGCTATTCCGTCGCTAATCCATCGCGAGGTGGCAACAAAGAGCGACGGATTAGCGACGGACTTTGCGTATCAGAAACTCTCTGACACGCGTTTATCGACAAGTTGCCGACGGATTAGCGACGGACCCGATACTCTCTGATACGCTTTACCGACGGATTATCGATGGACATATCCGTCGGTAATACGCTGTATCACTCACTTTCTGATACTTGATTTGACGAAAAATCGTCGGCAAGTCGTCGCTAGTTGTACGAATAATGCTGACGAAAATCCGTCGCTAAATCGTCGCCTGGCGACAACCTAGCGACAGATAGATTTAGCGACGAGCTTTTTGCCGACGGATTTTTTTTGTCAATATCCGTCAGTGATCCGTCGCTAAACGTATTTAGCGACGGATCGGCGACGAATATTGTCGTCGCTAAATCAGTAAATTTTGGTAGTGAGTTAGTCCCATATGAATGGGATATGTTCAGGCATTCATATATGTAGTTCGAGAAATTAATTGTAACAATTCTTATGTACTTATTATTATTTATGATTAGTCGCAATTATCATGCATCATTTTCTAATATATGTTATTACTGTTATATAAAGGTTTTATTTTTTTTATGCAACTTATGTTTTGCATTTGGAATTTCAACCCCTCTACGAGCTTCCTTTGTGACACAAAAGTAGCTTGAAGAGAGGTTGAAATCACAAATGTAAACATAAGTCGTATCAAGAAACATATATGCAACGGGAATAATATATTTAGAAATTTTCTGAATTAAATAAAATTTATTTATTTTTCCTTACTAGTTTTTTTATCAGAAAATTTCATACGGGGTGAATAACTTTGCTCAATTTGCACATAACAGAACAATTTTGGAATATTTGCAATGGACGGGATGTGGCACCAGTATAACTAGCGCTAAACTAAAAAAAATTAAACAAAATACTTGGCGCCAGTCACACTGACACGAGACTAAAAAAATAAAACTTGGCGCCAGACTAAAAAAAATTAAAACAAAAAACTTGGCGCCAATCACACTAGTACCACATGATTATCATCATGCATTAACATGCATTCTTGCATGCATTTGAATGCATTATTTAATGCATGTATTAGCATACAAGCATGCATTATTATTCATTCACGTTATTGTAGCATGCATTAAAATGCATTATTTAATGTTGTTATTTAATGCCTGTTGTAAGCATTTGCATGCAAACATTAATTATTATTCATCTACGTTGTTGTTACATGCATTAAAATGCATTATTTAATGTTACTGGTGCACGCATTATCATGTATTATTGCATGCATTATGTTTGACGCCGGTATGACTGCCGCCAAAAATTTTTTATTTTATTTTTAGTCTAACACCAGCTGCACTGGCATTAAGGTTTTTTTTTTTAGTCTTAAGCACCAGTTGCACTATCGCCACATCCATTCACTGGAAATACCCCCAAAATTGTCCTGTTATGCGCAAATTAAGAGCTTCATCCCATATGAAATTTTCTATTTCTTTTATATATAGTCAAAAGTCCAAAGCCCATATCCTAGTCCGAACCCAGTCCGGTTAAGCCCCAAGTTATGGAACGAGCTGGGTTTGGGTTTTCCTCTCTGAGCCTGGCACGGCCCAGACCACCGGTCCGGTCAAACCTAGTCAACCAGAGACCGGGCTGGCCCGGCCTGGCCCATATAACACATTGACCGGCATGGAGGGTGCTTCTTGCATGTCTTAATGTGTTCTTTTTGGAAAATGCTAAGTTTACTACCAAATTCTTACAACCTTCTTACAACCTCACTCACCCATCCCTTACATATGGGTCCCACCGGGTCCCACCACCTCTCACACACCCCCCCCCTGCTACATGGGCTCCATCCGATCCCACCACTTACTCCCCTCCTCCAATCGAAGCCCGACACGTGGCAGATTGTAGGAGG
This sequence comes from Iris pallida, assembly GCA_029216955.1. Classification (NCBI taxonomy): domain Eukaryota; kingdom Viridiplantae; phylum Streptophyta; class Magnoliopsida; order Asparagales; family Iridaceae; genus Iris; species Iris pallida. The sequence goes on along the minus strand of JANAVB010029819.1, from coordinate 25,850,479 downwards.
GTTGTAAGCAGTGGTTGTAGGCATAGCAAAGCTCGTTCTTTTTTAGAGCGTCTGTGTCGGTGTCCCATCCGTATTAGAAACTTTTATGAGCAAGTAATCAAGAAGAAACTTACAGTGCTGTCACTGTCATGGGCGTGGTCCCCATTCGGGCTGTTGTTGACGCTGGTTTTCTGGAGGATGCCATACAATTTCTTCAACGAGTGCAGTTCTGACCACACCTCTTCAAATTCTTCGGACGCCACAAATCACAATGTTACCAAAACAAGAATTTAGCACCATTAAATAGGAAAAAAGAATAGGAGGGAGAGGATTGAAGAACTGCTCACCATCTTTAGCTTTCGAGGAAGAGGGCCAGGGATCTTCCATGAATGCTTAAAAAAAATCCTAAAATGGAGGGGAAATGAGAAGAAAAAAGAAGAAGACGACCCAAGTGGTAGAAATTGGTGCGTTGAGGTTTGTGAAAATCCTAAAAATGGAGGGAAAATGAGAAGAAAAAAGAAGAAGACGACCCAAGTGGTAGAAATTGGTGCGTTGAGGTTTGTGAAAATCCTAAAAATGGAGGGAAAATGAGAAGAAAAAAGAAGAAGACGACCCAAGTGGTAGAAATTGGTGCGTTGAGGTTTGTGAAATATTTGTTCCTGACGGTTACGGAAAACTAATCGGCGCCACTGATACGAGAGCTCAGCCGTCCGATCTCCTAACGGATACGTGGTTTCTATTGTAAATGAAAAGTTTTAATACATTCAACTACCAACTAAATTTACTTGCATTTGCACGTAAAATAATTTTTTATAATATAAATAAAAATAGTTCAAATATTTAAATTTATTAAACAATTTTAATATTCTAATTTTTTTACTTTAAATTTAGTTTATATTCAGTTTATATATATATATATATATATATATATATATATATATATATATATATATATATATATATTTGTGCGTAAAAAAAGGACAAAAAATTTAAAAAAAATTATCTGTAATTTTTTAATAAAATAAATGGTGGATGATATATATATAGTTTGGAAATGATAAAGAGTAGAGAGATGGTTTTGGAACAAGATTAAAAAAGGCCAAATTTGTCTCAAATTATAATTTATATAAAAACTAATACTGGAAATTGCTGAGATACTCACTTTTCGGGGTGGGTGTTTATGAAAAACCCACCCGCGGGGTGGGTTTTATGAAATACCCAACATTATGTATTTTCACGTTAAATATTTCAAGATTCCCTTTAAATGCTCTGTATTTACAAAATTGCCATTTTGATAATACCATACCTACCCGTTCGCGCAAATTTGGTCATATATGTATTTGAATTCACAAACTAAGATTTTGATTGCGATTTTCGTCTTCTTCTTTCTCACGAGAGATTTGAATTACATTGCTCTCATCTTCAGCAGAAATCGCAAAGATTGTTCGTAGTTCACTGTACTTTTCTTCAGTCGAACTACGATCATCGTTCATCATCATCATCATCTTCGTGGAGAGATTTGAAGTTTCCGATGATTAGGTCATTTTTAATGGCTTCATTCTGCAACGATTCAACTTGTTTCTGAAGCTCACTTTTCTCATTCCTGGGCCTTTTATTTGTCTCTTTGAGCTTCTCAGTTGTTTGCACTGATATAAAACAAACAACAATGAAAAGTATGATATCAATCAATATATATTTTTTTTTAAAAGGAAAAAAAAATCATTCTCCGTGATCTTAACATGGGGAATGATCATTTTCTGTAATTTTAACACGGAGAATGGTCATTCTCCTGCATTCTAACATGGGGAATGGCCATTCTCCGTGATTTTAACACGGAGAATGATCATTCTCATTCATTTTAACACGGAGAATGGTCATTCTCTGTAATTTTAGCACGGAGAATGGCAATTCTCCATTGTTTTAACACGGAGAATGACCATTCTCCTGCATTTTAACACGGGGAATGGTCATTCTCCGTCATTTTAACACGGAGAATGGCAATTCTCCGTCGATTTAACACGGAGAAAGGCCATTCTCCGTGTTTTAACACGGAGAAAGGCCATTCTCCGTATTTTAACACGGAGAATGGCAATTCTCCGTGATTTTAACACAGAGAATGGCAATTCTCTTGTATTTTAACACGAAAAATGGCCATTCTCCGTCATTTTAACACGGAGAATGGCAATTCTCCGTCAATTTAACACGGGAAAAGGTAACACGGAGAATGTCTATTCTCCGTGATTTTAACATGGAGAATGCCAAAAAGCTCTTAATTCTCTTCACATCAGCTCTCTCTTCTCTAACTGGGGTTCTAGTTGATGCTGCTGATGATGATGAAGTGGAATTCCAGTTGATGCTGATGATGATGATGAAGTGGGGTTCCAGTTGATGCTGATGATGATGATGAAGTGGAAACTGATGATGACGACATGGTGTGAAGATTGCGAATGGAGAGTCACTGACGAGTTTTTGAAGTAAGGTTTGAAAATTTTGGAGGAGAAAACCTAGATTCGAAAGTGAGTAACGTGTGGAAGAAGAGGAAGAATCGAAACGTTTTTTTTTAATAGTAGGTTTCGTGGGTGTTTTCAATAAATTAGAAGGACAAAAATGTTATTCCGCGCCCTTTTATATATTTTTCGCTAATTCTGGGTACGCGATAAAATGTTATTTTGCGGTGAATTTTTCATAAAACTTTTACGATTTTTGGACATTTGATAAATTTTCCCAAACTAATATATATGCATATACATTGCACGTATTTATTACTTGGAAAAAGATAACAAAAAGCCTTTTAATTTTTTTTTCTATATGTAATTACCTAACTAACCATGTTAAATATAATAAAAAAATTAATTAATAAACATAGTTGAGAGCAATTTTAGAATAAAAGATTTTTATAGTAAAATTTTTAACTTTCCCTATATAGTATAGATAATTAATCTGTACCACGGTACGAATATTAAGGAGTTATCAGGCAGGGTTAAGTCTGTCTAGATTATATGGGGTCTTCTATGTAAAAGTACCATATTCATAAAAAAAATTGACCAGATTTATGTGGACGCAACCCATATCCATTTGGTAGACCATGTTTATAAGATCCATGTTTATGAGATTGTACCATACTTATTCATACAATTAGATCCAGGTCTAATTTTGTACAAAATTAGACTTAACGTAGCCAAGTTCAAGGACTTAAAAGTTCGGACTTACAAAAAGAAATGGGGTTTGTACAAAATTGAGAACCAACACAAGCGAGATACTAAAAACGTTATTAAGAGAACCTTAACCAGGATAGTCGAACACTAGTTTCGAAATATGTACATAACATTGTCCAAATTTTGTTTTAACAAAATTCGGATGGGATCTACTTGATCCCATTCTTTCTCTTAAACAAAATAAACATTGTCCACAAAAAAAAAAAAGTCGAGTCGAATAGAAATATTTCGTATGCTCAACACACTACTACCAATTAGTAAACAGTACACGTTAAGTAAAAGAAACTAAAATAATGCTAGCAAGAAGAAGATTGCACAAGACAGCCATGTTTAATTCCATTGCATCATGCTCTGCCATACAATCATATCTATGCTAATTTAATGCAATTTGTACATCATAATATCAATATACGAAAAAATGATAAATAACAACAAATAATGTTGTAAGTTAAAAATAAATAAATAAACTAACATACAACAATATTCCCCACAGCCTTATTAATATTAATCTACTCTATATATCTATCTCTGTTTCTCTCACTATATCTCTCTCTCTATATATCTCTTAGTACTAGTAATCTCCAATGTTGTATGGGAATGGTGTTTGATGATGCTCCCGAACACTATGGTAATAAATCACATTGTTGAACGCATAAGCTGCTGATTCGGCAACTATAGGGAAGATGGAAAAGAATTTCTGCTGCAAGTAAATAAATATAATTTCGACAATCGGTTTCAATCGGTGGAAGGATTAGCGTCAAATACTGGAACGATGGCAGATGACAGCTCGAGATGTGAGACACGAACAGCACCGATTAGCCGTTCTGGAAGTTCATCGAAGGTGTTCCCCTGTACATAGTTATCATATTAGATATAGGTTCTGCAACAAAAAAAAATTCACATAATCCACCACACAAAAATAAAATGATTGTCACGAGAAGAGGGAAACCGGAACAGGAGTAAAAAAAAAAAAAAAAAACCCTGCGAATGTAAGCAGAGATATAGGAGCACATATAAAGCAATTGTTTGTCCAGTCAATCTTTTCAGGGTCCTCACCAAAGTGTTTCTTACTTTCAGTAGTAAGTTTCCCAATATATATTAGAATATAGAAATGCACTTGATTAACAGAAGTAGGCTCACCAAAATTGAAATTGAAAGGAATTTTATTGAATACATGTTGTGGAAGATAATTTTGTTTTAGTTTTCTTCTTGGCATGACCTTAGGGTATGTTTAACAAATGACACTTTTTGAAACTAAGAAACTAAGTTATTTTTTGTTTCTAGAAACTTAAAGAAAAGTGAATTTCTAAAAACGTTGTTTGTTTGCTAGAAAGTAGAAACTTGTCACTAACAATGACATAATAATAGAAAAATATTTTATATCTTTACTAATATAAGGTGGCTTAGGCTCAAAATTGAGCCGTCAAAGCCGTTTGTAAATCCTCAACCAACTAATTAAGAAAGAAAATTTACGGAAAATTTTAATTTTAAAACTCTATTTTCTTCTGCATAAGCGAATACCCTCTTTTATGCACATATATCCATAACAAATTACAATTAAAATATAAACAAATCTTTAACAAATTCTAATTAAAATATAAACTTACATATAACAAATCTTAATTCAAATATTTAAAAAAAGATCACAATATCATAAAGAAAAAAAATTTTGTTTACGTGCAACGCACATGAATTTACTAGTAGAGGATTAAAAGTAGGTGTTTGATTTTGAAAAAGTAAAAAATAGAATAAATAATTGGGTCTTAATTGCTCCATGAGTTTCCATGCCTTTCCATCCAAATGAATAGAAACTAGTTTCCACTTTAGTTTCTATTTTAGTGGTGGATCCTACGAGTTTCATAATACATTTTCATTTGTCAAACATTCAACTAAATGGAAATTAACCCTAGTTTTCACTAGTTTCTTAACTTTTCATTTACCAAACCAACCCTAAGAGCCACTTTCTACTTTTAATCTGCTTCCCGGATGGGTGGATGGAGGTCCACGAGAAAGAACACACACACACACACACACACATATATATATATATATATATATATATATATATATATATATATATATATATACACTCTTATAATAATAATAATAATAATAATAATATACACTCTCTTATAATAATAATAATAATCTCTCTTTCTAAATAATTAAGTCCATTAAGTCGAGTCATCTTTTCAACATAGTATCGTAGCAAAATCCTAGCTCTCTTACTCCTCTTTAACCTAGCCTCCTTTCAAAAAAAAAAAAAAAAAAACGCATTCTACCACAACATCACAATTAAACATAATTCCGATGTTTGTGTTGAGCGCTTAGAGGCGCAATTTGTTGCTTGGGGTTTTACTCGGCAATATGAGAATGAATATGAGACTTTTTCTTCGATTGCCAAGCTAAAGATTGTCTGTCTGTTGATCTCTCTTGTGGTGCACCGTAGATGGCCTTTATATCAACTAGACATCAAAAATACATTTCTGAATAGTGATTCAATTAAAACAGTCTAAGCAGCAGCCCCCTAACTTCCGCCACCAACCCAAAATCTAACCCTCCTTTCTGATATGTTTCTAGATCCCGCCACAAGACCACGAGCAGACACAGATTCATGGCTATGAGCAGCGAACGACAACCTCGATTCCGTTCATGAATGACGACCGGCAACCTCGATTTTGTTCGATTTCGTCGACAATCTTGACTCGATCCGTCTTCATGCTCAGCCTCTAAAACCCTAGACGTTGCTTCTATCGAGACTTTGATCTCCTCTTCTTAACGGATCCCCAATTTGTTGTGGTATTCATACCCACATCCACTCGTCCAAGTTTCACACCCGATCTATTGATCAGACTTGCATCTGCCTAGCTCCCACCCAGTCCTATTGTATTGGGTGCTGGCTCAATTCAAAATGGCCTGGACAGTTCGTTTTGGGACAAATTCTAGTTTTCTTTTCTTTCTTTTTGCTCTCTTCAAAAAAGAAAACAACAACAACAATTTTATTATTATGTCATTTTAGTCATCATTTTGCTATGAATTTGTTACTCTTTGTCGTTATGACTTGGACTATTGGAGCTTGTTACGACTTTTGTTGGAGTTCGTTTGTGGATATTCTTTGTGTATAGCTATTGTTCAGTGATCAAATTTGTTGGACTTCTTTTCTCAGCTTTCCAGTATTTTGGTGATTTTTTGGCTACTTCTGACTTAGGATTCTACTTCTCTTCTGACAATTGATTAGCATCCGGATATTGCAAGCTTCTTCTCTCAGTTACTATTACATCTTGAATTTCTTCATAGGCTCTCGACTAAGTATGTGATACGGTTTTCTAGGTTCCTTCTGTTATTTCTACTACAATGATATCTTCTCAGTCTACTAGGCTACTATTATCTTTTCTGGTGCTATATTCGCACTTCTGGATACTCATCAGCAGATTGTTTGGTTGGCTCTGTGACATTCTTCTATATACTTTACTACTTGGATTCTTGGATTTCTCTACTTTACTACTTGGATTCTTGGATTTCTCTACTACAACTTTGAATTAATATTCGCATGTTGGACTAACGTAGTATATTCTCTAGTTACTTCAGAATATTTGATATTTTGTTGCGTGTGATTCCTAGATCTATGACGATTTCTCCGGCTTCTTCCTCGACTTCGTCCCCTAGTTGTTTTCACTACTGGAGATGCAGTGGCTTCGTGGTCTTATTTCTGCATTGTTTTTCTTCCGGACTTAACCCCTTTATCATTTTTTTGCCACAGGAGATGCAGTCTTACTTTTCAAGGATCGGGTCACATCCCTTTGCTTCTGCATCCAATGTCTCATGGATCTTCGTGGATTATTGATACTGGTACGACTAATCATATTACTTCGCTACTAGTACATTTTAGTTTTGCATATGCAACGTTTCCTAAATTTATTATTGTGGCTAATGGAGATACATCTCCAATTCGTGGATTATGAACAATGCTCTTCTACACTTCATCTTCAATTTGTGTTTAATGTTCTCGGTTTACACTTAAATCTTGTTTCTGTTACTCGCCTCATCAGAGATCATAATTGCTCCATCATCTTCTCATTCTTCATTTGTGATTCAGGATCTTCAGACGCAAGCAGTTCTTGGTAGAGATCGATCTCTTAGATATTCCACCATCTATTTTGACATATGTTTCTTCCGTTAACTGGCATTGACGAGTTAGACATGCCCCCTTGCCTATTCTTCAGAAAGAGCTTCATGATGTCTCCTCCTCAGAGTTCTCTTGTGAAGCGTTGAAAAAACATTGTTCTACCTTTTCGTTTGCCTTTTCTAGAAGTGATGCTCCATTTTCTATTAGTACATTCTAATATCATAAACCACAAGTTTGTTTGGTTTTGCCATTTTGCTACATTTATTTATAATCATTCTCGTATAACTTGGTTATATCTTCTTCGCAATCGCTAAAAAATCTTGCAAGTATTCCACAATTTTATTGCTCAAGCTCCTATAGAGTTTACTACTATGATTAAAACCATTCGAACTGATAGTGCTCGTGACATTAACAAGGATTTTCAGGATAGTTGTTTCTCATGGCATCATTCATCAGACCTATTGCCCATACACTTTGCAATTAGATGGTGTGGCAAAACGTAAAAATCATCACCTTCTTGAGGTTGCGCAATCATTAGTTATTCAGATGAATGGTCCATAAGATTTATTGAAACTTCGTTATTACTAATGCTTGTCATATCATTAATTATATGCCTACTAAGATTCTGAATCACAAATCTCATCTCTATCCTCTTAGTTATAAAGAAACCATTCTCAGTGGTCCTACGGGTATTCGGTTGTACATGTGTTTTTCACCATCTTGGACCGGCTGTTGATAAGTTAGCTCCTCGTGCCATCAAGTTTACCTTTGTGGCCTTATTCTTCTCTCAGAATGGTTATGTTTATTCTATCTCTTTACATGAAACTTATTACTTCAGTTGATGTTACCTTACTTGAAAATCAGCATTTCTTCCCTCCTCCAACCACTACTCCATCACCATCGTAAGAGCATCCACGTCTATATGTTCTCGTTGATGGACCACCTATCATACTCTATGTCCAATACCACCTACTTCCTTCATTACACTATTACCTACTTGGATCGTAAACAGAAGTCTCGTAAGGACACTTCAATTTCAGGCAACCCCTACTGATGTTCTACCTAATATGAATGATCATCCCATTGCTCTTCGTAAGAATCAACGTACTTTTCCAAAGAATCAACGTACTTTTCCTATGCATCATATTGGTAGTTTTGTTTCTTATCATCATCTAGCTCTTCCATTGTGGAAATTTATTTGCTCTCTTTCCTTTCTCTACACCTTCCTCTATACAGGAGGCACTTCAGCATCCGGACTGGCATGCCACCATGGATGAAGAGATAAAGACTCTTTAAAGACTCTTTGGTCTAGCGATACTTGGGATTTGGTTATTTAGGCATTCTCGTACTAAGGTCAATGGATGTTCACAATTAAACATAATCTCGATAGTTCTTGTGAGCGCTATAAAACATGACTTGTTGTTTGAGATTTTACTCATCAGTATGAGACTGATTATGAGACGACTTTTTCTCCGGTTACCAAGTTGAATAGTATGTGTGTGGTACATCGCAGAAAGCTTTTATATCAGCTAGACATCAAGAATGTATTTATGAATGGTAATTTAGTTGAGACAGGCATATGTAGCAGCCTCCTGATTATAAGACTGCAGGGGAGCCTTATATTTGTCATTTACGTAAGTCTATCTATGGTCTTAAGCAGTCTCCTTGTGTTTAATTCGACAATTTCAACATGATAATCCAGAAGAATAGTTTTACTTTGAGTATTGTTGATTCTTCTCTTTTTACCCATCGTCACACAGCAGGGGACAATGATTCTTTTGATCTATGTTGATAATATTATTATTACTGGCGATGCTACTTCTGATTCCATAATTAAAGCACAATTGTCTTCTCATTTTCAAACCAAATATCTCAGTCTCCTTTCTTACTTTCTAGGAATTGAGGTTGCTCGACATGTTGGTTTCCTTGTTCTCTCTCAGTAGAAATATTGTATGAATATTTTGCACGATTTAGTTATTAGTGGTGCAAGCAACTATGAATGCAATTTTGAAGCTTTTTTCTCTTGACTCTACATGAGACTCATTATTGCCTAATCTTGACAAGTTAATATATTTGATTGTTACTCGTCCAGACATTTCATTTATTGTGAGCGTCGTTACCAAAGTATATGCAATCTTTCTGGACATTTCATCATTCATGCTATTAAGTACATACTTCACAACCTGAAGAAGTCTCTTGGCCATGGTCTTGTCTACCAGCCTTGTCTCTTTCACTGACAGCTTATGCTGATGTTGATTATGAGGGTTCAGTAGATGATCGTCACTCGACGAGTGGCTTCTGCACATTTTGGAGGGAACCTTGTTACTTGGTTGAGCAAGAAAGAAACTGTTGTCGCCCGCTCTTCTGCTAAAGCTGAGTATCGCTCACATACGATTCTCGAGCTCACATGGTTGAAGAGTCTTCTTACTGATTTGGTGTCCTTCTCTCTTATCAAAGTCTTCTCTCTCTTATCAAGTTCTTCTCCACTATAATAACCAAGTCCCCGTTTACATTGTTGAGAACCCGGTTTTTCATGAGTACACCAACATGGAGGTCAATTGTCATTTCATTCGGGAGAGGTCATGCTTCGTGAGGTTCAACTCCAACATGTTTTTGTCACATCACTGATTTTCGACATTCTCACTAAGGCCTTGTCTCACCCACTTATCTTCACTTTATGTCCAAGCTTAGAGCTATCTACATGTACGCTCCAACTTGCGGGGGAGTGTAGAAGATGGTTAGTCTTGGAAAAACTCAAGAAAATGGGTGCCACCTTGCCTATAGTTAGCTTGTAGGGGAGCATAGAAGAGAGTTAGTCCAAGCTTGGAGGTCGCGACATCTACGCTCCCACATTGGAAAAACTTAGAAAAATACTCAAGGAAAGGAGAGTTGTATTGCATATATGTATGTACTCTATCATTCTAAATAATTAAGTCCGTTAAGTTAAGAGTCAACTTCAACACATATATAAGCCCAACAATGCTTTATGGATGGAAAAGATAGACATTTAAGATGGATGGAGTTGCAATAACTAAAAGATAGGAAATGAGCATATTTATGGGAGGTTGGAGTCCTACCAGTTAAAGATACGAGATAGGAACGCGTCTCAGGTTGTTTGGAAAAAAAAAATAGATGCAACTGTTAGGGCAGTAGGAAGTAATTGAAGGAGTTTATAGAATTAGGGACCTGGATTGAGTTTGTGAAGTAGTATATAATATTTGCTAATATGCTCTTTATCCGTTCAGAATGGAAGAAAAGAGGACCAATAGATGCACAACTCAGGAGTGATAGGATACTACTTGAAGGAGCTTCTAGAACAGGTTAGGCCTAAACAAACTTGGGTTGTGTAAAAAAGGATACGATATTTGCTAATGTTAGAGCAGATGTCCCTTAACCGTTCAGAATGGAAGAAAAGGGTTCAAATAGACAACCCAAATTTTTTGGATAAAGGATTTTTCATCATATCGTATATATAGAATATTAGGCAGAAAGAGTATATACCTGTACAAGAAAAGCCATGTCAACTACCAAAGATGTTATAACACCAAACACGAGCCCCAGTACCCCATTGGCAACTGTCGAAGAACCAATGTCTATATCAATCTGCACAAAGTTGACCTCTATTAGGCATTTCATGTGCAGGACTTTTTATAGACAAGATAAACTGAATAAATAACCACCACTAATAAAGATTTTTTTATTCCTTACTTCCAAATATTTAGGTCCACGGATGTAGGTACAGTCCACTGCTTTGCCTAATAAACAAGGAGTGCTCCCAACACTCTGCCGCACAATCCAGGAGCCCTGCACAGTCAGAATAGAGTCAGGATAAGACTGCAATAAACCACCATCAAGTTTTTCATTTGAACAGGTCACCACGTGTTATACAAGGGAATTTCTAATACACAACTGTGTGAACAACAAGGAGAAAACAACCTTGGGAACAGATGGGATCAGCTTAAATCTACTGTTACGGAACTCATCGTCGCCATCAACGAAGCGTTGTAATAAGGACCCAGGTACCAGTTGTTTTGTCACAAAATAAAAGACCATACTATAGTGGTTTGAGGCTGGAACCTGCAAGAGCATCAAAATATGTTATCTCATAAGTATCTCAGATACACTATAGTTATATTTTAATAAACACTTAATAGTGCTAAATTCCCAAGCCATTTTGTGTATCCTGCAGTTCAAGTTCAGTAGAAACAGACTGTGATTGAGATGCTTTATCGCAGGAGGTTAGCTTGATTAAAACAAGGACCACATTCTTGGGTCAATTCTTGATCAATCCCAGAGTGAATCCATTTGGGAAGTTAAGCAGTTTTTATGGTGGATATATCTTCTGCTAACCATGATTATATTCTCCTCTAACAACCAACCCTACTGCAAACATCTTAACCCGGAATAACTCCTCTAACTACAAAAGTCTCAACTATATTGGCACATCTGGCATATGCTTTAACAGTACAGGATCTAAATAACCCATTCAGTTTCCCATATATTCAGGTCACACCTATGGTTCAGAAGTATACTTTGGTGCTGGCCGCAATCCAGAGTACCACAATCTTTCACGAGTCCCAATAAACCTAATATATGATCCACTCCTGAAAGTACACCCGACTTCATTCTTGATTGATTTTGTATTGTTCTTTCTACATTAATATGGCGGGTGGCTGCTTTCCAGGATGATGCAGTTGTAACTAATAAGAATGTCAGCCTTAATGCCTACCAGCTAGCCATAGACATTAAGAGGACGAGGCACTCCCTATTAAGAGTAAGGTGAGAATAACGCATAAAATGTATTTACAAAGATTTGGAAGTACCACCATGAATGAGTATAGAACTGGAATTTAGCCAGACATTTTAGAAATATATGTTGCACGGACAGGTCCCACGTGATAGGGACACAAATGACATGTCAATGGCACCGACTTTAGTGTCACTGTGGTTCCTAGTTAGAGATATGGTAGAAGGTTGTAACTTGTAAGGGTACATCTGACACCAGATCCTCCTAGAAAGGGATGATCCTCAAGTACACACATAATTAACTCAAGCAGCTTGATGACCTCCTTGAAACAAAGCCCTGTGACCAGTTGTTATCAGTCATACCCCCGGAAACAAATGATTGAAATACCAAGTCTCCTTTAGGTAAAAGGAGTCCACATTTATTCTGTAGATGCTCTGCACATGCATTTTTTTAGTTTGCATGATGTTAACTTACCAATATTGTGCAGTACTATAGGCTTAATTTGCATGTGATGTTAACTTAGCAATATTGTGCACTAGTATACACATCAATTTCTATCAATGCGACGTCCAAACTGAATCGTTATTTCAAGCTTCTTTTTTCCCGATAACAAACAATATATTCAATTGTTGTATGTAAATTGGATATCAAACAGATAAATCACAGCTAAGATAAGAACTAAAGTATAACTTACTTGTACATTTACAGCCAATGAGAACAGTCCTTTTGCAGAAGCAACCTACATCAGCAAAGGAATTATGCTTAAATATCATGTTCTTGTATTAAGCTATCAGTACATGGTTGCACTTGCAACAACATTATACTCTCCAATCAGATTTAAGAACAATTTACACATGAAAACAAAGCAAACATGCCCATAAGCATACCAGAAAACACACAATAAACACCAGCATAAGTCATATGCAAATCCACTTGGTGCTCAGTGTCTCGTGAACAATGGCTTGCAGAATGATAAATACCTTAATGCAACAAGCAAGGATGAACACATGATGAGCTAATCCTACAAGTAGAACCAACGAGAAACTATGGAGCCATTTCTCACTATAATCAGTGAAATGTCATCAAACATTCTCCAATTTACATGATATAGTATTAATCCTTTTTTGTGTCACCTATTCTGCATTATCAAGTTGGGGAATTCATGTCACCTTTCATGTAATAATCTGCAGATAAAATAACCCTTTGCTTCAAGATTTTTTGATACTTCTAAATTTCATACTATGAAATATCAATTCATTACATGAGGCTCCTCTTAAAAGCAATACGACTTATCTAACAGTGATGTTAATTTGTTGGGGATATATCAGATATAACCTCTTCTTATGTGAAGCCTAACTATACTTACATAACAAAACCAACGAGAACCTTTATCCCAAATTTTGGGGCCAGCTACATAAATCCTTATCTTCCATCCAGCTCTGTTAAGGGGGCATCTCCTCTGTCACATTAGCAGAAGCCATATCGTTTTTCACAACCTCAATCCAAGTTCTCTTAGGTCTACACCTAGACCTAGCTGCTTATTTGACTACTAGGCTACTAGCCAGTCACTCCTAGTGGTGCATCTACTCGTCCCCATTGCACACGTCGACCATCCCAAACAATTTTCTCTTATCTTATCCTCAATCGGTATCACCTCCAACTTTCTATGTATAGATCCCATGTCAATAGAGAACAAGATTAGGTGACAAGTCACTTCCACGACTTATGAAGATCGTCTAAAGACTACGAAACACTCAAATGCCAAGAATGAAAAGGATAATATTGTGAGGGCAGCTGCAATCAGATGGCTCAAATTGGATATTGGAAGTCCTCAAAGAGTCTGCCATGCAAATGACAAAACTACCATATACAAAAAGCAGATCAGAAGACGTCACAGATGGGGATGTAAAGAAAATACAACATAAACTAGTACGAGAGAAAGAGGTGACCCATTATAGAATCTGGAAGATTCGCCAAGGAAATGCTTGAATGGCACAAAAAACGCAGGGAGGAGAGATTACATGCACCTATCAAGTCAGAAAATAGTACAATGCATACAGTTTACAAGGAGTTAAGATCTACAAAAGGCAGAAGACACCATATTACATCTTTTAACCATGGAAGCAACATGCAAAAGAGTCCAACAAAAAGCGCGACACCTCAAAGTGCAAAGAAAATGCCTGTGAAAACTATTAACTTGCATAATCCTTGAAGTGGATACTACAGCACAGAGATCGGAGGCAGATTCCATGTTTTGCATCAGGCAGCTGGAGTCAGCTGGTGCAGTAACTAAGTGGCAAAGGAAATTTCACAACTTAAATGGCTAGAAAGTAGTAGTATGGTACCACACGTTGAATATAGGAATAAATACACTAACTCCCCCCCCCCCCCCCCCCCCCCCCCCCCCTCCTTCCCCAATGTTTCATGAGTATTAAAGGGAACTCCCTTGTTTTCAAAATAATTACACAGACCTCCCTTATGCTTTATATTTTATTTTGAAAATAAGTGTGTTAGTGTAATAACCCTTTATATAAAATCTAAAACATAGGGGAGGTCCGTGTAATTAAAGTAAGGGAGATTTGTTTAATAAACATGAAATCTAGGGGAGGTTAAAGTAATTTGCCCATAAAATATATGAAAGAATGTTCCTAAGACATAGGGACAGATGGAAGAGGCATTTGAACAAATAACGATAAAACAATTAAATAAACAAAACAATATGCTGCAGTGAGAAAAGTATGCAATGGTACAAAGAGGGTAGCGTTTTCTATTCCATCAAATAAAGCAGGTAAGTGGAAAAATAATAATTTCAGTTACAAGTCTAACCAAACAAGTATAACTTAAGACCACAAGAGTAACTGAGTCTACCAAGAGATTCACGTTCATAAGATTAAGGAAGAAAATGACATACTCCAAGAAAGAAAAGGGGGTTTTGCAACAAACCTAAAACCCTTCGATTATTCCTTAGCCCCCATCTCGATGTATGAAATATTCCACAAATGACCTATTAAACTTGTTTCTGATTTTGAATGTACAATCATAATTGAAACTACAGTTTTCCCACTATTTTAAAATTTGAAAAGAGAAAAAATTGTACTTGCGAAAATAATGAAACAGTGGCATAATGGGCTTGCTTGCTAGTTCTATTTGGAAAGACAAAAGAAGAATGTAACTACTGAATCACAGTCTCTTAAACAACTTACTTGGACTGCACAACCTCGCCGTCTTGCAACATGGTCCATTCGCTTCACATCCTTTAACCAATCTACTGCTACAAGCTCCATAAGTGGCTTCCCTGCAGGAACCTGAAATTCAAATATCAAAACCATAGACAACAGGATTTAGTAGAATATTAAAATCTACTCTCCCGTCTCAGAAAACAAGTGAAGCTTCACTGTAAAGGTCAAGAGACCTTGGTTTTGTCATATGAAAAATGCTTGCTGCGGACTCTAAAGTTGTTCCCATCCGATACTCTCCAGCAATCACGACTATTATCGCGGTCATCCCGGCGTAAGTTGCCAGAAAAGCAGGATAGATCAATTTGATCCAAGGATAAGTCAATTTTATCTGAGGGATCCTCCAAAACTTCAATATGGTAAGAGTACGAAAAATCAGAATCTAGCTCTATCTGTTTGGTGACTGCCATATAACATTAGATACGGAGCAAAGTAAACATTAGTGCAAACCTGTTCGCTTGTTGTCATGTTCAAATTTCGGACAGAAAACCTGTAGATAGACATCAGCTACGTTCATATAAGAGGTAAAGAAGTAATGACAACAACAACAACAACAAAAACTGCTGCCAACCTCCTGTTCAGGTTCAGGAATTTGATAATCTTCATCATCATCAGAATCTTCATCCAACAATACAGAATGCCTGCTAGCAGCATGATCCAGAGTTGGAATAGGCTGAATGGAAGTTTCCTGGCCTCTTCTTCCTTTCTTGGAAGAAGCAGGATTCGAATTCATATTGACCATCACTGGGATCCTTGGTGTCGTGTGGCTTTCATCTGTTTGAGCGAACCATTCACGCAGCCCTGCGGTTAATACAAAATATTCTTGATTAACAAAAGAAATTGAATAGAAGCATCGCATAATATAAATTATCCTTGAATGGTTTCAAAAAGACAGGTGATGCAAAGAAATCGAATTTAATAAGAGAAGATAAATACAAGTTAAACAAAGTCTTCCTTTTCCAGTATGGTGTAACTTCCAGGCAGAAGTAGAATTGAACAGAAATGGTGCATCAACATAAAATAACTTACCAGGAGACACCATGCTCATAAAAGTGAAAATAAAACCATAATTTTGAGCCATGATGTCAAGTGGGAAATTATATCTTTTTCCAAATATAGAACCATTTGATAATGAAGAAGCCAGTATAATGGAATGTAGACTTCCTGTTAGCTACCTCTTTTAATTATCAACAATGTTTAAATACAGCTACCTAGTATCTGGCAATCTGCTACAGTCATCAGCATAGCTATGTGTTGAAAGCATTTCTTGTAGGCTGATTGCTTTCTTCCGATACGTCATCATGGCTAACAAAAAAATTGCAGCCCGGTTCATGTCTCACATGAATAGGACAAGGATATGCCAAAGTATACATGGAAACGCCAAACATGTCTCCGGGTAAGTGTCCATATTGTAACCTCAACTGTCAGGAAAGGAATAACGGATCAAATTCAATTTTCTGCCATCTTTATCATCAAAGAGTTTCTAATAACTTATAATAGCAAGACTGCCTAATAGGGCTTTCCTTAAAGGTCTCCCTTTAATGCTCTTTTCACATCTAAATTCTTACTAACTTATGATAACACTAGTTAGAAGGCTTCACCTGAAGCCTCTCTGCTACTGCCTGCCTTTCTGGATGTTATATTGGCTAATGAAGACCAACCACTTCCTGCTAAAGCTATGGGACCAGTGACATTCTTATCAAACTGGGAAATGGAAAGTTCTCTTTGAACCAAGTCACGTTCCAAAGTACCTCTTACAAGTATGAGAACAAGATGTATCATCCAAGCCTTCTATTACTAAAAAGGGGTTGACTATGTAGCATGACTCTGCATTCAGAAAGCTCCACGGAAATTGACTAAAGTTGGTGAATCCTACACACACTATGAGCAGGTTAACATATGGGCAAGGCAGCTACAAGCCTGAGGGGGACTTTCAAAATATGCAGGCCAGGACATGCATAGACCAAACGTTTTGTTTATGTGCTCTAACTCATGCAAACTCCAGCTCAATGATCCATGGTCCAACAACTAGTTTTTCACATGCACACAGTTGTGCACCTAGCTGGCTTGTAATTGAGGCTCTACAGCTAATAGATAATCAGGATCATAACCAATTCATTTGATCCTGAAAATAACAATATACAAGAAAACCAAATTTGTCCTCCTCCCTCTCCCTCTCCCTCTCCCTCTCCCCCTCGCATATAAATACATTTGGACCTTCATTGGCGTACGGAAAACATATCAAAATGAGTTGAGTAAAACCCTCCAAACCCTACTTTTGACTCCTCACAAGTTACCAAACATGAGAGAGGAAACAGTCATAGATATGTAAAGAAAAAACTCGAGTTGCAGCAGGGTAATAAAAGCCTATTAATTTCATCACTGCTCATAACAAAAATAGCTAGATAAAAACGGATAAAAAGAATTATCAAGGAATTGTTCCAGTAGAAACAAAGAGACTCCTATCATAATAGAATGAAAACAGATTCAGTTACTCCAGTTCCTTCTAGCTACGCACTCTGTACATGGACATGAAATTTCAACCTACTGTGTCCTACAGTAGGACTCCTACCATGCTGAACTATTACCTATACTTCTGCTCCAATATCAGTAGTCGATACATTAAACATGTCTGCATATTGTCACGTCATGCTCCTAGAATACGGTAAGCCGAGTACGTAACTAGTATCCCAGGCTACCCACCATACGCACCATACGAATACACCGGTATCCGTATCCGCAATTGTCGGATGTAAAGTTCTAGGATAAGTATGGATAATGCTAGACTATTGGCAAACTGAGAAATATTCATATCTATTAACATAGAACTATCCATATATACAACCATAAGTCTGGTTTTCCAAAAAGATTAACTTACAAAAGAGAATACACAGCTAAACAAAAATAAATTGTTGCTCCTTCCTCAGAAAGCGTTCACTCATCGGATTCATCCACGTTATATAAAAGTAGTGTCTCGTCTTGTGTCATGTCTTCATCTAGTGAACAAATACTTGGTCACCAAATTCATGCAAGTCCTCGATTCAAGAACGATGAGGTAAGTAAATAAAACAATATATGATTGAAAAATCATGATCTGATCCTCATATAAGAAGTTAAAATGAACAAACCTTAAAGACGTATTATAGTGTAAACTTGAAATAAGACTATTATGATTCTAAATCTAGAGATACCTTGATGACCAAACTACCTTTACGACCTAACAATCACTAACACAAGCACAATACAATTTTCTTAAAAGATAATGTAATTTGGAAAACAATCTTTGGATCTCACACTTGACAAGTTTTTCGACAATAATCGCATAGCCAAGGATCGTGTTGTTTTTGGATGACACCATGCTTAGTGGTCTGATCCTTTCTCATGCAGGAAATAAAAGATAAGATATATCATTAAACACATAATCGATTTTTTAATTGAAATAGACGCATCCAGATGTTTTGCAAAGGTAAGTGAGCTAAGCACTCACACCCTCCCTTCGCAAGGCCTTGCCGAAAAAAGGTAACATAAACTGATCAGCTTTTGTGTTATTTATATTGCAAAGATTTCATACCGGTGCAATCCATTTTGTTCTCCGGCCCAATGCTCTATTCTACAATCACAAACAAGTTATAATTGTATTATGTTATTCAATCTTCATTTTCTAGGGTAAGTATCTCGATCCGTGTACATTAGGTATCATGTAAATACGAGGATATTGTTTTGCAAGAAATTTCCATCCATTAGCATAAGACAATGTATGTCGATATGTATAATAAATATCATTTAGTACAAGAATATAGCTAAACATAATATTCCTTCTAATATAATGAGATAAATACAAATATATTTGTTTTTGTGTGTCTAGGTGCCTACGGGTCCAAAATTTGTACGGTTCGACCCCTAAGTACATCTAGGTTTGTTGAGAGTTTGTCTCTAACTGACATATGACTATCCATCCGAGTTAGGATTTAATATGATCGAAAATTATTGGTTTTGAAATTTGGTTTATCTTCCGAAATTTTTAGAATTTTCATTAGTCTCATTTGTACTTTGAGCTCCAACAATTTCATAGGAATATATATATATATATATATATATATATATATATATATATTGGAAGAAGGAATTATGAGCTCTGCTAGGACATCAATGCAAGGGATCGAGACACCTCCCCCACGGCCACCGAACCTGCTCACCGGGGGCGGTGCCAGGACCGAGAGGAGGGGGGGTTGGGCGGACCCCCTCTCGCGGCGTCGGAGGCCCCCCCGGGCAGAGGGGGCCGGGAGGGAAGAAGGGGGGGTCGGGCGGACCCCCCCCCACGCGGTGGCAGTGCCCCCCCCCCCCCAGGCGGGAGGGGGCCAGGAGGGAAGACGGGGGGTCGGGCGAACCCCCCGACGCGACAGCGGAGGGCCGAGCGACGGAGGACCAGGCGGCAGCAGTGGCTGCTGCGTCGGCGGGAGCAGCGGCGGCAGCATGCCGGGCAGCAGCGGAGGGCCAAACGGCGGAGGGCCAAACGGCGGAGGACCAAGCGGCAGCAGCGGCTGCTGCGTCAGCGGGAGCAGCGGCGGCAGCAGGCCGGACAGCAGCGGCCAGCGGGAGACCGACAGCCTGGGGGGGTCGGGCGAACCCTCTCCAGACGGTGGGACAGTGAGGAGGAGGGGGGAGCCGACGACCAACACATCGGACATGTCAAATACTCCGACGTTCGAATTCAGGTCCGATCATGGGATCCAGGACGGCCGAGGCGACGACGAAGGCTGGACTACGGTGGCGAGACACTGCCCGGGAGGGAGAAGAGGGGGTCCTGACGCAGACAACGGGTCGGTCGGGCTCTGGTCGGAACACTAGTAGGCCGTCAAACGGCTAAGGAGGCTCCCGGCGGCCGGGGGGTGGATCAGGAAGCACAGAGACAGGATGGCGGCCCAAGGTGACGGCGGCAGAAAAAGAAAAATGTATTGCTGGGACGGTAGGAAGACGGAGCCCGACGCCTTCCTGTGCCGCACCCCGTACGTTCACCGATGCCACAAGACCCAAATCTTAGAAGGACGTTTGCACGCCGGTGGGGCTAAAGAGCCCGGCATTGATGGAGTATGTGCCACCAATGAAGGTGGGAGGTGGCCTCCGGGCATTCTTTCCGGCAGATGAGATTGCTGAGGTAACGACATTCTGGAAGAACACGCTGGTGGTGTATGTGCTAGGCAGCAAGCCATTCTATGGACAGATCCGGGGATATGCAAAGCGTGTATGGCGTCCCAAGGGGAGCATAGAGATATTCTTCAGAGAGAATGGGTTCTACTTTGTGAAGTTCGGTATGGCGGAGGATGTGACCAGGATTATACAAGGAAGGCCTTGGTCCTTTGATGGAGACTTATCATTCTGAAGGAATTGACTCCTGAGCTAAGATGTGAGAAGGAGGTTCTGAATGCGATACCTATCTGAATTCGCTTTCCGAGTTCCCAGTGAAATACTGGAGCATCCCTCTGCTCATGAGATTGGCCAGTCTGGTTGGCAAGCCGATCAAGGCGGATGAGGCTACGGCTTTCCGTACTAGACTGATGTACGCTAGGATATTTATGGAGATAAAGGCTGGGATGGAGCTCCCGAGACTCCTTGAGTACCAAGTGGCGTCCGGAGAGGTCCTAACACAGGCAGTTGAGTATGATTGGGTTCCCCAATGTGTTTCCTTTGTGAGTATTTTGGTTACTTACCTAGTGCCTGCACGAACGGAGGGAAGGAGACAGCTAGGACCCCGGGGGCACGGACGGAGGTAGTGGATCCGGAGATCGGGTCCAGTCCCAACACCGCAGCGACGACGGTAGGCAGGCCAGCGGAGGAGGAAACACTGATAGAGGTAGCCAGCAGGCCAGAGTCGGACACCTTGTCGAGATAGGAGAGTTCGCAGGGCGCGATGGTTGAGTTCACGCCCCAGAGAAGTATGATGACCAGAGGTATGACGATCCTAGTTAGCGGACAGAACGGAATGGTTGCCTCTTTGGTGGAAAATGTGTAGAGCAGGAAGAGGCATGTCCCGTCCCCACGGGAGGATGAGTACCCTCCGGGGGGACTCGATGATCAGACCGAGGCCAATCCAGATTGGTCCGTGACGCTATCCAGGATACAGGCACACCTTATCCCGACTTCCGGGATGGTGGAGGATATAGATTTGACGGACGAGACACTTCCCTCGGACGTTAGTCCAGATGGAGTTCAGGAGGACCCCTATATTAATTAATTAATGTCAGTCCTCTCCTGGAACATTCGTGGAGGGTGTTCCATTGGAAGATGAAAGGAGATTGGTGGAGTTCTGAAGCGTGAGAAGTGTGACATCTCAATCCTGCTAGAGACGAAGATTAGAGGGACGACGATACTATCTCGCAGGACACCTGCAAACTGGGGGCATATACACACCATGGACCTATGCGATATGGCTAGGATCTGGGTTAGATGGAACAGAAATAGTTATGAGGGAGAACAGGTCCTGATGACAGAGCAGCTTATTGGCATCTCCTTTGTGAATAAAGGAGGATTCCACTTCATACTTGGTGTGGTCTATGGACACAACGACAGGAGGCTCCGTGAGACCCTGTGGGGAGACATTGCTCGAGTAGGACGTATGGCGGAGCAGCTGCATCTACCTCTGCTACTTATGGGGGACTTCAACGCAATGCTACATCGGCGAGAGAAGGTGGGGGGGGGGGGCGCCCGGTGTTTGACCAGATCCTGTACAACTTCCAGAGGTGTCTCCTCCAGCCCGGGCTGAGGGGACTGAAGAGGGCGGAACACATCTGGACCTGGCACAATAAGGCGGTCTGCAACAGAATCGCCTGTCAGCTTGACCGGGCTTTGGGAAATAGTGAATGGTTTCGCTGCTTCCCGAGCTCCGTGGCTGAGGGGCTTGCTGCTGGGACCAGTGATCACTCTCCTATCCGGGTAGGCTTCTCTGAGAGGCCCACTTGGAAAGCTCGTCCGTTTCGGTACAACAATAGCTGGTACCTCTCTGCTGGTTATGAGGAGGCGGTTATGGGGGGTTTGCAACATACTCAAGAGGGCACGGGTCAGTTTCACATGGTACGGAAACTCAAACGGTCGAAGAGAACCATTCGGGACTAGGTTAAGACGCTGCCTCGGTCTTCCCTGGAGGATAAGGAGGCTTCTCTTCGGGAGGTTCAAGAAGCCTTGTAGGCAGACATGATGAGCGGTGAGTTGGCGGCCAGGGAGAAGGACCTGATTGCGGAGGTCAACATCCTGAGGCTTCAGCAGGAGATCAGCGCGGCCTAACGGGCCAAGTGTTCCTGGCTCAAGGATGGGGACCGATGCAGCAGGTTCTTCTACGATGTGATCCGTACCAGACAACACAGGAACAACATCCCCAGGCTCCTTAATGGCGAGTGCAAGCTTATTGGTAATCCGGTAGAGATTCAGGAGGAGGCAGTTAGGTACTACTCAGAGCTATATCATCAGTTAGACTACTCCACCACATTCCCAGATCTAGTCACCAAGAGGCTGGTGACACCATATGGGAACAGCCTGCTGCTGGGTCCAATGTGTATGGAGGAGGTGGAGGCTATTGTGATGAAGGCGGATCCCACCAAGGCTCCCGGGCCTGATGGCTTCTCTAGCGGGTTCTATAAACGGCACTGGGGCTTGCTTAAACACCCAGTCCTGGAGGCGGTACAGGAGTTCTTCACTGAGGAGAAGTTGCTGAAGGAGCTTAACCACACCTTTCTGACCTTGATTCCAAAGAAGGAGGGCGCGACATCCCTCGCCGACTTTAGACCTATTGCGTGCAGTAACTATCTTTATAAGATAATTACACACCTTATGTGCCGGCACATGGAGGAAATTATGCAGGGACTGGTCTCACTTAATCAGGCGACATTCATCAAGGGTAGATCAATTGCAGAGCACAGGTTGCTGGCCCATAAGATGGTGAGAGAATTCAACAAACCAGGAGGATGAAGGTCTGTGTGAAGCTTGACCTGAGGAAAGCTTATGACACGGTCAACAGAGACTTCCTTTGCCACCTTATGCGTGCCATGGGCTTTGATGAGGTGTGGATGGCAAGGGTGAGGGAGTGCATCTGCTCCTCTACCTTCTCGGTCCTCATCCAGGGTACTCCATATGGATTCTTCCGAAGCAACAGGAGCCTTCGGCAGGGAGATCCTCTCTCCCTGTTCCTGTTCACGCTCGTGATGGAGTATTTCACTTGATGGATTTGGCTGTGCATAGTAGGAAGATTGTCCCTCTCTTCAGGCTGGTCAAGCCAGTGGTGTCCCACCTGATCTATGCTGACGACCTCTTGGTGCTCTTACATCCATCTATGCGGGGGATGCGTGCGGTGTCAGAGATTATGGAGGAGTTTGGACGGTTGTCTGGGCTTCAGCTGAATAGGAAGAAGAGCAGGGTATATTTCAGCTCTCGGTGCTCCCTCAAGGAGGAAAGGGCCCTTGCTCTGGAGTGGAGAAAGGTGACCTACCGGTAAAGTACCTGGAGGTACCGCTGACGGACAATTATGCTAGGGATCTGGATTGTCATGACCTGGTGGAATTTGCACAGAGGAGGGTGGAAGGTTGGCAGGCAGCTGGGATCTCTTTTGGTGGTCGTGTTGAGCTAGTTAGGTCTGTTATTTCTGGCATTGCTATGTTCTGGTTGCAGTCGATTAAGATTCCGATGGCCACCATCCGGAAGGTGGAGAGCTTATGTGCCAATTTCATCTTGCGAGGGGGAATGCATGCGATCTCCTGGGAGCAACTCTGCCGCCCTCGGGAGGAAGGGGGGTGGGGTTGAGACCACTGCTTTCGGTTAGGGAGGCCTCTGGGGTGAAGATTGCTTGGCAGTTCATCAATGGCGGATCTCTTTGGACAGAGTGGATGGCTAACAGATATTTTAGGCGGAGAAATTTCTGAGCCTGTCAGATCAATAACAATTTCTCGGTACCATTTAAGGCTATTCTTCGGTGCAGACCGGTACTTCAGTCTACTATATGTCGGATCATGAAGGACGGGGCTAACACTGATCTATGGCTCGATCCTTGGATGGGCAATAGGTCCCTTTTGGAGTCCTTAGGTGACCAGATGGACAGAGAGGCGGGTAGAGGGCTGTATCTTATCATTAGATATGGGACTTGGAGACATGAGGATTACCAGTACACGGCACATTTTGGAGAGGAGATCCGACAGGTCACTATTGATACTAGCCAGCCTGCTGACTCCTGGAGATGGGACCCACTAGATGTTTATGGAGGGACAGGGGTATTCCGCTTCAAAAGTTGTTACAATCTGGTAAGGACCTCTCAGGATAGGATCGCGGAGTACGACTTTATCTGGGGAAAGGAAATTGCTCGCAAAATACAGTTATGTTCCTACAAGCTGTTATTAGACAGGTTGCTGACGAAGGACAGACTTCTCCGGTTTGGGGTGCAGATCCCTGACCCGAAGTGTGTATTGTGTGGAGTGGAGGACGAATCCATGGGTCACCTATTCTTTGAGTGTCCTATGGCTTGGTATATTTGGTCAGAGCAGTGTAGGAGGTCGCTGGGAGGAGGTGGCAGTGCTAGAGACAGCCGGGGGATCCTCACCTGGATCAGGGAACGCCGAGGCATGGAACATGGTTGGGCCAAGACAGCCAGAGTTCGCCTTGCAGCGTCGGTTTAGCACGTTTGGAGGGAACGCAACAGGCGTATCTTTGAGGGGTTGATAACCCCTCCTGTAGGAATTCTACATAATTTAGAATTCGATGTAACTGTAATGGCCCCCTTAAACGGGGTGTAAGAGATGGGAGAGCTGTGTACTATATTACTTATTACTGAGATGTTCGTGGAATAAAATTTATCATTTATATATATATATATATCGACCCGCAAAAATTATCCGTAGAATTCCATCTGGTTAAAAAACCCTTCGGTGGAACAACTCAACACCGGACACACGCAGTTATAATCAAATAGATAATGCAAAAATACTAAGAAAAATGAATTCTTCTTACCTTGGCTACTTTAGCAATTCTATTAGACATACTATACTTGTTTTCCCTAACCAATAAAAACATGTATGTTAGAAACACATACTTCAAAATGAACCTAACTATTGGATAATAAATGAACCAATAATACTTTCATATATAAATGAATATTTACAAATAAATATATTTGTAAGTTATCGATCATTCCATTAACTTAGGTATCAATAAGCTCCATAGTAGAAATAAATACTTAGGTTACAAATTCCGATACTTATCAAGTAAAAGTAGAAAATCCTAGAAATTTGATATTAAGCCTCAAAATATATTTCAATTGTGATATGAAATAAATAGTCCAACTTGAATAACCTAGCAATAAAAATGCATGTTTGGTTTAATTTAATATTCTTGATTCCAAGGTATTAATTTTTCAATAGTTTGATACATAACTATAGATTCCTCTGAATTATATAGTACTCTAAATCTTAGTATAGAAAATTTAAACTTGTATGTTAGTCTGCTAGTAAAACCTTAGAAGCCAGAAACTTCTAGAAGGTCGACGAATCTCGGTAAGAACCACGATTCGACAGTTCTTGGGAGCTCGTAGGGAGCTCGCTTCCCCGATGACGGGAGCTCATTTCTCCGACGATGGGAGCGCGTTTCTTCGACGACATTAGCGCTTCCCATAATATGACCATAATTTTAAAAAAGGACATAAATTTTGGGAAGAAAGTTAGAAGATTTTTAATACACGTTTATCAAAGTACCAAGAAACTAAAGAATATTTACCTTGACGTCATTAAAAAAATCAACATACGAATTATCTCTCTGTAACTTTGAACTGAATTTTATAAATTCTAATAAATAGTAAAATATTTATATGTTTTGATAACAATAATTAATAAACATAATTTTTTACTAGCGCACGCTCCGATCACGTTTCCAACTTTAGACTCTTTTAAGTAGTCGCGTTCTCCCGCTCCCGCATCAGCTTCCGTCCCCGCTTCCTCTTTTGACTTCTATGAGTAAAACTATCAAAAGTAGGTTCCGTTAGTACTAGAATTAATTACGTATGTACCGATACGTAAATCGGATACGACTTAACCTATAGAACACTTTTAGAATACGTTCTTTTAGGTTTATACTCGTATAGGTACACATAGGTAATTGTTCATGTATGTAATTATAGCAATACTTCATATAAACAATATGTAGACATATATACATATACACAACAATTATTATTTATGTGTCCAACGATCACATCATATATACTTGTATCCTACTCTTGAATCCATGCCAAAGCATAAATATAAACATGCATGGGTTAAACTTTATAAGCTAGAACAACATATACAAGCATAGTTTGATTAAAATTAGATTTACAACATAGTTATAAATTAAAATTTTGAAGAAAAGACTTGTCTTGGTGTTACGAAAGAAGGAATTGTTCTCGGGTTAGAGAGGAGTGTTTGCTCTCTCCCTCTCTTTTAGCTAGGGGTGCTCTCGGGGTTAGTATGGAGAAAGTGTGTGTGTGTGTGTGTCTTTTCGGTTTTCTAAGGACAAGGAAAGAAAGTAAAGAAAGAATGAAGGATAAGAAACAAAAGAATCTTAAGAAAGAAATAAGAATAAAGGAGAATAAAGAAGTAAATGGAAAAAAGGAGAAGAGAATGGAAGGAAAGTAAGGAGGAGGTGAATAGGTGGTTGGCCCCTTGTTAGGTGGAAGGAGGTGAAGTAGATTGTGACAAGTAGGTTAAGCTAGTAGGTGACAAGCTAATATGTTACAAGCTAGTAGGGTACAAAGCTAATAGGTGACAAGTAGGTGATGGAGGAGAACAAGAATAAGCTAGTAGGAGTAGGTTGGCTCTTCTCTTATTTTAATATTTTTCTCTTCATAAAAGAAATAATAATATTATAATAGAATTTTGGAAGATAGTTATGACACGTACTATAGATGACTGCACCTTTCCTTTGTGTCTGTTGGACAGTGCAAATGATTCAACAGTTTCCAGACCCAGCATATTCTTTCATCATTACAGATCGGTAAATGGTTCCTGATTAGTTAATTCCAAAGACAACATCAAATTTTAACTGTACAGACCCTAAATCTATATGACCAAATCAGAAGACCATATATTAATTCATCCAGGCATCACATTATACCCTATGAAAGTTTCTCTCTTATCATCCTAGGTATCCAGAAATTCCAAACCATACCTACTAGGACTGAGCAAAATACGATTTTTGAACCGTCAACCGAACTGAACCGAACTTCCCATTCGGTATGGTTTTTAAACTTATGGGTCGGATTTCGGGTCCAGGAATTCAAAAGTTCGGATTTCGGGTCGGATAACGGGTTTTGGGTTCGGTTACCCGACCTAACCGAAAACCGAAATTTTTGCCCCTTAATCTATATAAGGATTTTATTTCTGTGGTGCCCTAAAATTTCTCTCTCTCTCGTCTCACCCTCTCGAAGTCTCGTCTCACTCTCTCGAAGGCTGCTGCTCTCCTGGTCCTGGAGAGGAGTCGAGAAACCCTCTTCTCTCTCTCTCTTGTCTCACTCTCTCGAAGTCTCGTCTCACTCTCTCGAAGGCTGCTGCTCTCCTGGTCCTGGAGAGAAGAGGAGTCGAGAAACCCTAAGCTAAGGTCCAATCTCTCTCTCTCGTGCTATTTCTCTCTTTCTTGCTAGCCATAGATCGAGAAACCCTAAGGGTCTTCTCCCCTTCCTCTGCATCTCGTGCTAAGTCTAACCCTAGATCTGGCTCTTTCGAATCTTGATCTCTCGAGCTGATCTAGATCTATTGATATCTAACCTACACCAGTCGAAGATCTAGCCGACTAGCCGAGATCTGGTAAGAAATAATTTTATTCTCTGAATTTTTTTATTTTTTACAGATGTTTGTTAATTTTATTTCCTTCTTTCTAATTAATTTGTTATTTTTTCTTGCATGATTCATTTACTATGGAGAGATCTCAGAGAATCACTGCCTAAAAATCTAAACTAGATATGGGCCATTTGTAATCTGTTTTGGATTTTGGATATGGAGCTTTACTCATTTAATGTTAGAGCCTGGATTTTACTCATTTATCTGGAACTTGGGACCTTTAATGCTCCTTTACTCCTCTGTTTTGGCTTTTGAATATGGTTTACTGCTGCATATTACTGCTGCAGCCTTGATATTTCATGCTATATTAATATTACTGCTGCAGTGCTGCTGCCTGAGTGCCTCTTTACTCATTTACTGCTCATGTATGTATTTTGGACATTGTTTACTTCCCTCTACTGCTGGTTTTTTGATAGTGCTATATACTTCCAGTTTCTGCTCTATTACTGCTGCAGTGCTGCTGCCTACTGCTGCTGTCTGGACTCTGGAGTCTGGACTGGTTTGCTTGGCTTCTGATCTGGAGTGGATACATTCGTTCAGTATTATAAAATTGTATTAATTTATTTGTTAAGCTTTGGCGATGATGATTTGGCTTTAACTGCAGCCATTGGCACGGCATTTATTTGCAGCCAATTGGCGAGGCATGTACTGTATCGTTATGATGCATGAATAGCAACCATTCTGAGCCTTCTTTGTCCCCCGATTTTTAGGCAGTGATACTTGGACTGTTGGAAGATCGGCTAATGGCTAGGGCTGTAACGGCTGTTTGATGGAAGCATGTTGTTTGTGTTTGATGATGATGATGATGGAAGCATGTTGTTACTTGTTTAGTTGTTCTTTCACTTGAACTTGTAATATGTGAACTTATGTATTTGTTGTTGATGGAAGCATGTTGTTTGATGATGATGATGATGGAAGCATGATGTGCAGCTATTGTTCCATCTTTTGTATTTAGTTGGAGATAATTTTGTAATATTTTTGTATTAACTGGTTGTATAGTGGCTATTTTTAACTGGTTGTACTTGTATAATGTTGTTTTTAACTAGTTGTATAATGGATGCATAGACACTTGAAAAGTTTAGTACATGGATGGTTCTATAATGCTGTTTTTAAAAGTTAAATATTGTTTTTTGTATTTGATTGGGCTTAAATTAATCCAGGATGTTATCTTTATTGGGCCGGCCCATTAGGGCCCATGAAACCGAACCGAACCGTAAACCGAAATATTTTTTCGGTTCGGTTTTGGTCGGTTCCCCTTTATTCGGTTCGGTTAACGGTTCACCAAAAAACGGATGTCGGTTTTTTCGGTTTTGCCTTTTTCGGTTCGGCTTGAACCGAACCGACCAGATGCTCACCCCTAATACCTACTACTGAATTTAATTATCTTATAAAAATTACATTTAGCCTTAACATCATAACTGTGAGAATGTACAATTTCATTATGATCTTCATTATCATTATAGGATTGATCAGCTTTCTATAGAAAATTATATCAAATCCCAAATATAAAATTATTTTTCCAAAAGGTAGCTGTAGCAGTCAATTATCCATTAGAGAAACCTAATGTAGGTGAAGATTCATACCAGCAACGCTGTTTAACATCTTAAGTAAACAATGTTGCTGAAATGATGGAAAATAGCCCACAGCCCATCCCTTCAGATCAATTTGCATAAGATGCTGAACTTGTGTTCGCGGCCTCCCATTTCGTGGTTTTAGAGGAGATATGTTGAATCCACCACCTGGGAAAAGACAGTCAGAAACAATATTAGTTAAAAGTCAAAAGACTCTTATAATTATACTCATTCACAAAATACATCAAATGAAAGCCTCAGCACGTGTAAAATAACAGATAATGGAAAGTACTCTCAATGTGGGCTCTCACAAATCCTGGATGTGGACCACAATTAGCATGTTCCCTGGATCGAAATAACACCACTACAAAACAATAAAATGCATCAAGAATAATAGAAATCAAGGCTGCAAAAAGGAAAAAAAATTATATATATATATATATATATTTTTTTGAAGCAAGGGTAATTAGTTTCTGGAATCGCTCCCACTGGGATTCGATCTCCTGACCACTCGGGCCGCATGCATCTCTCTTAACCACTAGGCTAGAGGTCATTTGCAATTATATATATATATATATATATATATATATATATATATATGGGAGCGGATCGGGAGCCCCGCCCTTGGAGCCCCGCCGAAGCCCCCGCCCCCCTTGGCCGTTGGATCGTGCGGGCGGGGGCGGGCCCCACGCGGACCCCGCGCGATCCGATGGTGCAGGGGGGGGCGGGGCTTCGGCGGGGCTCCGCGGGCGGGTATCCCGATCCGTTTCCTATATATATATATATATATATATAAAAGAAAGGAAGCATGCAAAAGGAATAAGAAGGGAACAAGATGCTCACCATAACTTCCATCATCATTTCGTCGCCAGTAACGAACATAACAAAGATCACGAGGCCACACAAATCTGCACAAGAAATTAATTTGAACAAGCACTTATTGACCTTCGAACAGTAAACATGAGGGCATCACAATGACTAAAAGTTTTCTACTTCCAATATGATATTGCCGAGTGTGGGCACCCACACATGAAGGCATATCTAGATGGTAGATACCATAATACAACGCAAAAAATGACGTGGTCTGGAGAAAAAATTAGGTGATATAAACTTTGTGGGGCAACTATCCTACCTACTTTTCTCCCCAAAAAAACTATAATTGCCTACTGCTAGATGCCCTTCCTAATTACATCCATAATTAGTCTTATCACTGAAAATAGGGCTTAACTAGAAACTTAAACCAATGGATCATATTTTGCCCGTAAAAGCAAAGTCTACGAGTAAAATACAATCTACAATCTTATGATCGACTTAGGCTTAGTTTGTTTTTTCTTCTGCTTTTCAAACTGGAGAAGCAGAAGCAGAGTATGGAAGGAGACTCTCCCTGCTTTCGTAAGCTGCCCCAAAAATGAACTAGCTTTTCAAAAAGAAAAGCAGGAGCAGTCGTTACCTAACAACTCTGGGTGCTGCTTTCAAAAAAAAAATGAATCAGCCTCAATAAGATGTACGAAACCCAGCCTTAAGAAGGCCAGTGACATTCATAACACAGAGAAGCGTGCTCTTATAAGCACTAAACCACCTTTCATTATCTACAAATTCCAATCTCTCTAGTTTGGGATGAACTGTTGTTTTACCAATGAGATCGTAACATTTTTTCCACTGGTTTTGAAGTCAGTACACTGTGTGATTCCTGATATTGCAACATCTAAAAGAATGCATCCAATTTGCATATGCTCTCAAGGTCCCAGTAATAACCTGCACCACCACCCTAGCCTCTTAAGAAAGCATAATACAAAGACTCCACAAAAGTAAACGTGCTGTTGCATATGCATGCATGTGTCAATGTTTCTTTCTATTTCCATTTGTTCACTTGACCAGCTCTTATACTTTCAACTTCTTGTTCATGGACAAGAATCATCCATTTGCACACCATTTCCCAAAGATGACAACCCTTCTTTGGAAAGGCAGCAAAGTTGGTCCTCTGTAATTTACAAACCCTAATTTTCCCAAAAAAAACTCTGAATATTCCCACCCTCTTCACATTAAATCACCCATGTCTCGCTTTGATTCCGCACACATATAAAAAAAGAACTGGTATAATAGCAACCTCATTACTCATTCTCAATTGTTATTTGCTACATTTCTAAACGTGCCTAGAAGGCCAAATAACAATCCACTGCCCATTTAGGCAAAAGGTTGTTCCAGGCGGCCACCTAGGTGCCTCAAGAGTCAAGCGTCGACTTTGTTTCTTTTTTTCCCATCTGACCGTGGCTCTCGATCACAGTATATAAGAATTTGTCAGATATGGATCGGCTTGATCTATTGTCCATACCCAAAGGTCCCAAACCCAACCCATTAAATCTGAAAATTTTAAACCTGAAAAACTAACAAAATCAGACCATCTCTTGGACACCTGACCGGATTGATTTTTTTTGGGGTTGGGGTGGGGCGTTTCCAACCATGCCCAGCCACATCTGACTCCAGACAAATCTGGCTAATTCTCTACCCAATTCATATGGGACACGAGCACGGACACCCTGCTGCCATCCACACAACATAGGTCCTGACTGAGATAAGTGAAAAACAGAAGGTTAACGACTGAGAAGGGCTATACATAATGGGTTCTCAAAATAATATGATTCTCTCAGACATTCCTCTTCTAGATACATGTATTAGTAGATTCTTTCTACCAGCAGGTAACAACTTTCACTTCAGCAAGCCATACAGATAGTTTAGCACCTTAGTAAAGTACTTCGGGAAGGTGACATCCAAATGGATTATATTTATTTAAAAAATGCATTTAAAGGCAAGCACACTGGCACTCCGAGAACAACTGCTTCTAGTAGAAGACGAGTTATTTCTATGAAGGCTGAATGCAGAAGAAACAGATTACTAGTTCAAATTACTCCAATAAATTACAATTAGTTTTTCAATGGAGAGAACATTACACTGAGCACCAATCCAGCTGCAGCCTATGATACAATATTGCAGTGTGTCCATCTACCTCCTCGACTAAGCTACCATATTGGAAGCAGCAATCCCACCTACGAAGAGCATGACAGCGAAACTAAGCAAAAGGACAAGACAAAGAAAAAGATTCATATACTTGGTAAGAACTTACTCGAATCGTGTCCCATCCATGCCCATTACGAGCTCAAAAATTGATTCACATGAGGCCTCCACTACACCTACAGCCTTCATCGCTCTACTACAGCTCCTTGGCTTCAGGAGAGACACAGAGAAGATGGAATCAGGCACAAATTAGAGTTTCTACATATCATGCTCATATATATATATATAATGGCCTTCACCACATACAAGATAGTCAACTTCCAGAAGCTCTTCAAATATACGTAGTCCTGCAGTAAATGTACATCAAAGACCAGTTAGAAAAAAGTGAGCAAATGTTAAAGAACCTTTGTGGCAATAAAGCACTCAAATCTATCAGCAGACTTGGCCACAATAAATTGACTTGGAACAATAAGAGCTGATTGACAGAGAGGCGGAAATATTAGCAGTGGGAGCAAGATGGTGATGGATATCTAAGGAGATAAAGAAAAGAAAAGAAAAGGAATGGAGATCTTGCCGTTCTGGCATCTAACTAGGCGCCAATGTTTCCTGGAGAAAACATGATCTGCAGCATCCTCATTTGTTAGTCCTGAGTCATGTTCCCGCGTCCAGTCAAGTACTGATTCAGGAGGGCCTGCCAATCGAACAGGCACAATCATGCTCTGTGTTATTACCAACAAACAACATAATAGAAACTGAAACATAAAAAATTAATAGAATCAGTTCTTTAAGACCATTTCCAATTGTCGTTCTTCTTATCAGTTTTGGATTGTTCTCTTCTTCATCTTCAGGACTACACCTACAAAATATGTTCAAGTCTATCAATAAGAAAAGGATAATTATGGCACGTGCAGAAGGTAATTCACACGTGCTTTCTTGAATGACGGGAAATATAACGAAAAGAACGTAGACTTTCAATAACTTTGGTAGTGAATAATTGAAATAGAAGTAAAAGTGTTGGTTCAAGCAAGTGAGAATTCCAATAAAGAAAAGTAAGAATCTTCTCCAGAGGATCCTCTCTGTGTGTTTGTGCATGACATGTAGGATTTCTCCCTACTAAAACTTGTGTATCTATGTATGTCGGATATGATACTAATTTCCACCAGCTGCAACACTGTTTTGGGCACTTACACATGAACCACCGTTCTTTACTCATATTATGCATAAACGAAGCACTTTATGCCCTTTTATCTTTCTCTATACAGTTCCTCCATATTGAATCACTCAAACATATCTTCACAGACATGAAGACAAAACACGTGTCCCCATGTCCACAAATCAAATGGGCATGTTTTAGGTTGGTAGGGACTAGGGAGTGTGTGTGTGTGTGTGTGTGTGTGTGTGTGTGTGTGTGTGTGTGGGTGGGTGGGTGGGCGCATAAACACACAAATACAATACATGGACTGGAAATTCAGAAAAGATGGATGCAGCAGAAAGTCAAGTGATTTTACAAGCCACTATCAAAGATACTGTTGTATAGCCTGTATTGGATACTACTCAGCCAACTCCGAGAAGCTACCTTCCAGGACAGAAATGATGACAGCGATAAATACGCCATGAAGCACTTTTGTAAACATTCTAGATTCAGTCATAACCTAAATTATTCAGATCTTTGTCAGAAAACTAAAGGACATGCAGCTACTTTCAGGCTTTCAGCTACTAGTAACTAGAGTATTTATCCTAGTTCTGTAAGGTATTTAAAATTACTATTTTATCCTAGTTATCTAAATATTAAACCTATTTTCTAACTATATTTCCTTCAAAAAGTTTCCCGCTAGTAATATTAAATTATTAAAATTTGGCTATATTTGCAGAATCTCCTCAACTTTCATTAACACCTGAATGTCCCAGCCAAGAAACTGCATCGTCTCCAGATTACATTTTAACTTCATCTTTGCTTGGTTCCTATGAGAAATCTAGATGGAATATCTCCACGCTACTCCTATATGAAGTTATGAGCTAACAGGCTATAATATTATTATTTTTATTCATCCTGAACTAAATTTAAATAATCCTCGTCCTAAACTTGTTCCTACCACCTCCCCCACATCAGTGCCTCCTGAACCACCAGCACCACTCTTCCAGTCCTAGAACCATCACCCGCCCACCCCAACCAATCCTTGAAATTCCAACACCCTCACAGTTGTGTCCTCTGTCCATACCCACTACCGAGCCTAAACCATCACATCATCCTCTTACTTCAATTAGCCACCACCTTCACCATCACTTCTTAGGTCAATTTTGTCGAGGGATAAAATTGTAAGGAACACCAAAGGTTGCTCAAACAATTTGTTGCTGCCTTTGGTACAGGAACGGAGGGAGGAAAGTCAAAGACACTTTTTTTTCCAGGAAAAAGAAAAAGGAAAAGGAAAGTGCAAGGAACCAAGTGTCAGGGAACAGAGACCTGAGACACGATCCGTCTGTGCAGTGCAGACTTCTTAAGTAAGATGTACGTGTCTTTTAGAAACGGAGGCACAATCTAAGGTTTTGAACCTTTGTGGGGCAACTTATAAACTTCACTATTTTTGTTACCTACAAATGTATATAGATGAAATAGAGAACTAACCGAACTAGAATTTGAGTAGCATAGCAGTCGACAAGCTTCACCAGTGCGATATCTTAAACCATTTGAAAATAGACATGGATTGTCAAATCCCTATAACACTTGAGCAAAATGCATAACCAAAACAAACTTTAAGCATAAACAAATGATTCCTGAAATTTCAAAATAACAATTTGGATTTTATCCTCACTGACACAGTTTTATCCATGGAAACTGGACCACGCATTCTTTGATCAGTTTTTGAACCTAAGACTGACCCTGGGTTGACACACCTGGACTATAGGCGCATTATGAGGCATGGGGCGTACACTTCAAGCACAGCCCAAGTTAGCAGTGCCATCTATCGAGGCAAAATGCCTCAGAAGTGCGTCTCAGGTAGTTACCCACTAAAATGACATGAGGTGTGGCTCAACACACACCTCATTACGCCTTTTAAAACATTGGACGAAATTTGGTGTGATGTTGTTAAACTTTGGAGATATCTTCTTGAATTAAGCCTTAGAACCTAGAAACTTCACAAATGACAAAAAAGTTGTTTTGGATAATTGGGAGATCACAAAAACAGTTAAATCATGTCTGATTTACAAGACATCAAGGCATACTAAGCATTCCTCCCAGACTACTATATTTCTCCAAATTTGTAGTTGGCAATCCTCGCCAATACTAATTATAAAGAATTAAGCAGTTAAAGGTTCCTATGTAAATCATAGCGAAATAAATATATTAAGTTGAATATATTCTAACAGTAGTTGGTAATCAATATATACAACATACAAGAAAGTGGTCAATAGTGGAAGGTCCTTTTATGTGGCTGTTTGGTTAATACAGTGCCTTAAGTATGAAGTTCCCAGAAGAAAACCTTGTCACTATGATACACTATCTAGACAATTTCCTAGTACAGTGGAATTCAGAGATTTGCAACTAATTACATTATTTAGCATAGAGTGGCCAGTAAGGTTAGTTTATATAGTCTGTTAATTGATCTTCAAGGCTTTACCAGCAAGCCCTTATGTCATGTTCCTAAAAAGTGTTGCCGCTCAGTTGAGCATTTGTGCTACATAACTGACCCTTAGAAGTCAGAAAGTCAACGAATCTCAGTAAGAATCTCGATTCGGCGGTTCTTACTTGGGAGCTCACTTCACCGATGACGGAAGCTCGTTTCTCCGGCAACGGGAGCGCGTTTCTCCGACGACATGAGCGCTTCCCATAATATGACCATAATTTTAAAAGAGGACATAAACTTGGAAAGAAAGAAGAATTTTAATACATGTTTATCAAAGTAACAAAAAACTAAATATTATTTACCTTGACATCATAAAAAATCAACATGCGAATAATCTCTCTGTAACTTTGAATTGAACTTTATAAATTCTAATAAATATTAAGATATTTATAAGTTCTTATAACAATAATAATAAACATATAGTTTTATTAGCGCACGCTTCCAACTTTAGACTCTTCTAAGCAGCCGCATTCCCCCGCTTCCGCTTCTGGCTTCTAAGAGCTGACCTCATTTTGATGCAACAAAGGTCTAGATGATGCAAGATTACCTAGAACGACGCATAACGAGAAACGAATGAGACTGTGGTACGCCACTTGTTATGGAACAGAAACATTGGGGTAGGTTTCTTTGGAAGGCTAGGTCGAACCGGAATATGTTACTCCAAAACATGGAATAGTTCTCTCTTTTGTACTTCTACCGGTCTTTTACATTTCTAAGGAGCTAATGTTCTCTCTTCTACTATGCTAGCTAAGTAGTTGGCTACCACATATTCACTTTGAATCCCAAGACCAAGTGAACATACAGAAAAAACTATAAGGAATCCAAAAGCCCATATGTATACCAAATGCCTTTAATATTTCCAAGGAGCTTTATGTTTTCTCACTCCCACTTTGCGGGCTAAGAATTTGGCTGCCACATAGCCAGTTCAAATCCCAGGACTAACTGAAGAACATAATTTGCTCCAAGGAATACCGAAAGGCCATTTTTATCTACAAGGGACTTTTATATTTCCTAGGACCTTTTGCTTTCTCTCTCCACTTTGCCAGTAAAGTGGTTGGCTGCCCCATATTCACTTTGAATCTGAGGACCAAGCACATTAATATTTCCAAGAGAAGGTCTTTTTGTTTTCTATATCTCGCTACTTGGTCTACAGAGCACTTTGGAACGCTGCTCTAGTGTTCTGGTACTCTGCATTTAGCAGTTCTGAAACCGGTTTGTTCCCCAATTCTGAATAAAATATGAAGAATGGCAACCATCTAGTGTTGAGTGATTTATGGTAACTCTGAGATGATGATGATTGTATGGAAGTATTAGAAAAATAGTTGTGTCTCAGAAGGCTAGTTTCAATAAGATCACCACCAAACCAAAGGTGTTCCTATATTTTTCTAAAGCTGAAGCGTTTGCCATTTTCTTACGAAATTTAGCAAAACTTTGAGATCGTCTATCTAATCCCTATTGAAATATAGTTGAAATAGAACACTTGACATAAATCCCCCTTTTAGGCACAATAATTACTTCTGACGGCTAAAAAAATAATTGCCAAAATCAACCACGTTCTAGGCACAATTGCTTGAAGTATTAACTAGCTGGCTCAATGGGCATTAGGCTCTATATTGAAGTTACTAAATAGGAACTTATGATGAATTTTAACATTAAGATGAGTATTAGCATGGTAGGCTTTAGTTAAGATAGACCTTGAGTTCTCTACTAAACGTTCCACAGTGGAAGTTGAAAATCGTTAAACATATACCACCAACTTCTAAAATGCTCATTCCTCGACAAAGGAAATAAAAATATTCCAAGTGAAAGCTTGAGAAATAATAAGAATACCACGAGTATGTCCGCAACCAAATAAAGTCAAATATAACATTACACAATATTGAACACCCAATAACTTTCCCTCATAATGTGGATATTGCAAGGTTCAAAGTATCGGTATCGGAATCGGTATCGGACCATTCCTATGAGTATCGGGATCGGCAGTATCGGAGGTTTCGGATCGGAGTATCGAATTTTTTTTTTATCAAAAAACAAATAATTACTAATAAATTATTAACGTTTTAGAAAATATATTTCATACATTTAGGCATAATTTTAATATTTTTAGTGTTGTTTCTTAATAGTTTTGAAATTAAATGAAGTAGTAGTCATCCTTACCGATTGATTTACATAAGATATTTAAGTTTTCTTCTTTTACATGTCTTTATAACTTTTCTATGCTTTTACACCCTTGCTGGTTGGTCTTTTTCGTTCAATTTTTTTTGCCAAATTGACCGGAAAAAAGACCCCCCAATGCCGGTATCGGTCAGTATCGGATATCGGTCGGTATTGGCGGGACATGCCAAACCGTATCGGTATCGGCCGATACTGCGAACTATGGGATATTGCCATGAAGATTGAAATATTACTTACTGACTTTCCCGATCTGAGGAGGAAGCGTTCCTTCCACTATCCGCACTGGATTTGTCCGGAAATGCAGTATAGACCTTATTGCCATTAGTTGTCATTGAACCTTGCTGCTGCACTAAACAAATAAACAATCAGTTATTTCATTAAGGTCTCTGCTTCTCAAAGTGTAAAAAATAAATCCAGAAGCAACAATATCGTATACTATGTGGTGGCGGCTAGAATAAAATTGTATCACCAAGATGACGCATAAGATTGTAGGTACTGATGCTTAATATATGGAAAAGGTAGTAATGAACTATCCATTTGCATATGAGCTACAAATGAAAAGCAAGCTATTATGAATCTGGAGCTGTATGGAGAAATTGACAAATGCCAAAAGCTAAATCGTATATACTCTGATCTTATTTAAAATTATTACAGCTCTACCAACATTTTCAAAGACATAGGCAAAGGTGAAGTTTCACTTGTAGGTTTTCAGGAAAATGAATTTCTAACAACAGATTACTTTAGTTTAATACTCCAAAATGATCCAAAACTGCTATGGGACCGGTATCCAGTATCAGGAACCTTGCTACCACATGGCATAGAACAAAAAAAAAACAAGTGTACTCGTTGTGACTTGGCAGGAAACAAAAAGTTTTTAAGTCGTCCACACCCTTTGTTTTCAGGGCTCTCCCACTACATCTCCTTTTCCTTGTGGGTCCCTCTCTTTTTTTGTGCATCATGTGGCCACTAATTGGAAACTTTCAATAGCAAATCAAGCAGATAGTATACTCCAATTAGGCAAAAGAAGTAGAGGGTTCAGATAGCTAAACATAATCTTCTTACTGGGAACCACTCCATTTGCAAACAAGGCAAGAAAGCTATACAACTTTGGGTTTGCCGACATTATATAACTTACAGATAATAATTAATAGATTGGATATTCAATTCAAATGTCTGATGTGCTTTCCACACTACAGAGCAGCATAAGTCTACAATAAAGTGATAAACATGCATGGTAGATGTATAAAAGATAGGACTCAAGTGCTATTATCTGTGCCTCATTTTATTGAAAATACATGCCCCCTATTAGAGAGAGGTTTCCTTCAATCTTGGAACCCAACTATCATTAATGTTTTAGCATGCCAAAAAAAAAAAAAGTAAAATGCATTTACTGCACCAGATCAATTACAAGTTCAATCTTCTCCTTCCAAATCAGAGCCTCCTGGATGTTGAATGCTGCCATCTGATAAAAGACAACAGTAAAATTGATCATTGTATATACTTCTACAAGCCAAAACCACACAAGATAATTTTACTAGAATAAAATTGGAGGGTGGATACCAATGCCAAAAACAGACAAGTACATCAGAAGAACCTAACCATGGTAATCACTTTATCAAGTTCACTACTCTTGATCATAAAGTTAACCAGCTTATTGTTAGCCCAATGATTATATCATCTTTTTTAAATATGGCTAATCAATTAAGTTTAACTAGTGATGTCACTAATATTCATTAATCACTATCATATTGCTACTTAAACTTAGCATTGTCATATATGTTCTATATCATATTGCTATGCTTATATCATACTGCATCATATTTTTTGTTCGTCTAACATGTACTTGCAGACAAGCAGTAAGCATGATCAAACCAGGACAAATGCAATGAACAATATTTGATGGTACAAAGACGGCGTTATACAAGAAGATATCTCTGAACCGCCCAACGACCTATCCGGGGCCTCGCAGAAATGCATCATCAAAGGGCTATTGGTTTTCATATTTATTTTGTATTTTTTCTTTTATTGAGTCTAGAAAAATTGTGAGATTGATCGGATCGGTACTGGCTTAGCTATTCTCAGTCCACAATATATAGCCCTACCTATCCACAAATATCTATCCAAAAGTCCACATATCAAAAAGCCCAAAGCCTATGCAATTTTGGCTCATTCCTTATTGTTCTGACCCAGCAGAACTCTGACCGAGTTCGGTCCGAGTTCGGTCTGGGTTATTTGAAATTCAGTTTCCACCAAATCTGCATCCAACGTTCATATGCGAAATCCTAGCATCCGAACTCGGTCCCCAAAAACACTATAAATAGAGTTGAGATTACCATTCATTTCAATCATCCAATTTCATCTCTTCTCTTCTCTATCCGAAGTGTTCTGAGCTTTTTACTTTCATATCTAAGCCTTTACGACTCTTAGCCAACCAGTACAGTTTCTGTTTAATCTAGAGTTTGAAGTTGAAGAGTTGTATCAGAGGCTGTATTCAGAAAACGTTCCAGTTTTTCAATTGCCTTCTGGAGTCGGTCGTGCGCTCGTCGCCAAGCACGGTGTTGTGAAGTCGGTCGTGCACTTGTCGCCAAGCACGGTGTTGTAAGAGTTGCAAGCGCTCAGTTAAAGCTTGTGCCATAGTGGATTAATAGCGAGCAAGAGTACTCGCGACTGGGCTAGTCCTCTCAGAGGGAAACCAGTATACATCGCTGTGTCACTGAATTTGAATTCTTGACTCTTACTTTATCCCATTTTATTTACCGTCTTTTATCTGCCATAATATATAACTGCTTAATTTTTTTTTGTGATTATTTTCCGCTGCACATGCACACACTCTATTCACCCCCCTCTAGAGGTGCTCAACGGTCCTACACTTATTATCCACACAATGAAGATGTACCAAACACCATCTTGCTCTTATCTGCAACTCTGGATAGTATAAACTCATAATATGCCCATAAAATCAACTATACATAAGTATAGTTTCACAAGTTCACCTAATATCAGCTTTTTTTTATCAAAATTCTTCTATCTCCATTAAATGAAAAAGTATTTTGAACAAAGAAATAGAAAAGGAAATTTAGAG
Source organism: Iris pallida (assembly GCA_029216955.1). Classification (NCBI taxonomy): domain Eukaryota; kingdom Viridiplantae; phylum Streptophyta; class Magnoliopsida; order Asparagales; family Iridaceae; genus Iris; species Iris pallida. The sequence goes on along the minus strand of JANAVB010029819.1, from coordinate 25,808,871 downwards.
AATATCCAAGCAGGGCTGTCAACGGTGACACTGTATGTACAGGTTGAACCAATAGTTAGCCGCAACATAGAAACCTAAAAGGGACTTCTAATGCTATTTCTCTGAGAGATATTTGTGATTCATCACACCAGATACACTACATCAGGTCTCTAACATCTTAAGGCGGGTTGGGCAGTACAACCACAGGGTATCACCAATGATGGGATCAGGACTCCTTGCACTAGCAGACCACAGATGCCTATAAACAGGAGGGGCATTACAAAACCCAAAACAAAACAAAACAAAACAAAGAAACACTTAAAACTCAAACTCAAATCCTTCATACATCACAAAAACAAGAAAGCTAAACTCATTTCCATACCCACCTACCCCTTTTACATTATCCACACTAAGACTCCACTACATAGATCATAGAAGGGCATTAACCTACAAAATCTTAATGTTTGGTTTTGCTTTATTCACGCTATAATAATAAATTGAACACAATCAGTAAATTGTAAAGGAGATTTAGTTATGTTTATGAGGGCCGGAAATTTCATGTATACATTCTTCAAAAAATATGATTAATTTACTATCGAAAAAAGAAAGCACTTAAAATACTAGTAGGAGATTTTTTTTTCTTTCAAAAACCTTCGAAAAAAGATTTGAGCCCGTGAAAAGTTTTGAGCCTTTTGGCAGAGGTGGCCTCACATATTCGAGGCTCGTTCTGCATAAGGGGAGCAACTATTTGCATTCAAGTCCTAGTATTTCAGCTAATAAATTTGCATGGTTCCAGAATATAGGTATTGAAACTAGAGAAGTATAACACAACCACCTATAAATCACCTTGACGCATAGGAAGTTCCGATCTTTATCATAGGAGGTGTAGCCCCGACAGTATTGCAGTAAATGAATTAAAAAAACAGCCTCCGCTATTGCTAAAGTTATGTGCCACACTTTTTCTAAATACGGTCTGATTAGTTATTTGTTCCTCAATATACTTCCAGGAAAGATAAATATCGCTAAGTGACAACAGAGAGCTTCTTCATCTGATCTGTTAGCGGGACATAGTATTGCAGCATCTAAAACAAAGTAATGCTTAGCTAATATAATTACAATATTTCATAATGCACAAACCTGCATTTATGTGCAGCATAAGAATTCTTATAAGCCATCAGCAAACAGCACATATTCTTGCATACACACAATAATTTCAATCCGTACACAAATGTATATGTACTAATATAACACAGATCAGAAACAAGCCTAATCAGTTTGAACAACTGGTCAAAATTTCAGACCATAAAATAGTTGTTTAGAGTGCTGTTTGCGGACCTGATCAAGACGGGAATAGAGTTATGGCAGAAACTCTATTCTCTAACCATCAGGATAGTCAATATATTATAGAGCAAACAAGAGAAAGAAATATAACTATAAAACATAACCACGCACCGTTATTCGATGATATTTCTCCTTCTTGTTGTAAACACATAAAACATAAACCACCTGCAAGAGAATAAAAAGTGAGAAACTGCAGGAAAATGACTGATCTCTGAGACAGTATGTGCTATCCAAACGGAAAGAATGAAATGTAGAAAACATCCAACAAGTTTTTGTACAAACCAATATAAGTTTAGAACTAATCTTCCGTGGATAAACAAGACATGATATTTGAACACAGGAGTTATGTTGGTCAAGAAAGTCTTCATGCAATGCTTAAACAACTTTAATGTACAAAAATCCCATCAAAGACTTAAGTTAATTGAAAAGCTTGAACAAATCAAGGCATCTGCTCACAAATGATTTACTGAATTAATTCTCCAGAACAGATAAAAGATTTCCAAGTTCCAAACCACATAATATTTAAAAGGAGTTCATCGGAACATTAGGAAATCTCTGCATGCCAATAAGATCTTCTAGATATACCACTTAATCCGTATACATTATTCAACTGTACAACTGCCGTTAGGTCCCAAACAATCTAGTTTGGATTGGATCCCAAACAATCTTAGTCTGGATCAGTGGATCTATAAAGCACAGGTACTTCAATTAGGAAGGGTGTACCCATACAGGATACTTTGATCGCCATTCCACCACTCTTTGGCATAATGTTGTCATAGAGATGAATGAAATTCCCCATATCAAATTGTATCATCTTACATTTTCGCCTTCGCCAGAATTGGAGGGTGCTCCTTGGTTGCATGAGCTTAAACTACAATTCAACAGGTAGATCTACGTACGTGCTAACTAGCTACCTAGGTTTTATGGCATGGCCTTCTCATGCTCATAGCTATCCAAGCTAGGAATTTGACACCAAAAATAGAGAATTATGTGGCCATACAAAATTGACGGATCTTGTATGGAGCTTTCTTATACTCCAATTCTGATGGAGAGAAGGCTTGGATGATAGTGATCATGACCCGTACAATATACTTACATGCTTACCGGCATTGATATTGTATCTCATACGTATCCAAATAAATTTGTTTTTAGTTTTAACTTTAGGTAATTCGTGGTGGGTACTTTGACCCAATAACCCAACCCATTCCATTTTGACCCGTCAATCCAACCTTGTAACCTAAATATAAGTGAAACAAACCTTGTGTTGGTGATAAAACAAAGATGTGGGACTCTGCTGGAGATTTAAATAGAGCATTTGATGACGCTAGAGTTATTGAAATCCCCAACTTGTTTATTTATGAGCCTAATTAGAAGATATTATTCATGTACGATGGTGATGACAATGAAGAACAAGTGGATGATGTTGGTATTGCTACTTAGTTATGACAATCAAAGACATGTTTCGTACTTATGCACCTTTATTTGATGTTTTCAGACTAAATGTGTTTTGTTGAAAGTTTTGAGACTTGATTATGAATTATGATGACACATACTTAATTTTAATTTCTTCCTATATATATATATATATATATATATATATATATATATATATATATATATATATATAAAATATATATATATATATATAATATATAATTTTATTTTTGCATCAAGGTGTTTGTATTACATTTATATCTCGGGCTCGTATAACATTATTCTCTCTCTGGCCTAGCCGAGTCTAAATCTATGTACGCTGATCCTCGATTTTGTGTCGTTGATGCATCCTTCCTTGATCCGCCGTTCTACCCAATCATCACATGCTCTACTCGGGCTGACCAACAATACCACGATCCCTTGCTCATATATATCACTCCTCTAGTTTCGACCCTTAACCAGCCGCTACGTGAAATTCTTGATTCCTCCTCCCTTTAATATTTAGATGCATATTCCGACTAGGAGGATTCAAACCTCCGACCTAATTTCTGGGTTCTTGTCTCCAAGATTTGACCAACAAGGTTGTAAAAGGCGCTAGGCGTTAGGCGGGCGATCACCCACTGCCTAGCGCCTAGACCGCCTAAGCATCGCCTAGGCGGCCGCCTAATTCTAGGCAGTCGTCGAAAATTTTAAAAAAATCTAAAAAAACAATACTCAAGTAAAATTATATCCCAAATTTACATGTTCAAACATAATTTAGTCACTTATAATCAGTCATTGTGTAATTCAGTCATGCATTAAAATATTCTCAAGTATTAAAATATGTCTGCTCAGTGATCAATCATATTAGTTACTGTATGACTCAGTCATGTATGTTTTATATTACATATTATCCACTATTAAAAATGTTTGCTCAGTGATCGGTCATATCAGTCACTGTGTGACTCAGTCATGTATGTTTATATATTACATATCCTCAAATAAGAAAATATGTATGCTCAGTGGACAGTGAGCAGTCATGATCAGTCACTGTGTTCAGTCATGTATATTATATATTAATATTCTCAAGTATTAAAATATCTCCTCAGTGATCAGTCATGATCAGTCACGTGACTCAGTTGTGTATATTTATATATTACATATTATAGAAGTACTCAAGTATTAAAATATGTGCAAGTATTAAAAAAAACGCAGAAGAAAAAAAAACGGATGAGAAGAAGACTTAGAAGATGAAGAAGAACGCGACTCAGAAGAAGAGCTTAAGAAGACACAGAAGAAGAAGAAGACTCGCCTGCGGGTGCAGCTGGCCGCGTCTCTCCGCCGAGTTGCTGCTCATGCGGTCGGCTGCTTCCCTCCTGCTTCTACTTGCAAGGCTTCTTTCCATTTGCTGCTCACGAAGAAGAAGAAGCTCATGCGGTCTAGGCGGCCGCCTCTCCGTTGGACGCCCGCACCTAGGCGGCTGCCTCTCCGTCGAACGCCCGCGCCTAGGCGGCCGCCAAGTTGGTTGTTGATATATATATATATATATATATATATATATATATATATATATATATATATATATACACGGATGGGAGCGCCAGGCGACTCGGGCGACCTAGGGTTTCCGCGCGGCACCCCCCCCGCGGCCGCCGAATCTACTTGCAAGCGGGGTGCGGCCGCCGGGAACGACGGACGGTGCCCCCCCAGGCGGAGGGGGGGGGGGGCGGGAGAAGGATCGGGGGGTCGGGAGGACCCCCCGACGTTGGCGCGCGCGGCTGCTCCCCCCTAGGCGGGGGGGGGGGGGGGGGGGGGGGGGGGGGGTGCGGGAGCACAGGGGCGGAGGTCGGGTGGACCCCCAGGGAAGTCGGCGACCCCCCCAGGCGGTAGGGGGGGGGGGCACATCGGGAGGAGGATCGGGCAGCATCCGTTTGGTGTCGGGGGGATCGGACTCGCTGCGGGGTGGCCCTATTAACCCGAACTTTGAATTCGGAGCAGGCTCTGGATCTATGGGGAGCCAAACGGAGGGTGGTGGATGGACGACGGTTACGCGCCGTCGTGTGACAAAGACCGGGAGGAAGACGGGAGGCGGACATGGTATGGTTAGGGATCGTCATCCTGATAGCCGTCAGAACGGGTCAGGGTCTCGTCCATCTGGCCGGGGTCCGGGGGCGTCTTCTGGGAGATCGGTGGATTAGCGGCCAAAGGCGACCGCGGCGGCCAAGGGGAAGAGCAAGGTGGTGGATCTGGATGTTCAGGGATCTGGGACTTCTCGGACGGAGGTTGGCTCGAGGACTATTGGAACGACCACTCGGCCTGCTGGACAATCCTGGACTGAGATCTGCAAACCTGTGGGGCCGAAAATCCCCACATCGATGGAGTACGTCCCGCCAATCAAGGCAGGAAGAGATTTTCGGACCTCTTTTCCTGCGGAGGAGATTCAGAAGGTGACAGCATACTGGGAGAATACTCTAGTCCTGTATGTCTTAGGCAACAAGCCTTTCTACGGACAGATTCGGGGATATGCAGCTCGTGTCTGGCAGCCTAAGGAGAGTATGGAGTTCTATGCCCGCGAGAACGGCTTCTACTATGTGAAGTTCGGACTGGCGGAGGATGTCGCTCGGATCCTCCAAGGAGGCCCCTGGACGTTCTATGGCAGACTGATCATTCTCAAGGAGTGGACCCCGGAGCTTCGATGTGAGAGGGAAGTTCTGAATGCCATCCCTGTATGGATTCGCTTCCCTGAGTTCCCAGTCAGGTTTTGGAGCATACCTTTGTTGATGCGGCTAGCCAGCTTGGTGGGCACCCCGATCAAGGCGGATGAAGCTACTGTCTTTCGGTCGCGGTTGATGTATGCGAGGATCTTTGTGGAGATTCGGGCAGGGAGGAGCTTCCGAAGGTGGTGGAATATGAGATCCCTTCTGGGGAGGTGCTTACCCAGAAGGTGGAATATGAATGGGTCCCACCTACCTGTTCACGTTGTTCCTGCTTCGGACATCTGGCCAGTGCGTGTTCGGAAGTTGGACATCCGGTGGAGCCTACTATCCCTCTTAGTAAGGCTACAGAAGCTCCCTGCGATATGGATCTCAGAGATGATAGTGGAGCAGAGGTCTTGGAGGGAGAGGTTACTCATCCTGTGAGTGATGGTGGTTTGAGCCTCGTTGTATCCACTCAGCTTGCCCCCATGAGTAGGCCGATGACCACTTGCCAGGGCTGAGTAGCATAGTCACTAGAGGTATGGTGGCGTCGGAGATTGAGGCACGAGGGGAAGGCGGTTCGTCTGGAGGACAGGTTTACTGTAGGAAGAGACGCGCTGTCGGCCTGCTGAGGGATGGCCCCTCCAGGGTGGTGGGACATACTACTGACGGAGAGGAGGCGGTGTGTGTTGACAACCCTGCCTGGGCGTTGGTTCTATCTCAGGTCGCTTTCCGACAGGCGGTTCCGACCGGGATGGAGGAGGATTCCTTAGCGACGGATGCGGCACTTTCCCCAGGTGCTGATCCGGTAGATTCTCAGGGGGACCCCACCTCTCATTAATTAATGGCCATTATCGCCTGGAATGTGAGGGGGACGTGTTCGCTAGGGAGGTGGAGAGAGATTTGTGGGGTGCTCCACAGAGAGAAATGTGATATTTCTGTTATATTAGAATCCAAAATAAAAGGTGAGAAGACTCTTGCTCGGCGGACCCCTTCTCATTGGGCCCAACTGCACAACCTGGCTCTATGTGACATGGCCAAAATTTGGGTTCGCTGAAACTCAAAGAATTGGGATGGTGATTTAATCTTGATGACGGAGCAGTTGATTGCCATCTCCTTCGTGAACAAGGGCGGCTTCCGGTTCTTGCTGGGGGCTGTCTATGGCCACAATGACAGAAGGAGACGGGAGTCCCTATGGAGCGACATCTCCCGGGTTTCCTCTGTTGCTGACTCGCCGTGCTTTCCTCTTCTCTTGATCGGAGACTTCAATGCCCTTCTACATCAAGGGGAGAAGCTGGGGGGTCGTCCGGCTCCAGATTTTATCCTCTATGATTTTCAGAGATGCCTCCTGCTTGCGGGGCTTCGGGGATTGTCTCGCTCAGGCTTCATCTGGACTTGGCATAACAAAGCAACTCATAACAGGGTTGCTTGTCAGCTTGATCGAGCCCTGGACAATGGGGAGTGGTTCCGTCACTTCCCCCAACACTTCGGCTGAGGGCCTGGCCGCTGGGACGAGCGATCATTCCCCCATCATGGTTGGCTTCACTGCTCGGGCTCTTGGGAAGTCCCGCCCGTTCCGGTACAACAACAGTTGGTATCTATCGGAGGGATACCTAGAGGCTGTCACAGAGGGGCTTACTAGCGGTCAGGAGGGGACGGCTCAGTTCCGCCTGGTTCGTCGTCTCAAGGCCACGAAGAGAGCTCTAAGGAGTTGGATGAAGGGGTTGCCTAAGTCCACCTTAGAAGATAAGGAAGTGGAGCTGCGGACCTTACAGCTGGATATGCAAGCTGACATGCTCAATGGGGACTTGGCGGCTAGAGAGAAGGAGCTGATCGGAGAAGTCAACATCCTGAGGCTGCAGAAGGAGATTAGCTCGGCACATCGGGCCAAATGTTCCTGGCTTAAGGACGGCGACCGTTGTTCCAAGTTCTTTATGATGTTATCCGGACAAGACAGAATAGGAATCACATCTTCCAGCTTCTCGATGCAGATGGTACTCTGGTGGGGACGCCGGCTGAGATCCAGGACGAGGCGGTCAGGTACTATTCTGAGTTATATTTCCAGACTGACTACCTGTCTGTGTTCCCAGAGGTTGTTACGAAGAGACTGGTGACCCCATATAGGAATGGCATTCTCCTTGCTCCTGTGACGTTGGAGGAGGTGGAATCTATTATCAAGGTGGCGGATCACAACAAGGCTCCTGGTCCGGATGGCTTCAGCAGTGGTTTCTTCAAAAGACATTGGGACATCCTGAAGCATCAGGTCGTGGAGGTGGTGCAGAAATTCTTCACCAAAGGGAAGCTTCTGAAAGAACTGAATCATACTTTCCTAACCTTGGTGCTAAAGAAGGAGGGAGCGACAGCATTGGCGGATTTCAGACCTATTGCGTGTTGTAATTATCTTTATAAGATAATTACGCACCTTATGTGCCGGCGGATGGAGGAGATCATGCAGGACCTGGTATCTCCGAATCAGGCTGCGTTCATCAAGGGAAGGTCAATCGCAGAGCATAGCCTCCTGGCTCATGAGATGGTGAGGGAATTTAGCAGACCCGGAGGGGAGAAAGCCTGTGTTAAACTGAATCTAAGAAAGGCGTATGACATGGTCAATCGTGACTTCCTCTGTCATCTGATGACCGCCATGGGTTTCGCGGAACACTGGGTTGCGTTGATCCGGGAGTGCATTACGTCCCCTACTTTCTCTGTTCTCATTCAGGGTGTTCCTTATGGGTACTTCTAGAGCAACCGTGGGCTTAGGCAAGGGGACCCTCTGTCCCCTTACCTGTTCACGCTTGTTACGGAATACTTTACTTGATGGATCTGGCAGTGCACCGTGGACGGCTGGTTCCTCTGTTTCGAAGGATGGACCCTCCAGTTACTCATCTTATTTATGCGGATGACCTGCTAGTCTTCATCCAGCCTTCGACGGAGGGATTGCAGACGTTTGCGACTATTATGGAAGATTTGAAGTCCTTTTCGGGTCTCCAGATGAACAGGGATAAGAGTAGGATCTACTTCAGCTCCCTCTGTACCCGGAAGGAGGAGCGGGCTGATGTGCTGGATATCGCGAGGAGTGATCTTCCAGTGCGTTACTTAGGAGTGCCTCTCACAGTCAACTATACGCGGGATCAGGACTGCCATAGTCTGGTGGAGTATGTCCAGAGGAGAGTAAAAGGTTGGCAAGCCGCCGGTCTGTCTTTTGGCGGACGCATTGCGCTAGTCAGATCGGTGATCTCGGCTGTGGCCCATTTCTGGCTGCAGTCCATCCTCCTTCCTGTGGCCACTATTCGACGAGTGGAGCGACTCTGTGCCGATTTCATTTGGAGGGGGGTATGCATGCGATCTCCTGGGAGCAGCTCTGTCGTCCCAGGAAGGAGGGAGGAGTGGGGCTCAGGCCGTTGCTGGAGATTAGGGAGGCTTCTGCGCTTAAGCTGGCCTGGAGATTCATCAGCGGGAGGTCTCTCTGGACGGACTGGATGCACAGCAGATACGTGAAACAGGACAACTTTTGGAAGTGTTCTACTGACAACAATCATTCAGTCACGTTCAAGACTATCCTGCGACACAGGAGGGTGCTCAAGTCTGCTATCCGGAGGGTCCTGAAGGATGGGTCGGGTACGGACCTCTGGCGGGATCCTTGGCTAGATCGGCATTCGCTGTTGGACATCAGGGGAGCCCTGACTCATCAGGAGGACAGACGTGGTCTGAAGTGTAGCCGCATCATTCGTAATGGGGAGCGGAGGCCGGATTCTTATCGGTTCACTGAGGAACTGGGTGAGATCATTATGTCTACAGTCATTGATCCGGCTTTGCCTGCGGATCGGTGGATTTGGGAGCCGACAGATGCATCTTCTGGAACTGGGGAGTTTCAATTCCGTAGCTGCTACAACCTTATCCGGCATACCTTTCCTCTGAGTCCCGATTATGAGTTCATTTGGTGCAAGGATCTGGCCAGGAAGATGCAGTTGTGTGTCTACAAGCTTCTACTGAGCCGTCTCTTGACTAGAGATTGCCTGAGTTCGTTTGGTGTGCCGGTTCCGAATCCCAAGTGTGTGCTTTGCTGTTTGGAGCCTGAATCTATAAAGCATATCTTCTTCGAGTGCGCTATGGCATGACAGATCTGGTCGGAGCACGGTCGTGTGTTGGGAGTATGCGCCTCCGGGAAAGGTATTGGGGATATCATCACGGTGATCCGAGATAGCAGGGGTCGAGGGCAGGATTGGTTCCGAACAGTCAAAGTTCGTCTGGCTGCTTCGGTTTGGCATGTATGGCGGGAACGAAACCGTCGGATCTTTGAGGGGCTGGTCACCCCTCCGGTTGGCATTCTCCATAACATCGAGTTTGATGTAAATGCTATGGAGAATTGATGAGTGGGAGTCCCACTCAGATTGTATGTTGTAAGATTATGGCTTTTCCTTTGGAATAAAATTTACCTTTTTTCAAATATATATATATATATATATATATATATATATATATATATATATATCACACTTGTTAAATTGATGTACCATAGTCGTAATCGTGACTTGTAGAAAATTGTCACACAATCGTATCAGGTACTCGAACTCGTACCTATGTTTCATAGGTCTGGGCTTTAAGATCTACATTAGTATTCCTCGATAGCGAGTACAACACTTTATATCTCCATTGTTTTTATATATAAGTACTATAATACTACGACAGTTATCGGACATCTTCCTAATCCTTAGGATTTTGTTCAATAAATTGTAACCTATCAAACATTTCTCTCCTGAACATTTCCAAACTTTACTAGGAATATAAACAGGATCTACGTCTTTTCTGCTTTTCATTTTCCTCAAAGTTCTCTTAACTTTGATTTTCCTAATATTTAAACAATAGCAATATGATATATCTTGAACTAATTAATTTGCTTTTGTATTAGAAATTACTATGTTGTTCTCCTTAAACAGCTTCTGAAAATAACTCAAACTTCCCTTAATATCCTTTCTTTTACTAATACTTTTCAACCTTCACTTGTAGTATATAATATTAGCTAGGTCTCTATTCCTTTTCCTACTCTGAGCAAGTTTTTTAAAAAAAATCCCTCCTTAGTTTGTTACCTCTTCTACAAATAATCATAATCCTAGATTTAGCTTTATAAATGCTTTTGAGCATTGTTCTTGCAAATTTATATCCCTAAAAGTTTTTTTTTTATTTCTACACTTTTGCCGAGTTTTATAGGAAATCATTTTTCCCTACTTATCTTGGACCTTCATGTTCCCTCAGCAACCTTCTTTCAAAGTCCATCTATCCACCTTTAGGAACTCCTAAAAAGGAAAACCTACAACATTTGAGTTATAATGAAGCAGAAATTAATCCGGTCACTCAACGAAGTGAATGCCTGCTGTGTCTTCTCCTTAATGGTCATTTCTCTCCTAGGATGGACTTTTGGCTAGGGATTCTGCTGGTAATGATGGATAATTCAAGATGTTGGCATTCGTCCAGTCCATTACTATAGTCTCTAGTAAGCTCGTAACTTGCAGGCAAAGCTATCCTTTCCCGTCTTTCTAGGGTCTACATGATTGTTTTATCGTCCATCGTGTAACTGGAGCAATCTCCTTTTGTAGTTGGGAATTGTTTCCTTAATTATCTTTAATATCTCAGGAAAAAAAAAAGGACCTTACAATAAACAACAAGAAAAAAGCATATAGGACCTTAACGCTTTACAAAATTAAGGTAAAACTAAGATTCACCATCGAAGTTGAAGCCTTTATCATCCAAAAGTAAAACTTACATGCCCCTGGTGCATCTTCAATCCCCTGTCCTCCACTCTGCAATTCCCATCTATAAGCAGAGTCTTGATCGGAACCTAAAACACACAAAAAGAAAAGAAATCATTAAGAAAAATTTAAAAGAGTCTCACGAGTAAAATTCAGCTTTTTCATCTCCGAAAACCGGCGACGTGTCCGCATAGGACACAAATCAGGCATAGCATCGTGTCGCCGTGTCAGCTCAACATAACACGAAATTCTCCAAATTGACTTCAATTTCGAGTCTTCGACGTACAATAAAATTATAAAAGTGAAGGAAAAAAAAACAGCAGCAGAGAGATCTCTACTCACCATGTTGTCCTGAGGCTTTCTCTTGTAGTAAGCGAGAACCCTGGTCTCCAGCACGAAGTACCGCATGTGAATGAACGACCTGCCGATCTTCCTCCTCCCGTACCGGACCATCCATCCCTCGTACACCACCTTCGTCGACATCGATAAACCCCTCCCAAACCCTCACTCTCTCCAAAATTTCCAAAATTCCGCAGATCGCGACCAAAACCCACTCCAAATTCTAGGGTTTCGCAGAGATCGGTGACGATCGAGAACACCGGACCGATCAATTCGCCGGAAAAATCTGGCGGGAAAGACCGATCGGCTCCTCGAGAAAATCGCCGGTTGGAGAAGAAAGAAAACAACTGACAAAGAGAAGGACTTACTGTGCTATCGCGATTAAATGGGAGGTCTGACTACAAAAAAAAAAGTAAAATAAATAAAACTGTTTCTTCTTCAGTCTTTTCTTTGCTCCCCTGCCCCCTAGACTTTTATCTATTTGCGTAGATGTTTCGTTCGTGGGGGTGAGATGTAAATAGTGGATTTGATGAGGGGTTGAGTGAGAATTTAGGACTCTGCCGGCGCTGACTGGAATGGCGGGAAGGCCAGTAGTTGTATTCGTGGGTATTTTGGACCAGTCGGACAACACGATGGGGACGCGGTTCCGGGAAGTGACGGAAATGGCACCGGAAGTCGATGGTATCTACGCTTTTTGCCACCGGATAGATTTGGTTCGCTGAAAGGGTAGAAAGGAAATTGATTCTGATATTATTTTTTTTCCATTGAAAAATTGTAATTTTAATCAAAAAAAAGAAGTCGGTGTTTGGAAAAACCAAAAAATTGAGAGGAAAAGTAAATCTTTAGAGGAAGAAAATGAATCATTGGGTTGGTGGGAGGAACCACTTTCTTTCATATTTTTTCTCCTCTTGGTAATCAAATCCCTCTCCTCCTCATTTCCTTTGGCATCCAAACAAAGGAAATGAATCAATTTTCTTTCCCAAGGCTCCAATTCAGCGAACCAAACGTGGCCTAAGATTCGCGAATCAAGGAATTTTGGCTCAAACAAACTGGTCCAACCATTAGTCGGGTCCAGGTCAAAATATTGACCGAATTTAGTAATACGTTGGATCCACTTGAATTTGATCCGGTGACCTTCGAATTGGGTAGGATTCAATCGATGTTTGTACCGGATTTTCTATTCGACATAAGGATGTCGACTCAACTAGAGGCTTACCCTACCATTAGCCATATCTGTCACGACCCGATTCCCAAATTATTGGGCCGGGCCGAGCCATGTCCAGCCTACGCTTGATTAGAGCGTAGTAAGCTATTCTAGACAGTCAGGTAATAATGATAAATGTGCTAATAATTAAGATAGTTTAAGAATGATCACAACACAGCTTCTATATAGATGAAAAACCACTAAGTTTGATAATAATACAAACCAAAATGTAAGACTGGAGACAAGGTCCAGTTTAAAGGTACAAAACAGCGTCTGTGATAATAACCCAACACTAAGTCAAACTAAGCAGCTAAGCAGGATTCCCTGCTGGAATATCCTCAACTGGAGCTCCATAGTACGGGTCACAAAGCATTTCTTCCTCGGTCAAAATACCTACAACGTTATCCTGTCAGGACGGGAGCAAGTACAACCTCTACTACTAAAGTACTGAATGTATAATGCAAGAGATGTACAACAGGAACATGGTATGATAAGACTGAAAAATAGACATACTGGAATCAGGGTAAATCATATAAAGCGGAAAATCATGGTATATCTTGATTATCATTTTAAGACACTCTTGTCAATTGTGGCATGTGTACATTATGTATTAAAACTGGAGCAGGTATGAGATCGGTCAATAGGTGCTATGCTAGTTTACTGCAATGTACGTATGTACATTCCACAAGTCCAGAAACTACATTGTTAGTTTACTGCAATGTACGTAAGTACATTCCACAAGTCCAGAAACTACATTCTTAGTTTACTGCAATGTACGTATGTACATTCCACAAGTCCAGAAACCGCACTGCTAGTTTACTGCAATGTACGTATGTACATTCCACAAGTCCAGAAACTACACAATTAGCATACTGCAATGTAAGTGAGTACATTCCACGAGTCCAGTAACTATACTATCAACTCTCTCATAACCCAGTAATCATCATGTAAAAGATACGGAAAATAGTGTAAAGCATGGTGGGAACTGGCAATAGTATGAAACATGTTATGATTTGACTTGCTACTCCAAGGATCAGCATTCACATGGGTTGATTAACATTCTTTTATCAAAATAATAGTGTTTTTAACATGTACAATTAACAAAAGACTTACAACTGGATTAATGGTAATTTAACAAGGTTGTCACATGTACTTAACATTAAAAGACAGTAAATGAGTTTGTAGATGTACTTGCCTGGAGCAAAGCAATGCAATGACAATAAAGCTAAGATGTAGAGTGTCCTGGCACTGAAAGCATATATATACTCAGACTCTAAGTTACAAGACAATATAAATACACTAGTGATGTGAGAAGGCCAAATTGGACATTGGCTAGGTGAACTTAGCCTAGGGGTTCAAATTGAAGTGATTTGGCATCTAAACTAACACATGGGTCTCCCATATTAAGGCTGGTTAGCAATCCAAATACTAGAAATACACAAAAATCACAAGTCATGACTTAGTCATAATTATTGGTAAAATAAACATTCTGTGCACTGTGTTCTAACAATTTTAGAAAATACTAGAAATCTCCAATAAATGCAGAATAATATACTGACAGAAACCTTGTTAATTATAGGAACTTATTATAATTTTTCTGGGATTTATTACCCAACAGAAGTATTTTATAAAAATCAGTTTTCATAAATATACAGAAAGTGAGTTCTGGTTTCATATGCCAAACTAGGGGCAAAACAGTAAATTAAATACTACAAAAATTATACTAAATTAGCCAACTTAACAAAGTATCTAAAAACTATTTTTCCATAATTTTAGCAGTACTCTAAGTATTTTTTAGAAAATCAAAAACAGTAATGCACACAATAATTAATTATCTGCGTATTTTGTCCATGTATATAATTTGAACCAAAGTTCAAATACAGGACCCAAGGCCATGAATCAAGTCCAATATGACTTGTACAGGTCTTGAATATGTGAAAACACATTTGAGTCCAAATACCCATGCTAGGCTTGGACATCAAATGGTTGCAGTAATTTAAATACAGTAAAATATAATTTGGTAAAAATACAAAATAATTATTAATATTTTAATAGGGCAAAGTTATGCATAGTAGTTGCAAAAGTATGACAACTTATTTTATAAAGATATTTTACACTAAGTAAAGTAAAACATATATATAAAAGTACATCTACAATATTTATATTTATACATAAATATATAGATATTGATATCAAGGATATATATACATCCATATATTAAAAGTTACATATATATATATAATGAAACATTTAATTATAAAGTGTATAATAATGTATATATACATATGAAAACATATATATACATAATTTACTAACTATAAAAATATATACAAGAAAATATATACATATATACATATATGTATATAAATACATATAAATATATATATAAAAGTTTACTAATTATAAAATTATATACATATAATATACTGTCAAAATACAGTATATAAAATATATATATATATATATACTAATATATATATATATATATATACACATATATATATATAAATATATATATAGAAAATAGAAAAAGGAAAAAGGAAAAGAAAAAGAAAAACAAAAACAAACACAGCAGGGGGGCTTGAACTCAGGCCAGCAGGGGGGGGGGTTTAAACACTGCGCGCTGGCCAGTGGGCCAGCGGCCCGCTTTGTTAGGAATAGGGTTTCAGTTAACTATAAGTTAGATTTTAAGTTAATGGGTTTTAACCCGTTAGCACAAAACCAAACCCGTTCTCTAAATAACAGTTCGCTCGTGTCCATACAGTCCAGGACACGAGAATATGAAATCTGACACCGTGTCGACGTGTCCATGCACTGCACGACACGCACGACACGATCCACGCGTGTCCACACTTACCACTAGGTTCGTCTAGGCTGGGCGAGTCTGTGTCCGTGTATACGAGTCGAGATTCGACACGAGGACGAAGTGATACGTACGTGTCCGAGCTCGACTTGCTGTCGAGAGGGCGATCAGGCGGGGGAGGCGTCGGCGTCGTGGCGGAGCGGTGGCGCTGAGTTCGCCTCGTCGAGACGAAGGTGATGGTGGTGGTGGATGACGACGACTGTGGCTGTGGAGGCTAGACTGGGGCTCGCCGGAGTTGGGTGGTGGTGGATCTGGGAGTGGGAAATTACGGCGGAGCTGGGGCTGTGGTCAGTCGAGGTGGTGATGGTCTGGTCGGGGAAGGAGTGGGGGTCTTTTTATAGGGGGAGTTGAGGCGGTGGGCGGTGGTTAGGGTTAGGGTTACGGCCGGATTAGGGTTAGGGTTAGGGTTAGGGGAAGGCGGTGGGGGAGATGAGGGGTTTTGCAAAAACACCCTCGGGAATTAGGGATTTGCACATGAGCCTAATTCCACAGTTCAATGCGAATACCCGATTTGCATAAACCCTCCCGCGGTTAGATTTGCAAATTAAATTTGCAAATCACAAATCTAAAATTGCAAACTGACTTAGGAACAATTAGTTTTATTACAAAACCCAATTATAACAATTTAACTAATTGCAAACCTAATTTAAAACAATTTATAAAATTGCAAAAAGGTATTTCATGTATTTAAAACCATTTAAAAATCATTTAAAAATACAGGAAAAATTCCTAATAATTATTATAAAATATTTTAATACTAAAATAATCATTAATGGCCAATTTAATACTGATTAACAAAAATTTTGAAAAACTGGGGCTGACAAATCTTCCCTCCTTGAAAAATTTCGTCCTCGAAATTTACAAGAACTGAAGACACGCAAGGTATCTAACGTTTTAAAAATAATTACAGCGATGACTAAGGCTATCTCCTAATGATGGAACGTCTATAAAACAGGTCTACTGGTCAATGGCTTGGTCTCATGGGTACAGCTACTAAATGATGGTTTGGCATGAGTCTAGTGATAGGTAACTTAATGAGGCACTAGAATCAAACAGTCATATGCAAATAAATCCAACCTGTGGCACCGTCTGTCAAGTATTCTGGCTCTGGCTCTGGGCCCTGCACTGGTACTGCTGCCTGGATGGCTAAAGGGTATGCTCTCCCTGAAGGTCCTCTGGTAAATGGCTTCGCCTTCGGGCACTCCCGAATCATATGGGTGGAAGACCCGCAAGCAAGACACTGGCTCAATTTCTTCCTACAGATGGAGACATCGTGCCCTGACTTTTTACAGAAGGCACAAGAGACCCACTTCTGCTGCTGGTGTCCCGGATCTCGGGCAAATGATAACTGATGCTGAGGATGAGCTGGTGGAGAATAGGCCTGCTGGTGCTGGGTAGTCGTCCTCTGCTGGAAAGTCTGGCGCTTGGACGGCCCGTCATGATGTGTGGTAGCTGGCCTCTTGCAAGACAAAAGACGCTCCTCGATACCTCGGGCTCTCTCCAGTAGCTGGTAGTAGTCTGTGATCCCGTTGGCCACTAGTAAGATGCTAATGTCCGGGACAAGACCATGGCAGAATCTGCGAGCCATCTCCTCCGGGTCGGCTACTAAGCTCGGGGCAAAACGACTGAGTCTGCTAAACTCACCTGCGTACTCATCGACTGTACGGCTCCCCTGTTGCAGGTTCTAGAATTGCAATCCCATGGCAACTCTAGCGGTGGTGGAGAAGAACTTCCTCTTGAACTGGATCTTGAATTGCTTCCAGTTTCCTCTGCCGCCAATGAACATCGTCTCATTTCTGAACCAGACCCCTGCCAGGTCTGCTAACAAAAATCCTGCTGCCTCGACCCAAAGATCGTCAGGTAATCTAGCCCCTATGAGCTTCCTCTCTACGGAATCTAACCAGTCATCAGCTACAACTATGCCTTCCGTTCCAAGAAACTCCTTCGGTTTTAGGTTCATAAAACTCTTGATACTACCTAGCCTCAATTGATGTTCTATAGGTTGCGAGACGGGGGTATGCTGAGTATTCAGGAGCCCCTGGATCAAAGCCAGTAATTGGGTTCCGTCAAGGGAAACAATAGTCTGGGGAGGTATGATAGGAGGTGGGGGTGGAGGCATCTGGGTCTGCGGGGTAGGAGGTGGTGGAGGTATACCGTCACCTGAGGTGGCGGAATCGGGAGAGTGTGTAGGGTCCATCTATTTAAAAAAGACAAAGGAATTATAAGAATAAAGCAAGCAGTCATAAGCAAACAATTTAGTTACACTACCGGTCCTACGCTGTGATGAGTTTTCCTATGTTGCAATCCTAAAATTCCTCTAGGTGTTCTAGATGTCGTTCCTAGTGTTATCTAGTTATCCTTAATTTCTGCAGGCGTGCTTGGTACAGTAACGTAACCAAACAACTTTAGTCAGGACCTTGCATGGGCCGCCAAAAAAAACATGTCACGACCCGATTCCCAAATTATTGGGCCGGGCCGAGCCATGTCCAGCCTACGCTTGATTAGAGCGTAGTAAGCTGTTCTAGACAGTCAGGTAATAATGATAAATGTGCTAATAATTAAGATAGTTTAAGAATGATCACAACACAGCTTCTATATAGATGAAAAACTACTAAGTTTGATAATAATACAAACCAAAATGTAAGACTGGAGACAAGGTCCAGTTTAAAGGTACAAAACAGCGTCTGTGATAATAACCCAACACTAAGTCAAACTAAGCAGCTAAGCAGGATTCCCTGCTGGAATATCCTCAACTGGAGCTCCATAGTACGGGTCACAAAGCATTTCTTCCTCGGTCAAAATACCTACAACGTTATCCTGTCAGGACGGGAGCAAGTACAACCTCTACTACTAAAGTACTGAATGTATAATGCAAGAGATGTACAACAGGAACATGTTATGATAAGACTGAAAAATAGACATACTGGAATCAGGGTAAATCATATAAAGCGGAAAATTATGGTATATCTTGATTATCATTTTAAGACACTCTTGTCAATTGTGGCATGTGTACATTATGTATTAAAACTGGAGCAGGTATGAGATCGGTCAATAGGTGCTATGCTAGTTTACTGCAATGTACGTATGTACATTCTACAAGTCCAGAAACTATATTGTTAGTTTACTGCAATGTACGTAAGTACATTCCATAAGTCCAGAAACTACATTCTTAGTTTACTGCAATGTACGTATGTACATTCCACAAGTCCAGAAACCGCACTGCTAGTTTACTGCAATGTACGTATGTACATTCCACAAGTCCAGAAACTACACAATTAGCATACTGCAATGTAAGTGAGTACATTCCACGAGTCCAGTAACTATACTATCAACTCTCTCATAACCCAGTAATCATCATGTAAAAGATAAGGGAAATAGTGTAAAGCATGGTGGGAACTGGCAATAGTATGAAACATGTTATGATTTGACTTGCTACTCCAAGGATCAGCATTCACATGGGTTGATTAACATTCTTTTATCAAAATAACAGTGTTTTTAACATGTACAATTAACAAAAGACTTACAACTGGATTAATGGTAATTTAACAAGGTTGTCATATGTACTTAACATTAAAAGACAGTAAATGAGTTTGTAGATGTACTTGCCTGGAGCAAAGCAATGCAATGACAATAAAGCTAAGATGTAGAGTGTCCTGGCACTGAAAGCATATATATACTCAGACTCTAAGTTACAAGACAATATAAATACACTAGTGATGTGAGAAGGCCAAATTGGACATTGGCTAGGTGAACTTAGCCTAGGGGTTCAAATTGAAGTGATTTGGCATCTAAACTAACACATGGGTCTCCCATATTAAGGCTGGTTAGCAATCCAAATACTAGAAATACACAAAAATCACAAGTCATGACTTAGTCATAATTATTGGTAAAATAAACATTCTGTGCACTGTGTTCTAACAATTTTAGAAAATACTAGAAATCTCCAATAAATGCAGAATAATATACTGACAGAAACCTTGTTAATTATAGGAATTTATTATAATTTTTCTGGGATTTATTACCCAACAGAAGTATTTTATAAAAATCAGTTTTCATAAATATACAGAAAGTGAGTTCTGGTTTCATATGCCAAACTAGGGGCAAAACAGTAAATTAAATACTACAAAAATTATACTAAATTAGCCAACTTAACAAAGTATCTAAAAACTATTTTTCCATAATTTTAGCAGTACTCTAAGTATTTTTTAGAAAATCAAAAACAGTAATGCACACAATAATTAATTATCTGCGTATTTTGTCCATGTATATAATTTGAACCAAAGTTCAAATACAGGACCCAAGGCCATGAATCAAGTCCAATATGACTTGTACAGGTCTTGAATATGTGAAAACACATTTGAGCCCAAATACCCATGCTAGGCTTGGACATCAAATGGTTGCAGTAATTTAAATACAGTAAAATATAATTTGGTAAAAATACAAAATAATTATTAATATTTTAATAGGGCAAAGTTATGCATAGTAGTTGCAAAAGTATGACAACTTATTTTATAAAGATATTTTACACTAAGTAAAGTAAAACATATATATAAAAGTACATCTACAATATTTATATTTATACATAAATATATAGATATTGATATCAAGGATATATATACATCCATATATTAAAAGTTACATATATATATATATATATAATGAAACATTTAATTATAAAGTGTATAATAATGTATATATACATATGAAAACATATATATACATAATTTACTAACTATAAAAATATATACAAGAAAATATATACATATATACATATATGTATATAAATACATATAAATATATATATAAAAGTTTACTAATTATAAAATTATATATACATATAATATACTGTCAAAATACAGTATATAAAATATATATATATACTAATATATATATATATATACACATATATATATAAATATATATATAGAAAATAGAAAAAGGAAAAAGGAAAAGAAAAACAAAAACAAAAACAAACACAGCAGGGGGGGCTCGAACTCAGGCCAGCGGGGGGGGGGGGGGGGGTTTAAAACACTGCGCGCTGGCCAGTGGGCCAGCGGCCCGCTTTGTTAGGAATAGGGTTTCAGTTAACTATAAGTTAGATTTTAAGTTAATGGGTTTTAACCCGTTAGCACAAAACCAAACCCGTTCTCTAAATAACAGTTCGCTCGTGTCCATACAGTCCAGGACACGAGAATATGAAATCTGACACCGTGTCGACGTGTCCATGCACTGCACGACACGCACGACACGATCCACGCGTGTCCATACTTACCACTAGGTTCGTCTAGGCTGGGCGAGTCTGTGTCCGTGTATACGAGTCGAGATTCGACACGAGGACGAAGTGATACGTACGTGTCCGAGCTCGACTTGCTGTCGAGAGGGCGATCAGGCGGGGGAGGCATCGGCGTCGTGGCGGAGCGGTGGCTCTGAGTTCGCCTCGTCGAGACGAAGGTGATGGTGGTGGTGGATGACGACGACTGTGGCTGTGGAGGCTAGACTGGGGCTCGCCGGAGTTGGGTGGTGGTGGATCTGGGAGTGGGAAATTACGGCGGAGCTGGGGCTGTGGTCAGTCGAGGTGGTGATGGTCTGGTCGGGGAAGGAGTGGGGGTCTTTTTATAGGGGGAGTTGAGGCGGTGGGAGGTGGTTAGGGTTAGGGTTACGGCCGGATTAGGGTTAGGGTTAGGGTTAGGGGAAGGCGGTGGGGGAGATGAGGGGTTTTGCAAAAACACCCTCGGGAATTAGGGATTTGCACATGAGCCTAATTCCACAGTTCAATGCGAATACCCGATTTGCATAAACCCTCCCGCGGTTAGATTTGCAAATTAAATTTGCAAATCACAAATCTAAAATTGCAAACTGACTTAGGAACAATTAGTTTTATTACAAAACCCAATTATAACAATTTAACTAATTGCAAACCTAATTTAAAATAATTTATAAAATTGCAAAACGGTATTTCATGTATTTAAAACCATTTAAAAATCATTTAAAAATACAGGAAAAATTCCTAATAATTATTATAAAATATTTTAATACTAAAATAATCATTAATGGCCAATTTAATACTGATTAACAAAAATTTTGAAAAACTGGGGCTGACAAATCTTTCCTCCTTGAAAAATTTCGTCCTCGAAATTTACAAGAACTGAAGACACGCAAGGTATCTAACGTTTTAAAAATAATTACAGCGATGACTAAGGCTATCTCCTAATGATGGAACGTCTATAAAACAGGTCTACTGGTCAATGGCTTGGTCTCATGGGTACAGCTACTAAATGATGGTTTGGCATGAGTCTAGTGATAGGTAACTTAATGAGGCACTAGAATCAAACAGTCATATGCAAATAAATCCAACCTGTGGCACCGTCTGTCAAGTATTCTGGCTCTGGCTCTGGGCCCTGCACTGGTACTGCTGCCTGGATGGCTAAAGGGTATGCTCTCCCTGAAGGTCCTCTGGTAAATGGCTTCGCCTTCGGGCACTCCCGAATCATATGGGTGGAAGACCCGCAAGCAAGACACTGGCTCAATTTCTTCCTACAGATGGAGACATCGTGCCCTGGCTTTTTACAGAAGGCACAAGAAACCCACTTCTGCTGCTGGTGTCCCGGATCTCGGGCAAATGATAACTGATGCTGAGGATGAGCTGGTGGAGAATAGGCCTGCTGGTGCTGGGTAGTCGTCCTCTGCTGGAAAGTCTGGCGCTTGGACGGCCCGTCATGATGTGTGGTAGCTGGCCTCTTGCAAGACAAAAGACGCTCCTCGATACCTCGGGCTCTCTCCAGTAGCTGGTAGTAGTCTGTGATCCCGTTGGCCACTAGTAAGATGCTAATGTCCGGGACAAGACCATGGCAGAATCTGCGAGCCATCTCCTCCGGATCGGCTACTAAGCTCGGGGCAAAACGACTGAGTCTGCTAAACTCACCTGCGTACTCATCGACTGTACGGCTCTCCTGTTGCAGGTTCTGGAATTGCAATCCCATGGCAACTCTAGCGGTGGTGGAGAAGAACTTCCTCTTGAACTGGATCTTGAATTGCTTCCAGTTTCCTCTGCCGCCAATGAACATCGTCTCATTTCTGAACCAGACCCCTGCCAGGTCTGCTAACAAAAATCCTGCTGCCTCGACCCAAAGATCGTCAGGTAATCTAGCCCCTATGAGCTTCCTCTCTACGGAATCTAACCAGTCATCAGCTACAACTATGCCTTCCGTTCCAAGAAACTCCTTCGGTTTTAGGTTCATAAAACTCTTGATACTACCTAGCCTCAATTGATGTTCTATAGGTTGCGAGACGGGGGTATGCTGAGTATTCAGGAGCCCCTGGATCAAAGCCAGTAATTGGGTTCCGTCAAGGGAAACAATAGTCTGGGGAGGTATGATAGGAGGTGGGGGTGGAGGCATCTGGGTCTGCGGGGTAGGAGGTGGTGGAGGTATACCGTCACCTGAGGTGGCGGAATCGGGAGAGTGTGTAGGGTCCATCTATTTAAAAAAGACAAAGGAATTATAAGAATAAAGCAAGCAGTCATAAGCAAACAATTTAGTTACACTACCGGTCCTACGCTGTGATGAGTTTTCCTATGTTGCAATCCTAAAATTCCTCTAGGTGTTCTAGATGTCGTTCCTAGTGTTATCTAGTTATCCTTAATTTCTGCAGGCGTGCTTGGTACAGTAACGTAACCAAACAACTTTAGTCAGGACCTTGCATGGGCCGCCAAAAAAAATATGTCACGACCCGATTCCCAAATTATTGGGCCGGGCCGAGCCATGTCCAGCCTACGCTTGATTAGAGCGTAGTAAGCTGTTCTAGACAGTCAGGTAATAATGATAAATGTGCTAATAATTAAGATAGTTTAAGAATGATCACAACACAGCTTCTATATAGATGAAAAACCACTAAGTTTGATAATAATACAAACCAAAATGTAAGACTGGAGACAAGGTCCAGTTTAAAGGTACAAAACAGCGTCTGTGATAATAACCCAACACTAAGTCAAACTAAGCAGCTAAGCAGGATTCCCTGCTGGAATATCCTCAACTGGAGCTCCATAGTACGGGTCACAAAGCATTTCTTCCTCGGTCAAAATACCTACAACGTTATCCTGTCAGGACGGGAGCAAGTACAACCTCTACTACTAAAGTACTGAATGTATAATGCAAGAGATGTACAACAGGAACATGTTATGATAAGACTGAAAAATAGACATACTGGAATCAGGGTAAATCATATAAAGCGGAAAATTATGGTATATCTTGATTATCATTTTAAGACACTCTTGTCAATTGTGGCATGTGTACATTATGTATTAAAACTGGAGCAGGTATGAGATCGGTCAATAGGTGCTATGCTAGTTTACTGCAATGTACGTATGTACATTCTACAAGTCCAGAAACTACATTGTTAGTTTACTGCAATGTACGTAAGTACATTCCACAAGTCCAGAAACTACATTCTTAGTTTACTGCAATGTACGTATGTACATTCCATAAGTCCAGAAACCGCACTGCTAGTTTACTGCAATGTACGTATGTACATTCCACAAGTTCAGAAACTATACAATTAGCATACTGCAATGTAAGTGAGTACATTCCACGAGTCCAGTAACTATACTATCAACTCTCTCATAACCCAGTAATCATCATGTAAAAGATACGGGAAATAGTGTAAAGCATGGTGGGAACTGGCAATAGTATGAAACATGTTATGATTTGACTTGCTACTCCAAGGATCAGCATTCACATGGGTTGATTAACATTCTTTTATCAAAATAACAGTGTTTTTAACATGTACAATTAACAAAAGACTTACAACTGGATTAATGGTAATTTAACAAGGTTATCACATGTACTTAACATTAAAAGACAGTAAATGAGTTTGTAGATGTACTTGCCTGGAGCAAAGCAATGCAATGACAATAAAGCTAAGATGTAGAGTGTCCTGGCACTGAAAGCATATATATACTCAGACTCTAAGTTACAAGACAATATAAATACACTAGTGATGTGAGAAGGCCAAATTGGACATTGGCTAGGTGAACTTAGCCTAGGGGTTCAAATTGAAGTGATTTGGCATCTAAACTAACACATGGGTCTCCCATATTAAGGCTGGTTAGCAATCCAAATACTAGAAATACACAAAAATCACAAGTCATGACTTAGTCATAATTATTGGTAAAATAAACATTCTGTGCACTGTGTTCTAACAATTTTAGAAAATACTAGAAATCTCCAATAAATGCAGAATAATATACTGACAGAAACCTTGTTAATTATAGGAACTTATTATAATTTTTCTGGGATTTATTACCCAACAGAAGTATTTTATAAAAATCAGTTTTCATAAATATACAGAAAGTGAGTTCTGGTTTCATATGCCAAACTAGGGGCAAAACAGTAAATTAAATACTACAAAAATTATACTAAATTAGCCAACTTAACAAAGTATCTAAAAACTATTTTTCCATAATTTTAGCAGTACTCTAAGTATTTTTTAGAAAATCAAAAACAGTAATGCACACAATAATTAATTATCTGCGTATTTTGTCCATGTATATAATTTGAACCAAAGTTCAAATACAGGACCAAAGGCCATGAATCAAGTCCAATATGACTTGTACAGGTCTTGAATATGTGAAAACACATTTGAGCCCAAATACCCATGCTAGGCTTGGACATCAAATGGTTGCAGTAATTTAAATACAGTAAAATATAATTTGGTAAAAATACAAAATAATTATTAATATTTTAATAGGGCAAAGTTATGCATAGTAGTTGCAAAAGTATGACAACTTATTTTATAAAGATATTTTACACTAAGTAAAGTAAAACATATATATAAAAGTACATCTACAATATTTATATTTATACATAAATATATAGATATTGATATCAAGGATATATATACATCCATATATTAAAAGTTACATATATATATATAATGAAACATTTAATTATAAAGTGTATAATAATGTATATATACATATGAAAACATATATATACATAATTTACTAACTATAAAAATATATACAAGAAAATATATACATATATACATATATGTATATAAATACATATAAAAATATATATAAAAGTTTACTAATTATAAAATTATATATACATATAATATACTGTCAAAATACAGTATATAAAATATATATATATACTAATATATATATATATATATACACATATATATATAAATATATATATAGAAAATAGAAAAAGGAAAAAGGAAAAGAAAAAGAAAAACAAAAACAAACACAGCAGGGGGGCTCGAACTCAGGCCAGCGGGGGAGGGGGGGGTTTAAACACTGTGCGCTGGCCAGTGGGCCAGCGGCTCGCTTTGTTAGGAATAGGGTTTCAGTTAACTATAAGTTAGATTTTAAGTTAATGGGTTTTAACCCGTTAGCACAAAACCAAACCCGTTCTCTAAATAACAGTTCGCTCGTGTCCATACAGTCCAGGACACGAGAATATGAAATCTGACACCGTGTCGACGTGTCCATGCACTGCACGACACGTACGACACGATCCACGCGTGTCCACACTTACCACTAGGTTCGTCTAGGCTGGGCGAGTCTGTGTCCGTGTATACGAGTCGAGATTCGACACGAGGACGAAGTGATACGTACGTGTCCGAGCTCGACTTGCTGTCGAGAGGGCGATCAGGCGGGGGAGGCGTCGGCGTCGTGGCGGAGCGGTGGCGCTGAGTTCGCCTCGTCGAGACGAAGGTGATGGTGGTGGTGGATGACGACGACTGTGGCTGTAGAGGCTAGACTGGGGCTCGCCGGAGTTGGGTGGTGGTGGATCTGGGAGTGGGAAATTACGGCGAAGCTGGGGCTGTGGTCAGTCGAGGTGGTGATGGTCTGGTCGGGGAAGGAGTGGGGGTCTTTTTATAGGGGGAGTTGAGGCGGTGGGCGGTGGTTAGGGTTAGGGTTACGGCCGGATTAGGGTTAGGGTTAGGGTTAGGGGAAGGCGGTGGGGGAGATGAGGGGTTTTGCAAAAACACCCTCGGGAATTAGGGATTTGCATATGAGCCTAATTCCACAGTTCAATGCGAATACCCGATTTGCATAAACCCTCCCGCGGTTAGATTTGCAAATTAAATTTGCAAATCACAAATCTAAAATTGCAAACTGACTTAGGAACAATTAGTTTTATTACAAAACCCAATTATAACAATTTAACTAATTGCAAACCTAATTTAAAACAATTTATAAAATTGCAAAAAGGTATTTCATGTATTTAAAACCATTTAAAAATCATTTAAAAATACAGGAAAAATTCCTAATAATTATTATAAAATATTTTAATACTAAAATAATCATTAATGGCCAATTTAATACTGATTAACAAAAATTTTGAAAAACTGGGGCTGACAATATCCATAATTGACCCTCATCGGTCGTTACATTATTGTTTTCCTCTTTCTAGTACCCTCTTATCATGTTAAAGTTTCTGCTACTGTACTAAAACTACCAGAACTCCAAAGTCACTGATGATTGAGGTTATTGGTTTATGTTGTCCTCCAACATCCATTTTGGATTGAGAATGGAATTCATTCAATATTATGTTCTAAATTTTCCTAAATGCATGCTAGTGAGATTTTAACATGTATTACTTTGATACCATGTTGAGTCCACCTAATTGTATCAAAACTCTAGTTTTTTTAGTGAGGTTGGAGGGTATTTATTTTTCTAACATAAAAAATTGTAATCTACTTTAGTGACACCCGTATTTTCATTTTTCTTCTTACGAAGCCTCCTTGTGCCTCTTGTAATACCTCGCTCTGCATCTGCTATAGCAATGAATATCTTCTTATAACATCGTATTTCGGGTTACGAGATTTAAAGGATGGTAATTTTATATGCCGATAACTTACCATATATCTTTATGCTATGTTTGGGATTCACTACAAGAAAAATGACGATTCTTGACGGTTTATAAGTTAATGATCGTGAAAAACCGTTAAGAAAATGGCTTATCTTGACGGATTTAGCTTTACGTCAAGAAATGCCTTATTTTATGTTAATTTAGCAATCTTACAGCATAATAGTTGACGGTTTTAGAGGATCCGTCAAGAAATAAAATAAATATTATTTTATTTAATGACGATTCGGTAATAACCGTCAAGTATTACATATGTTGAAAATTTTTCAAAAAATTTCAACTGCCATTATAGTAAATTTATCAAACTTTTGATATTTGTTGACGGTCGATTTCTTAATTTAACTGAAGAATCAGCTACCAAAACTTCCAATCTCCCTCTCCACTTTCGATTTCCCTCGCAGAAAACCCTCTCTTCCTCGAGAGCCCTCTCATCTTCCTCGAGAAAATCCATCCCTCTCAAGAAAACCTACTCCCTCAGCAAAACCCTCTCCTTCACCACTCTACTCGCCCTCGACCCAGCTCCTTTTCTTCACTGTCGATACCCGACCCATCTCTTCCCCTTAGCCGACTCGGAATCCCTAGCCCTAATCCGACTTCTGATCGGATTTGGAAGGCTTCGAACTCTATATAACGAACCCTAGCCCTAATCCGACTTTTGATCGGATTTGGAAGGCTTCGAACTCTATATAACGAACCCTAGCCCCTCTTTATCTCAAACCCTAAATCTGAGTTTTTTCCCAAATCCCTTGCCCTAACCCTAGCTCGTGAGGAAATCAGAGAATCGGTGAAAAACCGAAGGCACGTGCGAGGCAACCTTGCTTCCTACGCCGGTGACCGTCCGCGACGCAAGGGTTCGAGACGCTGCTCATCTTCTTCGGGCACGAGAAAGGTATATTTCCGTCCCGTGTCCCTTCATTTTGGCTTTAGGTGGTGTGTCGATGATGACACGATCCCGTGTCCCCCAAAATTGGGATAGACGAATTTGACTTCATGTCTAGTTATTGATTTCATGTTTTGGTTTGGGTTCGATGCGTCGGTGCTCGGTTTTGTTACTGCGTTGAATTTAAAAAAAGAGAGTTGGGAACAGTTAAATACTTGTTTCTCCAAGTTTAGTTTTCTCTAGAAAAACAATTTGTTTTCTTTCTTAAGAGTCATTCACTTTAGTGCAGCAAACAAGTGCACTGCTGCTGCACAAACAAAAATTCTGAGCAACAAACTGCTGCTGCATATGCTTGCAAGCAGTTTCCAACTGTTGTTGCTGTGGTGTACACAGGATTGCGCTGATGCCATCCAAGGCAGGAAATGCCTGTTGTGCACTACACAGATGATTTTCTCCCTCCTGTGATAGCTATAGAGAAGTGAATGTCACTACAAATACATATTTGTTGATGTCTGTAGAGATTGACTACTTGGCCTTCATTTTTTTTTCCTTTTTTTTCAAATAACATACAAAGTAGGCTTCAGAGAAATGAAGCAAAGAAAAAGAAAACACAAGCTCATGCTGTTTAACATAAAAGAGAACATGAAAGTTGAAATCTCAAAAAAGGAATTAATTCTAACTCCCACATTATGCAAAGCAAAGATATTGAAATACTATTAATTCTAATCTCAAAAAAGGAATTAATTCTAACTCCCACATAAAAGAGAACATGAAAGTTAGAATATAGTATAAAACAAATTACATAGGAACTACTAGATAAAGATATTGAAATACTATTAGATAAAGATACCGAGTCGATCAGAATATAGAGAGTTGTGGTTGAAATTCATTTTCTGCATGCTTGTACATGATAGAATTGAAGTGATTAGTATGTCTACCATTTCTTTTTAATTAACAGGTTCTTTAATTATTTTGTTTATGCTTCTCGCATAGAAATTTGATATTTGTCTTCCTATTTCAATAGCTATTTTACATAACAGTTTCTTATGTTTTTTCAGATTCCATTATATCCGGCTGTATTTTTTCAGAATGAAACTGACAGAGAAGGTTTCAGCTTTGTTTTGTACTTCAAGCTCTCTGAGAGTTACTTGAAGGAACTTCCACCCTATTTTGTGGAAAATGTTAGATAAGATAGCTTAATGTGAATCCAACTTATAGTTCCTTTTCATATATTTGTTAAGAGTTGTTAGATTAGTTAGTAGTTAGAGTCGCTATTTTGTATCTCTATACTTAGAACCTTGTCTGCTCCTACTGTCCCACCTTTTCATAATTTCCTAAATCCTATTTCTCTATTTTTCTCGTTCCGTCAAATGCTAGTCATATCCATTTAATGATTTTTTTATCAGTTTTTTGTTGTGTTCGATTTTATGTTAGCTAAGAAAGTTGTTCTTTTTTTGTATAGAGGTTAATTAATGATGAAGTAGAAAAAGTCAAAAGCTTTCCTATGGAAGCAACCGTTCCATTCAGAGAAAGGCTGAAAATTCTTGGTCGTATAGCAAATGTTGAGGATCTTCCGTTAAATGCAGCAGAAAAAGCACTTATGCATAAGTACAACGAAAAGCCTGTGCTATCTCGTCCTCAGCATGAATTCTATACTGTAAGTTTGTGTTTATTTTGTGACTTCCGTATAAGATTTTAGTTTTAGTCTCAACAAATAAGTTTATTTTTGGATCCATATGTTGATAATCAGTTTTCTAATTTTTTATTTCCAAACCTTGCATAAGGGGTTTCTCAAGGATGCTGCAATACAAATGGAGTTCACAAGTAATTATTAAGAATTGTATGAATGCTAATTACATAACACAGTAAGGCATGGTAGCTATGCAATGTAACTATAGGGTAAGTTCAGGGCTGGTAGGAAAATTTGTAAATTTCAACAAACTCCCGAGCTGCTACCACTGCTCTTTCACTATTGCATTTAGACTTCTTTTGGTTGCTATGTTACAATTTTTAAGGTAAATATTGGCGTAGACCTATATTTCTACCTGCCTTCAGATCAGTCTTTTCAAGAGTCGAAAGAAAGTAGCCATTACCTATCGAACTTAGTTGATACTTCAAACCAAGCCTATCATATATGCTTACACTCCAGAATGTACAAACTATGTCATAGATCATGTTATGTAACAAGTTTCATTAGTAGCATGAATTTCTTATTATACGTATTATCATAGTTTTATTTTTCTGAGCACAAGGACAGCTCCGACTGCTGCCCCCCTAACTTGAGGCTACCCTTTTTCTATAGTACTTAACTGACAATATTATGCTCACAATGTTGAGGATCTTATATTATGGAAGTGTTACTTCATAAGGACCCATCTTGCTCATAAAGGTCAGGAAATCAATTAAGGGCATAATTTATACAGATTAAACTTGCACGGTAAGACTATAGATTCTACGGCTTGAATTTCAGAGACATGAAGTGAACAACTTGCCGTGGGATTATATATGAAAGAAACTGTACTCAGGTATCTTCATGTGTTCATTTTTTTCTTAGGTATTAACTTCACACTTTCTTGTTGGATCCTTATTTTTTCTAAAAGGATGGTTATAGATAATTACACACGGAGATGGAGCCCTAGTTGGATCTATAGATTCAACAGTGCTTCAAATTTGTTAAAGGACTTGACCAAGACAAATGCAGGAAGGCAAGTAGAGAAGCACTCTGATTTACTGCATGTGCTTCAAATTTGTTAAACATGATAATGCCCCTGTAGTCATCACTCACTTTGCTTTTGACTTGTACCTCTGAATACTATTGGAGAGAAGACAACCTCACAAGACCGCATTATTGGGGCACACTTTTTCAGGTATGTATTCATTTTTGCCAATACATAATTGAAGTACTAGATTAAGAGACGTTTTGAAATCACTAGGATGAATAGTGTTGCAGTGATTGTATTTGATGACAGAGCCTGTAGATATACTGTTTACATATGTTTTTATTATCATATATCATAGGCCTGACTTTACCGGTGGGTGTAATCTTGTTGTCTTACACTAACCCAGCTGTCACTTGTATTATTGAAGACTTGATTGCATTTCATCTTCAAGCACAATAAAGCTAAGGTCACCCTCTGATTGCTATAATAGAAAGGTTTCAAAATATTAAAACATCTATCCAGTTGGTAAGATGAGAAAAACTACATGGTAAAACTTCATTCAAACAGTTCACAATGAGACAAAGTATGCACAAGGGAAATATCAATAGTAGGTAGGTTTTGGGGAAAGCAATTTTCGACAATTTATAGAGAAATGAGAAATATGGGAGGAAGGGTTGGACACTATAATTTTGGATAATATTTTTCTCTTTATGCTTGCAGTTATAGTTTCAATACGGCTAGCCTTGCAGTTCTTCTCAAGTGATTCAAATTATCTTGAGTTCTTGTACGTGTAGC
Organism: Iris pallida; assembly: GCA_029216955.1. NCBI lineage: Eukaryota > Viridiplantae > Streptophyta > Magnoliopsida > Asparagales > Iridaceae > Iris > Iris pallida. The sequence goes on along the minus strand of JANAVB010029819.1, from coordinate 25,777,078 downwards.
AATGAAGTCAAACTGTATTGATAATTCTGTAATAGTGAGTTGATACTTTGTGTTCTTGTTCTCTCAGGAACTTGCCGAAAAATGAAGGTGTTGCATGCTGTGAATAGGGGAATGCTGTGGATATGGAGGGATGTGCTCCGATATGGTTTGCTACTTTTTTTGTTTTATTTTGTAGTGTTAGCGGATTATGTTTTGTGGTGACAAGTGATGGATGTTTGTGGTTTGGATGTTTAAGTGGTATGGAAACAACAAATGTGGATTATGTTATGGTTGACAATTGAAGAATACATGTGGTGGGATGTGTATTGGAACTTTTTGTTGTATGAACAATACAGTTTATTAATATAAAATTTGGGTTTTATAGTAATTTGATGTGTGTAGCTTCTGGATTGATATTATATGTGTTTGATTAATATTATATATGATTCTTGATGGAATTTTGGCAAGCTTCTATTAACGATACTTCAGATAGCTTCTCTTGACGGTTGTCAAACGTCAATTTTAATTCAAATCATGCTGCATAATGCCTGTAAATAAATGCTTTTCTTGAGGGCTAATAACCGTCATCTAGGCCGGAGTCAAGAAAAGTTTTTGCCTATATTGACGGTTTCTAAAAACTGCTATCTTGACGGCTAAAAACAGTCAAAAAAAGTACTTCATATGACGGCCAAAAACCGTCAAGAAAAGTCCTTCCAGCGACCGTCAAGAAAAGGGGGGGTCTTTTCTTGACTCCGGCCTAGTTGACGGATCTGCAACCATCAAGATACCCATTTCTTGACGGGGAATCACCGTCAAGAAAAGCCCTTATTCTTTTAGTGATTTCTTATCATTGTTGCTTTTGTTTATTTGTTTTCTGAAAAATAATCCCAAAAGTTGTTCGATAATAACTTACTAAAAACTAAAAAGAGAAAATTATGAAAAACTAGTTCAATATTGGAGCAATTTTTAAAAGCACGTGGGCGACTATTTCTAAAAGTAGTTTATGCTTTTGTTTTTAAAAACATCAGCAACAAAATAACTTTTGTAGCAATCTTCCACGTGATGTCAAAAGTTGACCCACAATTGAAATAGTTTTTAAAAGTTTTTTTACTATATAAATAATCTTTAGGCTAGGTTTGGATTTCTTATCATTGTTGTTTTTGCTTATTCGTTTTCTGAAAAATAATCCCAAAAGTTGTTTGATAATAACTTACTAAAAATAAAAAATTATGAATAACTAGTTCAATGTTTGAGCAATTTTTAAAAGCACGTGGGCGACTATTTCTAAAAGTAGTTTATGCTTTTGTTTTTTTTTTTAAAATCAACAACAAAATAACTTTTGTAGAAATCTTCCACGTGATGTCAAAAGTTGACCCGCAACTAAAATAGTTTTTTAAACTTTTTTTAATTGTTATTTGTGCCCCTATATGTACTTCAGCACTCTAGTAGATGGAGTGTAATGCCCTGCTCCTCTTGATGCATCGAGATGGTTCATTGGCTCGAATGCCCATGTGGACTTGAGTTAATACAGAAGATGTTTCAGATATTTGGTCGCCTGAGGCAGATTGATGTTTCCTCAGGTGGATGATTTTGATGATCCTTTGCTCCCTAACCCTCACACTAAATAAAATGGATGCTACATGTTTAGTTTCTATGCTATAAGTTCAGTTGCATGCTAATAAAAAGAGATGAACCAAGATAGATAAATAGGGTAATCTCATTATGTTAACTTGTTGTGAAATATATAAATTTCAGTAGTGGTGATATAACATGTATAGTGTACTGTTTCAGTTATTTAGTATGCATAGTATAGTTCTGTTATTTCATATTCATGTGGAGTATAGCACCGTGGTTATGTCATTTGCGAAGTAGATATGTGATACAAACAGATGAAAACATATAAGGCTTGGGACCGTTGGGTTGCCAAAGTAGAATCCCATGAAAGTAGGAAGTAATAATGATGCAATCGATGACTGAGGAAATGTGGTATGGCAGAAGAGATGTGTCGTGATTTTGAGTAAAGATGTGTATATTATGTTTCAGATTTGTACTATGCATGTGTTGTAGTTTAACTGTTCATAAGTATTGCATAATCATGGATAACTTGTGCACAATGACGTGTTTCTCAAATGGTTGTTGGGGTATCAGAACCGAATCGGCCTAAGGAAACATGGGTGTTGTAGCATTAATTTAGGGCCTTTAGTGAGGCTAGCTATCCGGACTGGAAGGATCGCCATTGTAACCACCATTCCCGAAAAATCCTATTTTGAATTTTCTATTATTTTTTAAGTTTTAGTTTGAGATTATTTTAAATAATACTGTAGGACCTAAAAATCAAGTTGCGCCCTGAACATACTAAGCAGTGATCAAGTTGCGCCCCAAAGATCAAGTTGCGCCACTGATATAAAGCTCAGAGAACAAGCTGCGCCATTGATCAGGTTGCGTCTGATATCAGACTGTTTCCAGTCTTATTGTGCCAAAATCTACGTGGCGCCTAACACTTAATGGCCATCATCACCTGACAGCACTGACGACTGACACCATAGTGAACGAGAAAAATCTCTTCGAATCCCGTAAATTATGTCGCTCAAGGAGAGTTGGTAGACAGCTATCCGGTACACTTCGTAAGTTGCGCCTAGGCGCAATCTGAATGACTTTTGCTCAAAAGCTGCCACGTGTCTAGGTGCGGCTCAATCAGGCACAGTAGACCGAAGCTCGCGCAACCTGATGAAGTTGAGACAACTTACATTCTAAAGCAAGATGACGTAGCGTACATGCCACTAATCTCTCAAGACGTGTCTACTATCCTGTACACGACCACGCACATCTCAATCACATGATGGGGTAAAGTGCATTTAAACCCCCCCTTAGATGTCACGAAAAGGCAATTAAAGACTTCCTGATTTAAAAAATCCAAAAAGTTATGAAAATGCTTAAATCATCCCCTAATCCAACTTTGCTGTTAACCGGTGTTAACACTTGGATGAAATGACCGAATTACCCCTGCGATATAAACAAAGCAGCGAACCGACGTTTCATTCTCAACTCTCTCTCTCTTCCGTCTCGCTCTCTCCCATTCTCAACTCTCTCTCCCCTGTTCCAAATCCTAAATCTCTTTGCAAACCCTAATTCTCTTTGCAAACCCTAAATCGAAGCAGCGAACCGATGTTTCATTCTCAACACTCTCGCTGTTGTTGGTTGATCAGAGTGGAGGTCGGAGCGGAGGTCGGAGTGAAGCTTCTTCCAGTATTTTCGGCTTATTAGGATATTCTCGTACTGGTACATTCGAAAATCCTAGTTTTCAGAATTTTTTTACACTTTCGAACGTAGTGCATGAATGATGTCAGTTAGAGCGGAAATTTCTAAAATTTTTGAGTAAAAAATGCATGAATGATGTCTGTTTGTAGTATATGAGTTGTTAAATTTCTGAAATTTTTGAGAAAAATGCATGAATGATGTCTGTTTATAGTATATGAGTTGTTAAATTTCTGAATTTTTTGAGAAAAAAATACATGAATGATGTCTGTTTGTAGTATATGAGTTGTTAAATTTCGTAACTTTTTGAGAAAAATGCATGAATGATGTCTGTTTGTAGTATATGAGTTGTTAAATTTTGTAATTTTTTGAAAAAAATGTCTGTTTTCATGCATGATATTTGGTGATGTTTGTAGTATATGATCCTTGTATGTACGTAGGATTAAATTAGTTGAATTTATATTAAAGTAGTTGTCTGTTGTCCCTCTCTTTGTCTATACATTGTTTAATTTATATTAAAATAGTTGAATTTATATTAAATTAGTTGACTTTCTGTTTGTCTATACATTTTTGTTTCTACATTAATTAGTTGTTTGTCTGTTTGTCTGTTTGTCTATATTAATTAGTAGTACATAGGGAACTGTCTTCTTTTAGTTATTTCATATATGTTGTTGCCTGTGTGTGTATGTGCAGAGGGATTAATGGATACCAAGTATGTTGTTCATATGTTTGTTGGGAGAGATTTTAGTGTTGATAACCAATATGTGAGGGGTATAGCATTAGAACTTAAAGAATGTGTGGACAGAGATGAGATGTGCTGGTTTGGTCTTGATGGGTTATGTACATCTGCTGGGGTCCAGGCTCCATGTGAAATTTATTATTTTGACCCTGTAGATGGAAGTAAGACTCAGATATTGGGTGACAATAATATATTGAGCTTTTTTGAAAAGTTTCCAACCCCTTGTCTTATCAAATTTTATGTACTGGGGAAGCTTGTTGAGTCACTCATTGACTATGGTGAATATGTTGACATTACTGAGTTTATAACCACCAGAATTCTTTGTGGTCCTTCTGAAGTAGCTGATGAGATTGATGTGCAGTTGGGTGATGATTTTTGGGCCAATATAGACTTGACTGGGCCTGCTCAAGCTGATGAAGATGTGGAGCTAGGATCTGGGCCTCCTCAACATGTACAAGATGAAGGGACTGTATAAGATGAAGGGACTGCTGAGAATGAAGGCAATATTGAGAATGAAGACAATATGGAGAAAGAAAGAACTGAAGGCAATGTGGAGGAAGAAAGAACTGAAGATGTGGAGGAAGAAGCAGTTGGTGTTGACTTTAGTAGTTTTGTCCCCCATAAAGACATTGACCAAGACTCTGAATATGCTCCCAGTGATGAGTTGGCTAGTGTACACTCTTCAGAAGAAAGTTTTGATGATGAGGATGAAGGGATTGCTCATGCAGAGCCTCTAGTGACCAAAAAAAGGTTAGTGAGGGAGGAAAATGTGGCTCTTCATATAGGGCAGATGTTTGCTTCACATGCAGAATTTAGGAGTGCATTAAGGCTCCATGCCATAAAGAACAAGTACAATATCAAGTGGATACACAATGAAACAAAGAGGGTGACAGCTAGATGTACAAATGATGCTTGTGAGTGGAGGATTCATGGGAGTATTTTTGGTGGTCATGGGAATTTTGTATTGAAGAAGTACGTGGCTGACCTTTCAAGGGACTGTGTTGAGGTGGACAGCAATAGACAAGCTACTGCCATATTCTTTGCAAACAGATATGTACACAGATTCAGGAATGATCCAGACTGGAAGTATACTAGGTTTAGAACCCACATTAAAGAAGATTTAGGGATTGACTATTCAAGACACAAAATTGTAAGGGCAAAGAAGAAGGCATTAGAGTTGATTGAAGGGCATGCCCAAGACCAATATGCTTACATCAGGGAGTATGCAATGCTGGTGATGTCTACCAATCATGGGAGTGTTGTTAGGGTCAAAGGAGAATTAGAGGAAGATGGAAAGTCTACCAGATTTGTGAGGATGTTCTACACTTTGAAGGCTGTGATAAAGGGTTTTAAAGAAGGTTGTAGACCATTCATTGGTCTGGATGGGTGTTTTCTGAAGACTGAGTACAAAGGGCAACTTCTTAGTGCAGTGGAAAGAGATGGTAACAACAGTTTTTTCCCTATTGCTTGGGCTGTTGTGGAGATAGAAAATAAGGAAACTTGGAACTGGTTCATGGATCAACTATTGGATGCACTTGGCATGGATGGAAATACAATCACCTGGATTTCTGATAGACAAAAAGGCCTACTGGATGTTTTTCACAACCTTCTTCCTAATGCAGAGCATAGATTTTGTGTTAGGCACATATATGACAATTTTAAGAAGAAACATCCAGGGTCCAAGTTGAAGTATCTTTTGTGGGAAGCTTCAGAGGTATGCACTTTAATTGATTTTGAGAAAGCAATGAATAATATCATGAAAGTAAGTAAGGAGGCCTATGGATGGTTAGATAGACTTCCTGCAGGTCAGTGGTCAAAGCATGGGTTCTCAACCAATTCTAAGTATGAGTTGTCAAGCAATAATATGTGTGAGTCATGGAATAAGCACATATTGAAAGCAAGGGACAAGCCCATTATCTGTCTTCTAGAAACTATAAGAAGATTGCTCATGGTAAGGTTCCATGAGAAGAGAGAAAGAATGGGAGCTCATGATGGGGTCATTGTTCCTAAAGTAATGAAAAAACTTGAACAAACCAAAGAGGGTGCAAAAAAATGTATGGTTATTACTTCTAGGTTCAATAAATTTGAAGTGAGCTAGAGAGGACTTAATGAGGCAGTGGACTTGGAAGCAAAGAGCTGCAGCTGTAGAGAATAGAAACTAACAGGTATTCCATGTGACCGTGCAGCTGCATGTATTAAGAAAGAGGCACTCTATTGAAGACTATGTATACAAGTGCTATCACAAGTCTACTTACTTGAAGGCTTATGCAGAGATAATCAACCCTCTTTCAATGAGGAATCTAAGACAGCTCAAAATGTTGTACCCATGATACCCCCTGTGGTCCATGTCCAAACTGGGAGAAGGCAAAAGAAGAGAAAGAAACAAGATGATGAAAGAATGGCTAAGAAGGAAGCTGGAAAAGTCATGACTAGAGGCACTATCACCTGTGGCAAGTGCAAGCAGTTATGACATAACTCAAGAGCATGCCCAAATCCTTTCAAGGAGAAGGAGATAGTGCCAAAAGGCAAACCAGGTAGGCCTAAGCTACCAAGGTCAACTCTACATGCGTGTCATGGTAATCCAACACCACATGTTGAAGAAAATGTGGACCATAATTCTGAAAGTGTTGCAAGGGGGGAGAGTGTTAGCTCCAAAAGGTCTGTATTTGCTCATGAATTTTGCTAATTATTTATTACTAATTTTTAAATTTTGCATTTTAATCATTTGTTACTCATCTTTTCATAGGTTGTAGACAAGGACAGGGTCCTTATCATTTTGGTGACCCTTTTTAAAATGTGGCAATGATGAATTCGAGTTATGTAGATATAAGGATATATGTGGCAATGATGAATTGGGACCCATTATGCTCTGTCTGTGGGGTCTTTATCATTTTGGTGACCCATTATGCTGTTGTCCCTACCTGTTTAAGTGGGGTGCTCTGTCTGTGGGGAGATCTGTTACGCTGCATGATGTTGTCCCTACCTCATTTTGTCATGCTAAATGTTGTTGTGGGGTCTTTATCATTTTGGTGTCCCGTTATCCTTTACTCACTAACTCATCTTAGCTACTGTCCCTACCAAGTTTATCATTTTGTCATGCTGAATGTTGCTGTGGGGTCTTTATCATTTTGGTCTTGCTGCTGTCCCTACCAAGGTTTGTCATGCTACATGTTCATAACTCTTCTTCATTTCAGCACTATCCCTACCTCATGCTGCTGTCACTAACTCTTTCTTTTTTCTGCAGTATACAAGCATATGGGAGCAAAGCATATGGAAGTGCAGTTTATATATTTTAGATGAAGAATGGATGTGCAGTTTAAGAAATGATATGTTGATGAACATTTGAACTCTTTAAGAAATGGATAAAATGAATGGATAAAATGTGTTTAAGTAGTTGTATCACCTGTTCTTGTACAAATGGATGAAATGTTGTTGAAGAAATGATATGTTGATGAACATTTGATTTTGATGAAAGTTCATTTGCAGTTACATGTTGGTGAATATTTGATTTTGATTTCTGTTTAAATGATATGTTGATGAACATTTGATTTTGATTTTGATGGCAGTTTACAAATGGATGAAATGATGTCTGTTTAAATGATATGTCGATGAACATTTGATTTTGATTTTGGCAGTTCATTGGCAACTTGCTCATGTTGTTGTTCATATAGGAACATATGTGTTCCATTTGGCAGTTCATATAGGAACATATTGGAATGCAACTGCAGTTTACATTTGCTCATGTTGCTTTTTATCATTTTGGAATGCAACTGCAGTTCATATAGGAACATATGTGTTCCTATTGTGTTTACATTGGCAGTTTATTTGCAGTTTACATGTTGCAATTTCCTTATATTGGAATGCAACTGCAGTTCACATATGTGTTCCATTTTACAGTTTACATGTTTACATTTGGAATGCAACTGCAGTTTACATTGGCAATTTCCTCATGTTGCTTGGATTGGAAACTTGAATTGTAAATCTTGATACAAAACATGTAAAATATGATCTGGGTACAATACTTGAATTGTAACTGCAACATTCATCACATCCGTATTTCTTAAACGAATAACTTAAATAGTACTAAACATGTCAAAAATCCTAAAATAAATTGTAAAACATGTATGTTGAAGCATGGTCTGGGTTCAGTTGCTGCCACCGCCTCTGTCGATTCTCTTGGAATAGGTTGTAAACCGTGGCCTCGATGCTCCTTTACTTCTTTCATTAAATTCCACATTAGAATTTGATGGTGTTTTGAAAGTTTCTCATCCTCCCATAGTAGAAAACCACAAGAATTTGTTGAAAAATTTGCACACCCGTAAAATCTTCTTCCAGGATTGGTTGGTGTCCATGAAGTCTTAAGTGGACTAATTAATCCACAATAGCAATAAATTGTTCTTCCATAATTTCTATTTGGACGTCTTGAGAATGAAGATTGCGAGCTACTGGCCATAATTTGCAGTTAGATTTGAGATCTGTAGGTAAGAAAAAGCTTCAACACATTAAATGATAGCAAATAAGTAAAATAAAAAAGGAATATAAAAAAAATAAAACGTTATTTTCCCTACTAGCCAACCGATAAAATATGTAGAAAATAGAAAGCTTATGTTTAATGTTATGTTTCAAACAAGCTTCCTTCAAACAATCATATATATATAGAATGGAATAGGCTGCCAGGAAGATAACGGTACAATAGAGGGGTATTTTGGGGAGTGTTTTCCATAAAGAAATTCTCTTTATTTGTTGTGTTTCTGGGAAAATTACAACTGTAGGAATCCGATCTAGAAGACGATCGCTTTATCCCTTGGACTATGCGAAGAAGAAAAGCTCTCAAAATTTTGACAGTAGATATCAATGTATCTGTACAATGAATGAGAAAAAGAACTCTATTTATAGAGTCAAGAATAATAACTGAAAAGATAACTGTCTTTACAGCCTGTGCTTAGTTGAAAATCACGCAGGATTTAACATACGCAAGGTTGTGAGCAGTTACTGGACGTGGCCTGTAACTGTTGGACACATGGCAATCATGCATGAGTCGTGTGCAGGTTACAGGACACGCAGGCGAGAGATCAATGGCATGGCTGCCACATACTCCAATTTGATGAAATCCATGCAGACTTTGTTGAAGACAAAATCCATGCGAACTCGGTGTAGAAAGCTTCAAAATCCACGCAAACTTGGGGCAGGAAGCTTCAGGATCCACGCAGACTTCGAGGCAAAGAACTTCAAAATCCACGCAAACTTGAGGAAGAAAACTTCAGAATCCACGCAAACTTGAGATGAAAATCACAAATACACGCAGACTTGAGATAGAACTGCCAGCTGTCTTGATTCGGCGTGTCTCGACTGACACAAAATCTCTGACAGTGATTGCTTTATCAGTCGTATTAAATGACAAGAAACCCTTTTGGTACGCCAACTCGACGAAGGCTGAGTCTTGCTGAAGAAGATTTCGAAAATCACGTAATAGACGACGATGATCTCTCGAAGTCTGTGCATACGTGGCATAAGAAGAGACATTCTTCGACTGTTGTGCTGTCAGTCATAATTACTCTCTGACAAATGATGAGCTGTCTCCCCAGCGTGATTTGTTTATATTGTCTGGATCAACTGAGCGTGACTTTTGACTCTGTCTTGATCAACTCAGCGTGACTTTCATTTTTGAGGCCTACAAAACCCCCTTCAAAGTTTTCGAAAAATGATAAATTATTTCGAAATACTTTGAAAATAGAGATGATAAAATGGATTTAGTCACGCTGAGATGACTTCAAAATTTTTCGGAAGTCGAAAAGACTTCGAAGTTCTTTGAAAACATCCAAATAAACTTATTAAATGTCATAATGACCCTTCATTCTCCGAGACTGATTGTATCCAATTTATGGTGGAATATGAACCGCCGGCAAAACTCAGTTATATAAACAGGAAGAAGTTTCATTTTTAATCTTCATCTTACGTCAATATGACACCAAAGGAGAAAGCTGAGGAAGAAGCACGCAAGTTGGGCTTTTGTTCTCATGGTGACCCCACTTTTGGGGATGAAGAGCCAGAGCCCCTTGTCTTCGAGCTCAAAGATGATCCCTTGCAACTAGCCAAGAATTTCTTGAGCTATTTTGGCTTGGATGGCTCGTCCTCTTCTGATGGGCGTAGCCTCATAGAGCAGCGTGAAATGTTTAAAGCTCTGTTGCACTGTCTGGGAGTTAGGAGTGTAGAAGAACTAGGCACCAAGCTCAGTCGCTCTGGGAAATAGAGCGTGACTTTTATGCTTTTGTTGCACTTTTTGTTTTGTCTTTTGTAAGGCCATCAGTGCCTGTCTTTAAGAAATGAAGTACAACTTTTGTGTTTGATCTGCGTGCCTTAATAAGAAATATTAATCAGCAGTCTTTGATTGTTTCCAATGTTGCTCTGTCTTCCAAAGCACACGTGACACTCATTCCACAATTTACGAGCGCTATTTATGCGGGTCTTTTCCAAGAATAGACTTGTACTTTGCCCTTTAAATAGATGGAAGAGTTTCGCAGATACTCATCTCCCATTCCTCTTCTTCTTCTCTGAGAATGAAATATTTGGGAGATTTCACTCTCAAACAGGAAAGCAATGTTTTCTAATGTTCGACTTCTGCGCACTGTATCAAACATGAGTTTGCCAATCCTTAGCACCAAACTTGAAGGTAAATCAGTGTAATACGTGCACTTATTTTTGCTATTGAAGATAGGCTTTCTGTTTCTTGTTTCTGATTTGAACAATACACGCCTGTCTCTGTTTGATAAATGCATACTGAATAATTTCTGTTGATCTAATTTTTTTTCTTCTTAATGCTTTCTGCAGAAACTTGGCTGAAAATTTTCTTCAGAACTGGCATTGGGGATGTGGATGCTGTGGAGAATATCCTGCTGACATCTACATCAGGGAGCTCATACGCTTTTGATGCATAAATCAGACAACTCAGAACTCTTTGTGGGATAGAAGGGTCTTCCTCAGATGGTAGGAAGAGCCTTTATACATTAGAGTTGGATGGTGGAGTCAAACTCTACTACCGAGAAATCGGGTAGTAGAGTTCCTTTTGCGGGAGAACTAGGAATTATATCCCAAGGTTGGATACATTCCTGTCTCCTCTGAAAGGTCGCTCCTAATCCACCAGTTGTATTGGCAGCACCACGACTTCGGGCTGCCACACTCTGTGGTTCTCCTCTCGTCTGAGAAAGAAGACCAGAGTTTGATTCCTGCTGATCTGGTCGTGACTGAGACCCAGACAGTCAGGAATTGCCACCAACAACGAACCTGACGGAGAAGGTCCGACGGAGAAGATCCAAAGAAGAAGATAGATCTCTATTAGGTTATCGTTGTGGTATAGAATGAAAATCCAAAATTATAATAGATTTCTATTATGATTTGTAAGAAAGTCTAAGAAAATGTAATAGACTTTTTATGGTGAAATGAGAACGGAAATGACAATTCTTCTATGCTCAATGATTTGTATTTGTAGATGAATTGTGGACATGATAGATAATAAAATCATCTTTTCTGTTTTAGAGTATATGATATTATCAGAGGTATTATTGACGTGATAATATATAGGAACTCAAAAGAAAATAGATTGATTTCTATGCAGAGGTCAAAACATGACAAATGAGTAAGTAGATTCGGAATTGATTCAGAGGTTATGAAAACATGATAAATAACGAATCCCCAAAAATTGATAGAAGATTATGAACGGATGAACCGTTAGGAAATGATGAACAGATGAACTGTCGAGTGAATGTAATAAATGAACGGATGAACCGTCAAGTATTAATGAATATGTGAAACGTCGGATGAATGTGAGAAATAAATGGATGAACCGTTAAGCATTAATGAATATGTGAAACGTCGGATGAATGAGGAACTTCTGCCTATAAATATAGCAGAAATCTGGCGAGAACGAATACTTCTACTCCTCAACATAAAAATGTCATCTGGAGAAGCATCCAAGAAGACTGAGATAGCCTCAAAGGTTCAGAAAGGCACTGAAGAACGCCCTGCTGGTCCAGTCAAAACGAAGAAGACGGAAGCAGGCGAAGGTTCGTCTGCACCCAAGCCACCAAGGGACATTCTGGATTTTCTGCTCGAACCAGGAAGGACTGAAGAAGAGGAAGCCATACGGATGGCCGCTTGCAAATTCCTCGTGGGTTCTAGCAAGGAGGTTCTCGGCTCTTTTGCTGATCACGTCTTCGAGAAGGACGGTAGTGGCCCACGTCCAAAAGTAGAGAAGGATGATAGTGATCTTCCTTAATATCATGTATCATCATTCATGAAAATAAAATAAAAATTTTATTTTTAAACATGAATTTGTCTGATGATTACAAGTATTTACATTTATACATAGTACTTTTTAAAGAATTTGCTATTAATAGGCATCAAAACTTTTCGACCATCCAATTCTGAGAGTTGATAAGCTCCATTTGAGAAAACTTTGCTCACAATATAGGGACCTTCCCACTTTGCGTCAAATTTGCCCTTACTCATATGAGTCATAGTCATAGGACGTCTGACTGTTAGAACAAGTTCTCCTTTTTGATATGATCGAACTCTGACTTTTTTATTAAAAGCTCTTGAAATTCTAGCTTGATAGAATTCAATATTCTGTTGAGCAGATAATCGCTTTTCATCCAGAGCTTCTAATTTCTGAAGTCGAAGACGATCGTTATTTTCAGCAGTGAGTTCATTAGCGATTGCTATCTTTAAAGAAGGAATTTGAATCTCTAATGGAAGAACAGCTTCGCAACCATACACCAGAGAGAAAGGTGTACATTTGGTAGCATTACGAACTGTAGTGCGATAAGCCCACAAATATTCCCCGAGCTTGTCACTCCAATTACGTTTGTTAGTGGAGACAAACTTCTTTAGGAGTTTGATGATAGTCTTGTTGAAAGCTTCTGCTAATCCGTTAGCTGCTGGATTATATGCGGTAGAAGCCACATTATTGATCCGGTGATCATCACAGAATCGAGTAAATTTCTGGCTGACGAACTGTGGTCCGTTATCATGAACAATGCGTCGAAAAACACCAAATCTGTAGATGACGTGGTGCTTAATAAAGCTGATGACATTAGACGTCTTAACTTCAGATAAAGGAATGGCTTCGGCCCATTTGGAGAAGTAATCGGTTATTGCGAGAATGAACCGATGACCTTTAGATGAGCCCACAAATATTCCCCGAGCTTGTCACTCCAATTACGTTTGTTAGTGGAGACAAACTTCTTTAGGTGTTTGATGATAGTCTTGTTGAAAGCTTCTGCTAATCCGTTAGCTGCTGGATTATATGCGGTAGAAGCCACATTATTGATCCGGTGATCATCACAGAATCGAGTAAATTTCTGGCTGACGAACTGTGGTCCGTTATCATGAACAATGCGTCGAGGAACACCAAATCTGTAGATGACGTGGTGCTTAATAAATCTGATGACATTAGACGTCTTAACTTCAGATAAAGGAATGGCTTCGGCCCATTTGGAGAAGTAATCGGTTATTGCGAGAATGAACCGATGACCTTTAGATGACGGTGGATTGATCGGGCCGACAATGTCCATGCCCCAAGCTTCGAAGGGCCATGATGCTGCCGTCGGATGTAGAAATTCCGAGGGTTGATGAATAAAATCCGTATGGATTTGACAAGCTTTACACTTCTTTGCATATTCGATGGCATCAGATACCATGGTGGGCCAATAATAACCCATATGTCGAATACGGTCTTGAAGTTTTGGTCCTGGCTGATGTGCTCCACAAATTCCATCATGTGCTTCGCGAATGATTTGTTGAGCCTCGTCACCGGCAACACATCGAAGGAGTAAACCATCATAAGCTCGACGATATAAGGTCTTTGTTGTATGATTGTAGTAGAATCTGAGTGATCGTCGTCTGATAGATGCTGCCTCACTCGGATCATCCGGAAGAATATCATATAATACGAGATCTAAGAAAGGAAGTCTCCAATCTTTATCCGTATTCTGATTCTCAGTCGAGTTACTGAAGATGAATTCCATGCTGGAATCGGATGAAGATGACATCGATTTATGACTGAATCCAAATCCTCTTGTTGTGTTGACGTCATGAGATGTTGATTCTTCAATGTCAACTGGAAGTCCTAGAGTCAAGTTATTTTCAAGATAAAATAATTCTCGATTACGAACAACAATCATTTGTTGCCGTCTGATTGGAATAGCCAGCACCGCTGCAAGATTAGCAAGGACATCAGCTTCTGTGTTACATGCTCGCCTAACATGTTCAATGAAGAATTCTTCAAACGAAGAAGCCATAGATATAGCTGTTTTGTGATAAGGAACCAGATCTTGATGGCGAACTTCATAAGTACCCCTGATCTGATTGACAATAAGTTTAGAGTCTCCATACGCCTCCAAATGTTGAATATTCAGATGTTTAGCGAGTTGAAGACCAATAAGTAATACGTTGTACTCAGCTACATTGTTTGAACACGGCTGATCGAGAGAATAAGCTCTTTGGATAGCAAGACCTTCTGGCGATACAAGAACAATTCCAACTCCAGCGACAATATCGCCATTAGGACCAATTCTTGATGCTCCATCAAAGAATAGACGCCAAGTAGGATCTTCTTCAGCAATTTGATTTGAATCTAGGACTTCATCTGGGATTTCATTATAGAGTTTTGAATTTTCTGGAATTGAGTGAGCAGCCAGAAAATCAGCTAAAGCTTGTCCTTTGACTGATTTCTGAGGAATATAGTGCATGTCATACTGAGCAAGTAGAATTCCCCAGTTAGCCAGTCGAGAATTCAAAATACTGGGTTTCTTCATCATGATCCGTATAGGATTGATCCTGGAGATGACATGAATAGTCTGGCCAATGATATAATGACGTGTCTTTTGGACAGCAAACATCAAGGCTAGACATTCTTTTTTAACCGGTGAATATCGAGGTTCAGCTCTGGTCATAGTGCGGCTGAGATAATAAATGGCTTGTTCATGGCCATTTTGATTCTTTTGAGCGAGTAATGCACCCAATGAATGACTCATTGCTCGAGTATAGAGGAGGAACGGTATTCCTGAGACGGGAGGTACCAATACTGGAGGGCTCATTAGATATTATTTTATATCATCGAATGCTTTCTGACATTCATCATTCCAGACAAAAGAGACACCTTTTTTCATAAGTTTGTTGAATGGTCTGCAGCGTCCTGATAAATTAGAGATGAATCTCCTGATATAAGCGATTCTTCCTTGAAATCCTCGTAGCTCTTTTAAGGTGCGTGGAGGACGCATCTCTTGGATGGCTTTGATCTTCTCGGGATCCACGTGTATACCTTTAGAGGTAATGACGAAGCCGAGAAATTTACTACTAGAGACGCCTAAGAAGGACTTAGTAGGGTTCATCTTTAATTGATGCTTACGCATTAGATCAAATATAGTCTTCAAATCTTGAATATGATCCTCCTTTTATCGACTTTTGACTGCAATATCATCAACATAGCATTCGACTGTTTTTCGTAAATGTTCACGGAATATAGTGCTCATAGCTCGTTGATAAGTTGCTCCTACATTCTTGAGACCGAATGGCATAACTGTATAACAGTATGTACCAATCGACGTTCTGAAAGAAGTGTGCATCTCGTCCTCTGGAAACATTTTGATCTGATTGTACCCAGAATACCCGTCCATGAATGACATTCGTTCAAATCCACAGGTATTATCAACTATGACATCAGTGATTGGTAGAGGGAATTCGTCTTTAGGACATGCCGCATTGAGATCGCGGAAGTCTATGCATACTCTGATCTTGCCAGTCTTTTTAAGAACAGAAATAATATTAGCCACCCAATCGGGATGTTGTTCCTCTCTAATAAACCTAGAGGTAATGAGTTTATTGACTTCAGCTTCAATTGCATCCATGATGTCTGGACGAAATCGTCGCTGTTGTTGTTTGACCGGTTTAGCATTCGGCAAGATATTGAGCTTGTGAGTTGCAATTTGAGGATCAAGCCCTGGCATATCTTCATAACTCTAAGCAAAGACATCGATGTAATCACGAATGAGTTTGATCATGTCTTTCTTATCAGTTTCTGAAAGACTTTCACTGATGAATATTGGTTTGGGAGATCCCTCTTCACCAACATCTATTTGAACAAGTTTATCTTCAGTCGGAGGTTCTTTTTGCTCGAAACGGAACTCCCATTGATTATCTAATCTTTGGGCCCACTGTTCTGATTCAGGTGAGATTTCAAACTCTTCTTCGTCTTCATCACTTTCTTCAGAATGGTCAATGGAAACCATGTTGGAAGACAAAATATTGCAGTAGAAGTCACCGATACTCGTATCGGAATCCCAAGAAGTGGTACTAGAAGAATCAGATCTCTTATCTTCGTCAGACTCGGGATCTTCATGGATAATATTGATGAAAGGAGTAGGAGCAGTATAACCCAATCCGCATTTCGTCCTTCCATATTTCAAAGGAGGAATCCGGACAGGTATTTTTCTTCCTTTTCCATCATTGAGGCCAGTCCTGAAGTCATAGCCCATATTTTTGATGATGTCTCTAGATGGCTGACTATAACGACGTAGTTGTAATCTTCCAGTATTATCATTTTTGTCATCATCTTCAAGATCAGAAGGATTTTGAGGCCCTTTGTAGAAGAATATTGGAATATCTCCTGGCTTTCTGCTGGGAACTAGAAAGTATGAAGATTGTACAGGTTCTAGAGATACATCTGTATGAACAGTCTGTACAACTCCTATGGTTATTGTGTTCAAGTCATCTAACAGATGTAAATAACTATGAACATAATTACACACATCAACGTACTGCAAAGGTGGAGACTTTTCATTAAATGTAAAAGCAGCAATATTTATATTGGAAGAAGGCTGAGCCTTAGAGATTTTAGCCAAGTCAATGACTAAAGGGGAAGAAGAAGAAGAAGCTTTGTTTCGATTAAGATCGATAACAAATGGCTCAGAAGAGGTGAGCTCCCTTGAAGTTTGAGTAGGAAGAGTAGTCCGCCCTCCAACTGGAATTAGCAGAGTATCTTGTGAAGATACAGGAACTATAGTACGCCCACTGACAGGAATGATCAGTGTATTTTGAGTAGATGACTGAGGTAACGGAGAGATCCGTCCACTCACTGGAATGATGAAATAATCTTCTCCAGAGGGTTTAGGAGATTGTTGCTGAGTAGTTCGACCTTTAACAGGGATTATTAAAGTCTCACTTTGTGCATCTTCTTTCTCCATAGCTTGTATGATCCTTGTATACTCTTCTTTGTACATTCGGGAATCGTTGAAATAAGCTTCAACCCCATGGAAGGTATTTATATCAGCAACTTCTTTTTGTACTCTTCCATTGCTATCAATGTATTTAAAATATTGATGAAGAGTAGAGGGCACCACATTATTTTCATGAAGAAAGGGTCTCCCCGGAAGAAGATTATAGGATTCCGCGATCTCGATCACATAGAAAGTGACTTTAGATCTGAAATCGCCTATCTGAAGATTCAGATGAATCTTTCCCAAAGGCTCACTTCGGCTTTGATTGAATCCCAAGATAGTAGTAACCGTCTTGGAGAGCTTGTGAAGAGGGATTTTTAGTTCATCCAACAAACTCTTTGGCATTATGCTTATAGCAGACCCTGGGTCAATGAGGATACGATCTATCTTCATCGTATCAATATAACCAGTGTAGTAGAGATGTCGGTCATGTCGATTATCCTCCAGTAGCATGTCGTCTTGTGTAAAGGTGATATTTGGGATAATCTCCAGTACACTGTTGCAATATAAGCAAGTGGCAGGTTCCGCATCTGGCATCTTCAATTGTGCAAGACAAGAGTCAGCTTGTAGAAGTGCTTCACTTAACGTCTCCCGAGTTTCTTTAGAAAGACGTAGAAGTTCAAAGAGGGACATTCTAGCCGGAGTATTAGCAAGTTGAGCCAAAATGTCGAAGTGGTAAGGCTTCTGAAGTCCAAGAGGAAGAGACTTCTTGATTGGTTTATCAAACTGAGCTTGTTGCTTGCCTTTCTCAAGAGTTGTGGGTTTGGGAGGAACAGGTTCAACTGGTGTAGTTGAAGGAACAGGTGCAGTAGATGATTCTTCTTCAGGAGGAACATTAGGAGCATCTTTAGCAGCTGAAGGGATATCAGTAGGATCTTCAGGATTTTTAGAATAATCCTTTAGGTAAGGTTTCCCCGTTCGAGTAGCACTAACAAGTGCTTCTTCTCTGTCTTTTGGCTCTGTGTCAGAGGTAGACCCAAGAGAAGTCATATGACATGACTTGATCTTTCCAGTCTTCTTGGACTTTCGAGAAGAAATCTTTTGAGGAAAAGGAGATTCAAAGTCTGTTATTAGATCAGGATGAATCCACATGATTTTTCCAGTCTCCAAAGTGATTGGTGCTAATCCTTCAGACTATGGAGGAGGAATATTTACTATTTCAAGAATTGCCTTGGGAATAGGAACAATTCTGCTTTCAAGAAATTGAGGAGGGAAGTCTCCAAATTGTATAGAGACGACATTAGAAGTGACAGTCTTCTCTTTTGGAGTAAGAGAGATAGCTCCAGACTTAATCATTTCTTGGATCTTTCCTTTCAGTACATAACATGTACGAATTGTGTGACCCAGCATTCTGTGGTATGGACAGTATTTAGGATGATCTGTCTTACCAGCTTCATCAGGTTTCTTGATCTTAGGTAATTGTATTTTATTACCTTTCAGCAGACATTCAAAGATACCAAGGACATCGTCGTCATCAAAAGAATATTCTTCTTTGGGGCGAGGTGTTCTTGATTGTTGAGTTGTAGAGGCAGGAGTTTGAACATTTGATGCATCTTTGCTCTGAAGATTAACTTCGAGAGTTTCTTTTCCTTTGCGAGCATTATTTTTATTGTTAGCACCTTATCCTGTTTCTTTAGGAGTCATCTGCACTCCTAAACCTTTGAAGGTTTCAGCACTGATTTCTGCAGCTTTGGCACTGACTATGAAGGAAGGCCAATCTTGAAATTGAGTGGACCCTGTCCACATACTGATGATTGGCAACAAGTTTGATTTGCACGTGTCAATGGTGACAGCATCAGGAGTTCCAAGAGGCATCTTCAGAGCTTCTCTTCGAAACCGTTCAATGTATTCCTCTGTAGATCCATTATTTTTCTGCTTGATTTTAATAAGAGCAGACATAGTCATGTCATTAAGCCCTTCATAGAACCTTTCAAGAAACATCTGTTTGAAACCAGCAAATGAGGTAATACTTCCATCTGGGAGACTTCTATACCATTCATAAGCTGTTTCTTTGAGACATCCAATAAATACCCGAGTAAGGAGGGCATCACT
Source organism: Iris pallida (assembly GCA_029216955.1). NCBI lineage: Eukaryota > Viridiplantae > Streptophyta > Magnoliopsida > Asparagales > Iridaceae > Iris > Iris pallida. The sequence goes on along the minus strand of JANAVB010029819.1, from coordinate 25,757,782 downwards.
TGGTTGTAGTTGATCAGTCATCACTTTAAAATGATTGATAAACTGACTTGGAGAAGTGGTTCCATCATAGAACGAGATAGTAGGAGGCTTGTATTTAGGAGGATATGATACTTGCTTCCATTCTATCGGATAAGGCTGCTTGATGCCTAACCTTTGTAAACCATCCTTCTGTTTGAATGCCTCGAATTGAGTTTTGAGATTTTTCAATTCTTCAGAGACAACTCCCGAAGATTGTGGAGTTGTGGCTTGTAGAGAATAGTTGGGAGGAGGAACAGCATTGTAAGCACTACCCCCAGCTCCAGAGAGACTAGGATTTGGTTGAGCAGGTCCAGGAGTATTGGATTGTACTGCTGGAGGAACTTGTACTGGACTTATATCAGTATCAACTGGTATGGCATCTGATACAGTCTGTCGATTTTACAACTGAGCTGTCATGAGTTCATACATTGACTTTATTGTGTCAGTCATAGACTTCATTTGCTGTTCCAAAGAAGCAATTCTTTGATCTTGAGGAGTCAGGGAAAAAGAAGGTTCATCAGTATTCCCATCAACCATGTAAGTCGTGACTGTATGAGGGATTATTGATGAACTAGTAGATGTTGTATGCTCTGAATCATTGCTTCGTGCATCAAAGTCAACTATAGGAGAATTACCCCCAGTAGGAAGAAGTGGGAAGTTAGATTCTCCAAGGAATTCAGAATCAATTTCAGGGATCAAATTTCTTTGACTAGAAGCCAGGACTCTTGCTCTGGTGTTTCTATATACTCCATCTGGACTATCAACTCTACCCCCAGTATCCCGAGAAGTCATGTTTGACAGAGGCAAACAAAGGCTCATCTTCATCAGGCATAGGTTCATACTGAATCCTATTGAAGACAGACTGTCGTTTAGTTTGACATCTGCATTGCATTGTGGCTCTTGGCTGGAAGTCACATTCATGATCACCATGGTCTTGAACCGTTGATTGACATCTGCACTGAATTATGACTCTTGGATAGAAGTCACATTCAGCATGTTCCTTTGACATAGAATTACTCCTTCTCTTCTGTTGAAGATATTTCCGTAAATCTGTTTGTGAAGATTGAGGAGTATACTTCCTGTTCTTGGTCTTGATGGCTCTTGATTATACAAAGAGTGATTAATGTGAGCCACATAATTTCTTGCATACTCTGCATCTGGATCTTTTATCTTCATATCCAATTGGTATGGTTTCTTAACACCAGAAGTGCTGAGTTTTGTTCTTAAATCAGTGGAAGGTAACACATTAATTTTGGAAACATGGAGTTTTCCTTCCATTGATCTGGATATTTGCAGAGAAGGAAGAGTTGAACCACTCCTTTGATTAGGAGTTGGTAACAGACCCTCTTTAATGGACAGATTCTGTGCCCAATTTGAAGAAGTCATAGGAGAAGATATTAAGGAATATTTCTTCTTAGACTCATTCAGATTTTGAGACATAGAATGTCCAGAAGGAAGAGTAGTCAAAAGACCATCTCCTTTCCTTTGACTAACAAAAGTATCAGTCAAAGCTGTTCCTGAAGTAAAAACTACAGGAGCAGAAGAAACAACTAAAGAGTTATTCCTTTTCGAAGGGACTTTGTGTGGAAGACCACCCCCAGTTCTAGTAGAACTCGGTAAAGAAGAAGAGATAACTAAGGAGTTATTCTTCTCTGATGAAATACACGCTGAAACAGATTTGGCTAAGGAACCAGTACTGTTAGCGTGACTTTTAATTTTAGAATTACACGCTGGAACAGATTTGGCTAAGGAGCCAGTACTGTCAGCGTGACTGTTGAATGTGGGATTGTACACTGGAATAGATTTGGCTAAGAAGCCAGTACTATCAGCGTGACTTTTAGAGTTGAATTTGCACGCTGGAACAGATTTGGCTAAGGAGCCAGTACTGTCATCGTGACTTTTAGGGTTGAATTCGCACGCTGGAACAGATTTGGCTAAGAAGCCAGTACTGTCAGCGTGACTTTTAGGGTTGAATTTGCACGCTGGAACAGATTTGGCTAAGGAGCCAGTACTGTCAATGTGACTTTTGATTACTGTCATCTTCGAGCGCACGAGAGTGTGCGTGCTTGCAGTGGAGTTCTTGCCAGAGGTAGGAGTAGACACTGTGGCAGAGACTTCACCATTGACTGCCAACTGATTTTTAGGGACATAGACAGAGTGTCCCTTCGACTTGGCAGTGATGATGGAGGCTGGAGTGGGTTTGCCTCCCTTAGCCCGCTGTATTTTTTCATAGGCGAGTTGATCAAATTTGATCGTCATCACCTTCTTCGTCGAGCCGATTGACGAAGTGTCGCATTGAGTTGTTACCATCTCAGAAGAGGAGATGGTTTTCCCCAGCAGAGTCGCGAATTTGTTTTCCATAAAGAAATTTTCTTTATTTGTTGTGTTTCTAGGAAAATTACAACTGTAGGAATCCGATCTAGAAGACGATCGCTTTATCCCTTGGACTATGCGAAGAAGAAAAGCTCTCAAAATTTTGACAGTAGATATCAATGTATCTGTACAATGAATGAGAAAAAGAACTCTATTTATAGAGTCAAGAATAATAACTGAAAAGATAACTGTCTTCACAGCCTGTGCTTAGTTGAAAATCATGCATGATTTAACATACGCAAGGTTGTGAGCAGTTACTGGACGTGGCCTGTAACTGTTGGACACATGGCAATCATGCATGAGTCGTGTGCAAGTTACAGGACACGCAGGCGAGAGATCAATGGCATGGCTGCCATGTACTCCAATTTGATGAAATCCACGCAGACTTTGTTGAAGACAAAATCCACGCGAACTCGGTGTAGAAAGCTTCAAAATCCACGCAAACTTGGGGCAGGAAGCTTCAGGATCCATGCAGACTTCGAGGCAAAGAACTTCAAAATCCACGCAAACTTGAGGAAGAAAACTTCAGAATCCACGCAAACTTGAGATGAAGATCACAAATACACGCAGACTTGAGATAGAACTGCCAGCTGTCTTGATTCGGCGTGTCTCGACTGACACAAAATCTCTGACAGTGATTGCTTTGTCAGTCGCATTAAATGACAAGAAATCCTTTTGGTACGCCAACTCGACGAAGGCTGAGTCTTGCTGAAGAAGATTTCGAAAATTATGCAATAGATGGCGATGATCTCTCGAAGTCTGTGCATACGTGGCATACGAAGAGACATTCTTCGACTGTTGTGCTGTCAGTCATAATTACTCTCTGACAAATGATGAGCTGTCTCCCCAGCGTGATTTGTTTATATTGTCTGGATCAACTGAGCGTGACTTTTGACTCTGTCTTGATCAACTCAGCGTGACTTTCATTTTTGAGGCCTACAGGGAGTAGAACAATTCCTCTCTCCTAAAATTGGGTGCTAACGGCTACTTCTAACGTCATTTTGACGGAAAGGGGCATTATGAGCAAAACATAGTTTGCGCGAGGTGCAAACTGCTTAAGTTTTCTAAAAGGTCTTATTTTGCGAACGAGGCAACTCTAAGGAGGGTTTAAATGCACTTTACCCTCACATGATGCCACGCGTCTAAATACAGTTAGTACGACTTAACAACTGAATGAAAGTTGGCGCAATAGGAGGTTGGCGCAACCCAATTTGGCGCTATCAAGCCTCGCGCACATTAGAATAATTGCTAAAACAGTTATTTCTTGAACTCTATAAATAGAGTTTCCAATCATTGTGAAATTATCAGATACATACGCACAGAGATCAAGAACTCTTGCAAAATTGCTGCTGCATTCTCCAGAGGCTACAGTCTTCAAGTTCACATAGTCCAAGGGATAAAGTGATCGTCTTCTGATCAGATTCCTACAGTTCTACTTCTCCAGAATTTATTGTACTTTGTACTAATTCTTTTTCAAGTTTGGAATAAACTTTTTGTTTTTGCAAACAAATACTAGTTTCAATATTTTTCTATTTTGAATATTTACTAATGGCATTTTAGTAATTGGAGATGGCATGACATATTTGGTAGTTATGAAGTAGTGGCATGATTAGTAATTTGGAGAAAAGCATTTGAGAGAAAAAAATTGGAATTAATTAATTGTTGATTAATTATTAGTCATGGTTAATTAAAATCTAGAACATTTCCTCTAACTATTTTTCTAATAAACTTGTAACTAACCATAACTAACTTTTAACAACCAAACTTGGAACCCAAATCTCCCTTCTCCAATAAATACCCCTAACTATCATTAGTGCTTATCATTCCAATTCTCCTTAAGTTCTAATGACTGTGGCCTAATTGTGTCTGTATCCACATCCATTCTATTAGTTTCCCTATACTATTACAATTACATCATCTTTCTCGTGTCCCCGGGTTCGACCCCGAGGATACAGACACACCCCATTCATCAGTTACAATATTCGACACATTTCTTCTATCTTGTGGACACACCTGTAAAACACAGACACCATCACAGAAAACCCTAACCCTAAATCTTCAGATCTATGTCCCCCTGGCCGTATCCAGCCACGAGCCGAACATCTCCTGTCGAACTCTATCGATGCTGTGTCCGCCACCGAGCCCTGGAGTAGCCACTGTCGTGTCCAGGATCGGACACACCGAGCCTCTACCGGTGCTTCGTCGGTCACCGTAGATCTTCTCCGGCGAGCGAGTCCAGATTTAAACGTCTCCTCGCCGGACTTCCCCGTCGCCAGCATCACTTTCGTCAAGCACCACAGCTTCGACACCGCTCTAGTTGAATCTGACCGGAACCCTAGCATCCCCAGCCAGATCTTTACCACAAGCGCCGTACTCGCCTTGACCACGACCGTCGTGCCCTCCGTTGACCGCCACGACCACGCCTCCATTCCTCCATACGAATTTTCGCCACCACGGCCACGAATGATCACCTTCTACCATGACACAATACCGCTGCATCCTCCCTCTCCCAGAGCCTCACCTTCGGTCGACAAGGCAGCACCGCCGTGGCACTTGAGCCCTAGATCCGTGACCGAGCCACGTTGGCGAGTGCACCGTTCGACCACCACTTCTCGAGCGCCGTCTCAGCCTTTCATCACAGGTCGCCTATTTTTTGGGGCAAAATAATCCTTGTTGCCTCAGCTTACAGATCCCGAGTTAGCATTCCAGATCTCACCGTACGCCGCTGCGACTAGAGGAGTTCGCAGGCGCATCTGACCTTTTGTTACATCCTGAAACCAGAATACTGGCAAGTAGGGACGGACAAGGCCAGCTACGTATTTCAAGTACTTAAGTACCCCAAAATAACGTATAAGTTGTATAGATATGGGGGTTACTACTACAATCCAACAGTCAATCCTAAGTCAAGCAATCCTAGGTATCTCAATCTCAGGCAAATATGCAAAGTACAAAAAGTATGATCATCAGAAATAAAATAGTAAAGCGTCCCAAACTATATATACATGGATGATCATGAAGTTAGTAATACAAAGTGAAGAACTAGCAAGAGTAATAGTCATACATGATAAGCTCTAGATATAATTTAGAATACGCAAATCATATTTAGGCCCGTAGGCTAAATGTCAAGATCCAAAATACGAGCTAAACACGTGCTCGGAGGCTAAACGCCACAAAAGAATAATATACATAACTAGTGGAAGAATGATATAGGAAAACCCACTAAGATACTCTGGTGCTCTGGGTAGTCACCGTCGAGTAGATGGTACGAAAGATCCTTTGGGCTCCTCTATCAGATCTGGCCAAACAAAACTAGTGGGGTCAGACCCCCTATAGCAAGTGTCATGCCCCGAGTCGACAAACCATTCGTCCCCGGTGTTATTTTGCGGAATCGATCGTCCTTGCCAAGGCGTAATGCTGTACGAGTCTGGAATTGCACTCGTACAAGGCAAGAACGTTACGTTGATTTTTATATTGAAACGCCAAGTTGAAACTTCACAAATCACATCAAATTGAGACGCAGTATAGGAAGATAAAAAAATATACTTTTTCATTCATAGCTTGCAACGAAGTGTAAGTCATAATTACATTGGATGCCGTTGCGGCTACATTGATTGAAATCAAAAGAAAACATACTCGACAAGCTGCCTTAACTAACACTTGTCGTTCTATACATTCGCCCCTTTATACATAAACCTTCGATTGAATTGGCTTCAAAATACTTCAACATAGGAAGAGCTTCAAAATGCCTCTCCGTACTTCAGCTTCAGTTTAGAGCTCCCGCCGCACCTGGGGAATTTGGGGGAGGGGATTAGCACACTTGCTAAGTGGATGAGACGAACCCACTCGTCTAAACTAACTCTGATTGTTAAGGTAGACATGCTTTAAAGTTGTCTTTCTATTTAGAACTAAATGAGTTCAGTTCATATCGATAACCATCTTTGAAGTAATAAAGCATACAGTAAAAATATAGCAATTTATCACATTTCTTACCACGACCGTGCTTGTCCCTGCATAAAAACAGAGATAATACAAACTACATGCATAAGACAATAGGTGAGCATGCTACTATCTTATATGTGCGATCATTGATGCTATGCATCATGAGAGACTTTTATATGGCATTATGATGTGCCTGTCAGCTTGGGTTGCAAGCCTTGCTGCAGGTCCCGCAATGCCTCGCGTCGAAGCATAAATTTGATTAATCCCCCTAGATCGATTCGGTTCCGATGCCCCGGATACCGCATTGAGGAAAGTTTAACTTGTGCACAAGCTGTCCATGACCATGCCAATGCGTGAACTGTTTAATATGTGCGGACAGATTTGTATAGCGCGGACAGTATTAAGTGACATTATCATTTCTTCCAACTCATGAAACAATTTATTTTCCCCAAAGCCGTACTCCCGATTTAGTGTCCCGTAGGTACCAAATTGTCCGAGGCATCATAACCCATGATCGACGTTTCGTATTATTTTGCAGCACGTAAAATAGTCTATCTTTTTACTAGAACCTTAAACTTTCTCGTTTAGTGCGAAACTTATATTTATAGAGTAGATTACTCTAAATCGATATATTTTTCCCGAGTTCTTGACCTTAGTGGATTGGCATGCATTTAACTTAGCATCGTCGATTTGAATGAATTCGAGGTAAAGAAAATTTATTTGTAGGACAGAGTAGAAAAGAAGGGGCTGAATCATCCACCAAGTTCTTTGATCATGCCGACCGTCGAAGCGCTTCGCAATGTTCAAGCTTTAGTTATGCAAGCTTCTGCAATGGCACCAACACTTAGTTAGGATTCCTTCTTTATTCTCTCGCTTCGAAATTTGTAAATTGTATCCAGAAAATGACGCGAAAGTACTTCATCAAAACCCATCAGCAAAAGCTCCAAGAAAACTATACAGCGGTTCGGTCCTATCGAAGGGACTCTTATATAGAGCTCACTCGTCGAGACGCAGTCTGCTGCATCTAGGACTTATTCCAACAAAAGTCATTCCATTAGTTGGATCGATTCTCGTAATATTTGTCCAAATCGATTTGATTAATGTCGCAAGGTGTTATCGTTTACCAAGCTCGGCGATCGAATCAGATGGCCATCTAAGTTTCCGACCGATCTGACTCGGCGCAAGCATATTATGAAGTCCGTCGCCTATCGAAAGTGGGGCGCTACAAAATATACTACTAAAAAAAGTTTTGTCCCGAAACTTAAGAACAAGGGTCTGACCTTAAATTAGACAAACAACGCAGGGTACTTCTCCTTCATCTCCGCCTCTATTTCCCACGTCGACTCTTCAACTGAATGGTTCCGCTAAAGCATGCAGACCAAGGACATCGACCAGTTTCATAATACCTTCTCCTTACGGTCCAAAATTTGAATAGGCTCCTCCGAATAAGACAAGTCAGTACGTAGCTCCAACTGATCGAAGCTAACCACGTGACTTGGATCGTGCATGTATTTTCGAAGTTATGAGACATGGAAAACATCACGCACATCAGCTAAGGCAGGAGGTAGTGCGATCCGATAATCAACCGTTGCAACTCGCTCGATGATCTTAAAGGGGCCTACAAATCTTGGGCTCAACTTGCCTTTAACGTCGAACCGCATCACACCACGCATGGGCGTTACTTTCAGAAACACGTGGTCCCCGACCAGAAATTCTAGCAGTCCTCGGCGAAGATCTGCGTAGCTCTTTTGTCGACTTTGCGAGATACATAGTCTATCTCGGTTCAAGCAGACCTTTTCGATGGCCTGCTCCACCAGTTCCGGTCCAAGCACTTATCGCTCTCCGACTTCGTCCCTGCACATTGGTGAACGGCACTTCCTCCCGTAGAGCGCTTTATGGAGCCATCTGAATGCTCGACTGATAAATGTTGTTATACGCAAATTCTGCAAGCGACAAATGCGTATCCTAACTAGTTTTTAAATCGATCGCACACAGACGCAACATATCCTCTAAGATTTGATTTACCCTCTCCGTCTGACCGTCTGTTTGGGGGTGGTACGCCAAACTAAAATTTAGTTTGGTCCCCATCGTCGCTTGTAGGCTCATCCAAAAATGCGATAGGAATCGCCCGTCTCTGTCCGAAATTATTGAGGCCGGTACCCCGTGCAGTCAAACAATCTCGTCGATATAGATTTACGCTAATCGATCGATGCTCCGTCCTACTTTAATTGCGATAAAGTGAGCCGACTTGGTCAATCTATCAACAATGACCCAAATTACATCATTCCCCTGCGACGTCTTCGGAAATCCTACAATGAAATCCATTGAGATGTTGTCCCACTTCCACTCGAGAATGGCGAGATTTTGCAGCTCTCCGCCTGGCCTTTGGTGTTTCGCCTTCACTTGCTGACACGCCATGCACTGCGACACGAAAGTAGCCACATCTTTCTTCATGCCGTGCCACCAAAAATTTGTGCGCAAGTTTTTGTACATCTTGGTGCTTCCAGGATATAACCAGTACTTCGCATAATGTGCCTCCGTCAGAATTTCTTTTTTGAGTTTGGCAGTTTCAGGAATGTAGAGCCTTCCATTTAGTCGCATCGTCCCATCTTCGTCTTTCGCAACATTAGTCGCCCTTCCTATTGAAATCAGCTCACGCATCTTCTTCAGGAATGAGTCGTCCTTCTGTGCGGTCTTTATCTTGCTAAGCAGGCTCGACCCTAACTTCAACTGAGCTAGGTGCAGATGTCGATACTCAATTCCGAATTTGATACCGATCGCTTCAAGGTCTCACATATCTCATTATTTATGGCCAGTGATCCCATAAAAATTCTGATAAGCGCGTCGGCTACAACGTTCTTCTTGCCCGGCGTATACTCGATCGTTAGCTTATAATCTTTTATGAGTTCGAGCCAACGTTGCTGCCGTAGGTTGAGTTCTCGTTGCGTAAACAAGTATTTCAGGCTTTTATGATCTGTGTAGATTCTGCAAGCCACACCATAGAGGTAGTGCCGCCAGAGTTTTAATTCAAACACGATCGCCGCCAATTCTAGGTCGTGCGTCGGATAGTTTTTTTCGTGCTACTTTAACTACCGTGAAGCGTAGGAGATGACTTTATCTCTCTGCATAAGTACGCACCCAAGAACAGTTTTCGATGCGTCGCTGAATATATAAAAGCCTTCTGGACCATCTAGAAGTGCAAGGATTGGAGCTGAGACGAGTCGTTGCTTCAACTCTTGAAAGCTGGATTCACAGTCGTCACTCCATTCAAATACTACTCCCTCCTGGGCGAGGCGAGTCAGAGGCGACGCTAGTTTTGAAAAGCTCCGCACGAATCTTCAGTAGTAGCCTGCTAGGCCTAGGAAACTCCGAATACCGATAGCCGAGGTAGGTCGTTTCCAATCTACCACTGTCTCAATCTTCTTTGGGTCCACCGTGACACCTTCGGCAGATATTACATGTCCAAGGAATGTCACACTACTCATCCAGAACTCGCATTTACTCTGCTTGGCTTATAATTTATTTTCACGCAGAGTCTGTAATACCGTCTTCAAGTGTTCTGTATGTTCTTCTCGATTTTTTAAGTAGATAAGGATATCGTCGATGAACACGACTACAAATTTATCGATTTGGGGTCGGAAGACTCGATTCATCAGATCCATGAAAGCGGCTGGGGGCATTCGTCAAACCGAACGACATGACTAGGAATTCGTAATGACTGTATCGAGTACGGAAGGCAGACTTCGATACGTCGTCGAACTTGATCTTCAACTGATGATAGCCTGAACGAAGATCGATTTTTGAAAATATTGATGCACCTTGCAGTTGGTCAAACAAGTCGTCGATTCATGGCAAGGGATACTTGTTCCGTACGATCGCCTTGTTGAGTTCTCGATAGTCGATGCATACCCGCATCGATCCATCCTTCTTCTTCAAACAGTACGGGAGCTCCCCACGGAGAGACGCTAGGGCGAATAAATCCGTGGTCTAGCAACTCTTGTAATTGCACCTTTAGCTCCATCAGTTCTGCTAGAGCCATTCGGTAAGGCGCCTTTGATATCGGCCGTGTATCCGGAAAGGTGTTGATGCTGAATTCCATTTCTCGATCCGACGGCATCCCGGGCATCTCATCAGGGAAAACGTCGAGGAAATTTGCCACAACATCAGTCTGCATTGCATTTGTATTATCCTTCCGCGTGTCTCGAATTGATGCCAAGTATCCCGTATAGCCGGAACGCAACATACGCCTCGCCGAGATTGTCGATACCATCATTGCCGTCTTCGAGACCGTACCGTACGAATATGAGAACTCTGTCTCGCCAGGAAGACAAAACACCACTCTCTTCTCCGCGCACTCGATCGTTGTATGACAAGCGCCCAACCAATATATGTCCAGGATTTTGTCGTACTCTTTGAGGTCTAGTACGACGACTTCCAAGGGTAAATTTCTTCTTCCGATGCAAATGTGGCCATTCCTATAAATAAAGTTTGCAGACATATCGACTCTCGACGGAGTGCTAACGCTAATGTCCATATCAAGTGATTGTATGGTTATTTTATTTTCTTTCGCAAAATTAGCGGATATAAAACTATGCATCGTAACCGAATCGAATAGTACTCAAGCAGGTATATTTTTGTAGAGTAATATACTTGCTACAACAGTATCGAACGTGAACGCCTCGTCCCAAGTTAATGCATAAACTCAGCCTTGAGCTCTATGGTATTTATTCTGCGGGTTGACGGGCACCGCATTTGCGTCTTATAGTGTAGGCGCTTTATATTGATTCGGAACGTTCCTTGGTGGGTTGTGTTGATTCGGAACATTTCTCGGACATTGCAACTTTGAATGGCCCTTCTTGCTACACCCGTAACATGTTCTGTAGAAACAATCGCCCGGACGATGCCCATGCTTTCGGCAGATATCGCAGTGTAATCCTGGATACGGACGTCGATTCTCGGATGTGTTTGGACGCTTGTGTACTCCGATCCTCCCGCGTCATTAGGACGCTTGTTGAAATTGTTGCAAACGACAGGCACGGCCCTTTGCGACATACAGCCAAAGATTGGCTCGCTATCAAGTGCGGCTTCGTAGGATTCACGATAAGTTCGGCATCGCTGGTTCATGACGTCCCTACATAATTCGTCGTTGAGGCCTTGTTGAAAACGCTTGCATCATTCTTCTTTGTTGGGTAGGAAGGCGCCGACAAATTTTGCAAGTTTTGAGAAGCTTGTATCATAATCTTCAACCGTCATATTCCCTTGTCTCAACATCATGAACTCATCCCCCTTCTGTCGATGGATGGCACGAGGAACGTACTGCTCAAGGATGGCTGCCTTGAACATTTCCAAGAAAATCCTGGTGTTGGGATCGGTTTTACAGATTTCCTGTTTCTTCTCCACCCACCAGTCGTTTGCTCTCAGTTGTAGCTGTAGCGCCGTACGGGACACCCTCTGGGACCCTTCAATGCATAGAAGATCAAATAAGTCCTCCATTTTTGCGAGCCATCCCACTATCATATCGGGCTCTGCTCGGCCATTGAACTTCGGTGGGTTCATCTTGCGGAACTCCTTTGCCTTGAACAGGAAAGAAGAGTTTATCATTTGCGGTTGGACTTCCTCCTCGACTTCATCTTGAATATCTTGCCTTTCTTCGGAGACCACGACCGTTACTTTGGTATTGCCTCCCATCTTGCTTACAATCTGTGTTAGGTCGACCATTTGCTTCTACTATGCATCAAATTGGGCTTTGATTTGCATCTGAAGCTGTTGCTGCTGCAGTTCCATCAACTGTAGCATTTTTTCTATGGTCGTCTCACTAGGGCCAGTACTCTTTGTGCTCGACGTACTATCTACGGTTTGGGTTGTTGTGTCGGGATTGTTCTTATTTCTCTTAGGTATTCGTACAAAATAGAGTAAACCCGTTAGTATTTTTAAAAATATCTACGGGCGTACCTGTATGGAACTTTTATTTCATGCAGCATGTCGACAAGCATTCAATCGAGCAATCGTAACGAACATTCCAACAATAAAACATATTTCAAAAATTTGAGAAAACATAACTGTGCTTTGATACCAATTTGTCATGTCCCGAGTCGATAAACCATTTTTCCTCGGTGTTATTTTGCCGAATCGATCGTCCTCGCTAAGGCGTGATGCCGTACAAGTCTGGAATTGCACTCGTACAAGACAAAAACGTTACGTTGATTTTTATATTGAAATGCCAAGATGAAACTTCATAAATAACATCAAATTGAGATGCAGTATAGGAAGATAGAAATATGCTTTTTCATTCATAGCTTGCAACGAAGTGCAAGTCGTAATTAATTGGATGTCGTTGCGACTACATTGATTGAAAACAAAAGAAAACATACTCGACAAGCTGCCTGAACTAACACTTGTCGTTCCATACATCCGCCCCTTTATACATAAGCCTTCGATTGAATTGGCTTCAAAATACTTCAGCATAGGAAGAGCTTCAAAATGCCTCTCCGCACTTCAGCTTCAGTTTAGAGCTCCCGTCGCACCTGAGCAATTTGGGGGAGGGGATTAGTGTTGGTGCTTTCTTTACATGGAGAGAGCTTGCTCTCAACATGCCTTGTAAATTTTAGTCCCACATCGAAAATGCACCATGAGTTATCTCAACATATATACTTGGGTGTGTTGCTGAGAGATGCACATGGGGTGGTGACCCTAAGGAGGGAACCATGTGGGTGATTTTACTAGGAGGTAAGAATAAGGCTCCAAGGATTAAGCATTAATGCTTTTGTCATTCACTTGGATTAATTCCACTTGGAGCTAAGCCCCAACGGGGCTTAGCGACTCGGACTCAGACTCGGACTCGGACACGGGCTCGGGCTCATGGGATCATGAGGCATAATGTGGTATTTTGTTGGCGCACTTTGCACTTATGCGGCCATACGGTCTTATGCGTCATGCGGCTCTTATGCGGCCTCATGCGGCTCATACGGCCATGCGTCCATGCGGCTCATGCGTCCATGCGGCCATGCGTCCATGCGGCTCATGCGTCCATGCGGCTCATGCGGCTCATGCGGCCATGCGGCCATGCGGCTCATGCGGCTCATGCGGTCCATGCGGTCCATACGGCCCATGCGGCTCATGCGGTCCATGCGGCTCATGTGGTCCATGCAGCCATGAGGCTCATGCGGCCAGGCTGCTGCTGCCGCATGGAGGGCTCCGCTGACTGTGCAGATTACAAGTCAGTTGTGGAAAGGCTGAATCAATGCGATTAATTCAGATCCTATCTTTGTGGGATTTGAATTAATTTCGTTCCTATCTTTGTGGGATTTGAATTAATCTCGTTGCTATCTTTTTGAGATTTGATTCAATCTTTCCATAACTGAAGAGGCGGCTAGGGTTTCCACCCTCTCTCTATAAATACTCTCTTCTGGCCTCCTTTTGGTTACTACGAAAAATATAAGTGAGAAAAGGAGAAAGAGAGAGAGCTGCTGCCGCCATTGCAAGTCCATCCGAGGAGTCAGAACAGAGGTGACTTCGAGCGTTCCACAATTTCTTCAAACTTACTGGTTCCTGGAAGCAGATCGTGTGGGACGAATCTTGCTTTGAGCAACGGTGTTTTAACACCCCAGCATTGTTCTTCTTCTCATCTCTCTCTAGATTATTGTAATTCGTTCTGTCCCAATTGCAACATGTTTGCAAGGAAGAATGAGAGATCTTCTCTTCTCTATTTTGCTCCTCCATATTGTAATCGGGTTATTTGGTATTTGTATCATCGTAGATCCTTGTTGCATCTTTTACCATCTTTGATCAAGCCCCGGGATTAACAATCTCAAAGCAAGATCCGTGTAGATGGAAAACATTAATGCTTCGCTCCTCCAATCGGACTTCTGTAAGTTGGAAAAGTTCGATGGAGAGCACTATCAAGTCTGGAAGAGAAAGGTTTACCTAACTCTTCAACTAAAAGACGTTGATCATGTTCTGTTGGAGGAAGAACCCTCTGTTCCAGACACTGGATCTACTACCGCAATCAACGCAGCTACCAAACTCCAGGCCAAGTGGAGAAGGAAAAATAGCATCTGCAGGCTTCTCATCCTGAATGCTATGGAGGATTTTCTGGCAGAATCCTACTCGAAGAAGGAACTTGCCAGAGACATATGGGAGTCTGTGGAAAATCTGTATGAAGAAGATAGGAACAGGAGCAAGATGTTTGTGGTTGAAAAATATCACAAATTTCTCTTTGAGGACGAGAAGTCCATGTTACCACAGGTGAAGGAATTTCTGAAGCTACTTCAGAAACTGGAAGACGAAGAGATGCCCCTTCCCGACAAGTTTGTCGTTGGAGGGATAGTCTCAAAACTTCCTGCTGGATGGAGTGCCTTCTATGCAAGGATGCACAGAAAGAAGCTAGACATTAGCTTGGGAGATCTACTTCAAGAGATCCATGTTGAGGACGAGATGTGTTCCCAACAGAAGGTGGACACTCTGTCCAAACAGTTGGCTAAAGCCAATCTAGTGCAGACGAGGGATCCCAAGGGAAAGCAGGCGGCTTCTCATCCCAAGAAGAAGGACTTCACTAATCTAAAAGTGAAGGGTCCTTCATTCAAGCAACAAAAGATTAAGTCCCACGTGACTTGTTACAATTGTGGCAAGAAAGGCCACTACAAGAGTGAATGCAGATCTAAGCCTAAACAATCAGATAAAGGTGAGCCTAATAAGGTTTCATTGGTTTCTAACTTTGTTGCTATGATCGCACAGGTCACAACTGTGGGGGTTAACTCTGACTGGTGGATAGACACTGGTGCGACTTGCCATGTCTGTTCTGGCAAGGATTGGTTTGTCACGTACCAGCCGATATTTGAGAAGGTTATCATGGCGAACCAGGCCCAAGCTGAAGTTCTGGGGATCGGGACCATGGAACTGGAACTCACTTCTGGGAACACTCTGACGCTTCAAGGTGTGAAGCATGTTCCGGCGATTGCCAAGAACCTGACCTCTGGGAGCCTGCTCTGCAATGCAGGCCTGAGGATGGACATCAATGCTGGTCAGATGGTGATGTCCAAGAAAGAAACATACTTCGGGAAGGCTTATCAAACCGAAGGAATATTTAAAATTCAGCTTGTCAACCAGTTTGATGACACTAATGCAGTTGTATTTTCTGATTATTCTCTTGAGTTGTGGCATAATAGACTAGGACATGTTCATTGTAAAAGAATTAACAAAATGTCTAGTCTAGGACTTATCTCCAAATGTGGGGATAAGGTGGAGAAGTGTGAAGTGTGTGCTCAGACGAAGATCACAAGGAAACCCTTTCATCGGGTCAATCGAAGCACAGATCTTCTGGAGTTGGTGCACTCCGATATCTGTGACTTCAAACATTTCTCCACGAAGGCCGGGATGAAGTATTTCATAACCTTCATCGACGACTTCTCAAAATACGCGTTCGTCTACTTGCTCAAGTCTAAAGATGAAGCTTTCGAGAAGTTCAGAGAGTTCAGGGCCGAAGCTGAACGGTAAACTGGACAACAACTCAAGAGGTTAAGAAGTGATCGAAGTGGGGAGTACAGGTCTCATGAATTTGCATCGTTCTGCAAAGAATATGGAATCATATGCGAGACTACTGCTCCATATTCTCCTCAATCCAACGAAGTAGCGGAGAGAAAGAACAGAACGTTGACAGAAATGATGAACTCAATGCTGCTAACCGCGGGTCTTCCTAAATGCTACTGGGGAGAAGCTGCATTAAAGGCCACTTTTATTCTAAATAGAGTGCCATATGCAACTTCGGACGTAACTCCTCATGAACTCTGGTTCAAAGTCAGACCAAACTTGAATGTCATTCAAGTGTGGGGGTGTCTGGCGTATGTGAAGCTCCTAGATCTGAAGATTCAGAAGCTAGGGACAAGGACTACGAAGGCGATCTTCTTGGGGTATGCCGAGAAGAGTGATGCTAGGAGATTTCTTGATATTGAGTCAAATCATATCATCGAATCTCGCGATGCTGAATACTTTGAAGACAAGTTTGCAAAAGACAAAACATTGTTCTTTCGGACATTCCGGAAAATGATGTAGGTGCAAATGAGACTGAAATCTCATATGGGCCAGTAGTCCAAGAAGAAGCTGTTGTTGATGAAACAACTCTTATACCAGAACTCGCAGAGCCGTCAGCTAAGCGAGCGAAGAGACCGAAAGACTTCGAAAATGACTTTGTTACCTATCATGTGGAAGCAGATCCGCTTACCTATGATGAGGCGATGAAGACCAGAGATGCTATCTTCTGGAAGGAGGCAGTGAATGACGAGTTTGACTCTATCACCTCCAATAACACATGGGTGTTGGTAGATCTACCTGAAGGAGAAAAGCCCATCGGATGTAAATGGATCTTCAAGAAGAAGATGAAGGCAGATGAAACTATTGACAAGTTCAAGGCCAGGCTGGTAGCCAAGGGATTTTCTCAGAAACAGGGGATAGACTACTTTGACACGTACGCTCCAGTAGCTCGGATGACCACCATCAGAATGTTAATCGCTCTAGCAGCTATATATAAGTTGGTGATACATCAGATGGATGTAAATACCGCATTCCTAAATGAGGAGCTGACCGAAGAGATTTACATGCAACAGCCAGATGGATTTATCGTCAAAGGTCTTGAAGACAAAGTCTGCAAGTTGGTGAAATCATTGTATAGTATGAAGCAAGCTCCCAAAATGTGGCATGAGAAGTTTGACAAAGTTATTAGGTCAAACGGCTACAGAGTCAGCGAGACGGACAAATGTGTTTACACAAAGTTCGCTGATGGAAGAGGAGTCATCGTTTGTCTGTACGTGGACGACATGCTAATCCCAGGCACGGATATAGGCTGTGTCACAGAGACAAAGAAGTTCCTCTCAACCAAGTTCAGTATAAAGGACTTGGGGGATGCAGATGTCATCTTGGGCATAAAGATCATCCGGACAGACACTGGAGTAGCGCTGTCTCAATCTCACTACATTGAGAAAATGCTCACACGCTATGGGTATAAGGATCTTCCAGGAATCGATACGCCTTACAGGTGTGATCAGAAGCTGAAGCCAAATACGAGGGAAAGCGTCAGGCAGTTGGAGTATTCTAGCGTTATCGAAAGTTTGATGTACGCTACCACTGCCACAAGGCCTGACATAGCTTTCGCCGTGGGGATGCTAAGTCGGTTCACAAGCAACCCAGGGGTTGAGCACTGGAAAGCTGTGAAGCGGGTGATGACATATCTCAAGAAGACTCAGACATATGCACTGCACTACAACGGGTATCCGACAGTAGTGGAAGGCTTCAGTGATGCTAGCTGGTGTTCAGAGGTGGAAAGCGAGAGATCCACAGGTGGATATATCTTTTCCTTAGGTGGAGCTGCTATATCGTGGAAGTCGAAGAAGCAGACTATACTCTCTCGTTCCTCCATGGAATCTGAATTCTATGCACTTGAAACTGCAGCAGATGAAGCAGAATGGCTTCGGGAGCTCATGTATGATCTTCCAGTGGTTGGGGTTCAGATACCGGTGATACCGATATACTGTGACAACCAGGCGACTGCGGCGGTGGCATCAAATGACCTCTTCAACGGGAAGAAGAGGACTGTGCGGTTGAAGCACAGGGCAGTACACGATCTTATCAAAAGAGGTGTAATTGCAGTGGTTGATGTTCGGAGTCAGGAGAACCTGGAAGATCCGTTCACAAAGGGCCTCAAGCGCTAGTTGGTCGAAGATACAGCTTGTAATTAAATGAGCTTGAAGGTATTCTGATAGTGTCTTTGTAATCCTACCATAAAATTTTATGCTATTAGTTCAAAGAGAAATCTACTAGGCATCTAACTTTTGGTTCAAAGAAGGATCACTTACTGGAAAACTATCAGTTAACAGTGGGTACTTGTTCTCTGGAAAATGGAAGGGATACGGACCCATAACCACTGTTGTCTACTATGTATTTTTCTGCAAAAAAAACAGATCCTGTGGAAGGTTGGCTTAAACGCCTTAATGAGTTCTCAGGCAGAGTGAATGCCTGGTGTGCTTTACAGGAAGCACGGTAGAGCAGCACTACAAGGAGTGAAACTCCATGCTACAGTGGGATGACTCCACCATGAGGTTCCCAGGTAGGGATAATGCCTCGGCTTTGCAAGCCAAGTCATAGCGGCGTAGCACCGCAAATAGGCAGGTAGCCTAATGCTGTATGAAGAAATTAAAGAGTTGTAGACAGCACTACAAAGGGGAGGATGGCCCCATGTTACAGTGGCACGACACCACGATGAGGTACCCAGGTAGGGGTAAAGCCTCGGCATTGCAAGCCATGTCGTTGCGGCGTAACACCGCAAGGAAGCCTTAGGCTTCATGCCGAGTAGATTGGCACTACAAAGAGGCTGAGACCTCATGCTGCAGTAGTATGACACTACGATGAGGTTCCCAGGTAGGGGTAATGCCTCGGCTTCAGGCCATGTCATAGCGGCGTAGCACCGCAAGGAAGCGCAAGGCTTCATGCCATATCTCTTTAATAAAGAACTCACCTATAGCGTATGGAAAGAGATATCATGCCGTCTCTTGAGGGTAAACTTGTAGACGCCCAAAATTATACACTGAAATCAGGCTGGCATAGGGCCTTTAATGTGCAGCCAGAAGCACACGTAACTACACTTGTGAGTGGAAAGAATTACAATTGTGGTACAGAATTCAAGGCGTAGTCCATTCTTGTATTATATTGTTATTTAACCCATGCGGAAAGATTCAAGTCGTCAGCGACATCTATCATAATGCAAAATGGACAGTTACTGTAGGGAACGCTCAACCCTGGACACATATATATGTTGTGATATGTGGGGGATTGTTGGTGCTTTCTTTACATGGAGAGAGCTTGCTCTCAACATGCCTTATAAATTTTAGTCCCACATCGAAAATGCACCATGAGTTATCTCAACATATATACTTGGGTGTGTTGTTGAGAGATGCACATGGGGTGGTGACCCTAAGGAGGGAACCATATGGGTGATTTTACTAGGAGGTAAGAATAAGGCTCCAAGAATTAAGCATTAATGCTTTTGTCATTCTCTTGGATTAATTCCACTTGGAGCTAAGCCCCAACGGGGCTTAGCGACTCGGACTCGGACACGAGCTCGGGCTCATGAGGCGTAATGTGGCATTTTGTTGGTGTACTTTGCACTTAGCACGTCAGCAGTCATGCGGCTCATATGCGGCCATGCGGTCTTATGCGGCATGCGGCTCTTATGCGGCCTCATGCGGCTCATGCGGCCATGCGTCCATGCGGCCATACGGCCATGCGGCTCATGCGTCCATGCGGCCATACGTCCATGCGGCTTATGCGTCCATGCGGCTCATGCGACTCATGCGGCTCATGCGGCTCATGCGGTCTATGCGGCTCATGTGGTCCATGCGGCCATGAGGCTCATGCGGCCAGGCTGTTGCTGCCGCATGGAGGGCTCCGCTGACTGTGCAGATTACAAGTCAGTTATGAAAAGGCTGAATCAATACGATTAATTCAGATCCTATCTTTGTGGGATTTGAATTAATTTCGTTCCTATCTTTGTGGGATTTGAATTAATCTCGTTGCTATCTTTTTGAGATTTGATTCAATCTTTCCATAACTGAAGAGGCGGCTAGAGTTTCCACCATCTCTCTATAAATACTCTCTTTTGGCCTCTTTTTTGGTTACTACGAAAAATATAAGTGAGAAAAGGAGAAAGAGAGAGAGAGCTGCTGCCGCCATTGCAAGTCTATCCGAGGAGTCAGAACAGAGGTGACTTCGAGCGTTCCACAAGTTCTTCAAACTTGCTGGTTCCTGGAAGCAGATCATGTGGGGCGAATCTTGCTTTGAGCAACGGTGTTTTGACACCCCAGCATTGTTCTTCTTCTCGTCTCTCTCTAGATTATTGTAACTCGTTCTGTCCCAATTGCAACACGTTTGCAAGGAAGAACGAGAGATCTTCTCATCTCTATTTTCCTCCTCCATATTGTAATCGGGTTATTTGGTATTTATATCATCGTAGATCCTTGTTGCATCTGTTTTACCATCTTTGATCAAGCCCCGGGATTAACAATTAGCATACTTGCTAAGTGGACGAGACGAACCCACTCATCTAAACTGACTCTGATTGTTAAGGTAGGCATGCTTTAGAGTTGTCTTTCTATTTAGAACTAAGGTTGCGTTTGGTTCATTGTAATGTAATCGTAATCGTACTGGAATTAGATTGTAATGGAATTGAGTTTGTAATGTAATGGAACTACAATTACATTACAATGTTTGGTTGAAGCATGAAATCAAACCATGTAATGTAATGTCAATTGCATTCATATGTTTGGTTTACTATGTAATGTAATTAAATTTCTAATTTAATATTTTTTAAATACAACATAAAATTTAAAAAGTGGATCACCAAAATTTTTTAAAAATTTAAAAAGAAAAAAAGTAAAAATAAATAATAAATAAATAAGGGAAAAATGGTTTGTTTTATGCTAAAAAAAGACCAAAAACGAAAAAAAATGACAAAAAATAAAAAAATACAAAAAATGACAAACAACAAAACAGAAGGAAAAAAAAAACCAAAAATGAAAAAGCGATAAAAAAGAAAAAGCGAAAAAAAGGATCAAAAATGTGAAAACCATAAAAAGTGACCAATAATGATTAAAAAAAAGACTAAAAACAAAAAGTTAAAAAAAACAACAATAAATAAAAGGGAAAAAAAGACGAAAAATGACCAAAAATAAAAAAAAAGGGGCAAAAAATGAACAAAAACGACAAAAAAAGACAAAAAGATAAAAAGAGCAAAAAAATAAAAAACGATAAAAAGGAACAGAAATAACAAAAAACGAAAATACGAAAAAAGACAAAAAAGAAGAAGGAATTAAAACGAGCAAAAAAACGACAAAAAGATTAAAAAACTTGCAAAAAAAATCCAAAAACGACAAAAAAGGGAACAAAAATGACAAAAACAACAAGCAAAAAGAAAAACCGAGCATAAACGACAAAAAAAAAAGTGAAAAAAGACCCCAAAAAAAGCAAAAAAGGATAAAAAAGCGACAAAAAACGTGCAAAATCGACCCAAAATGATAGAAGACGATAAAAACGTAAAAAACGGTCAAAAAACGTACAAGATCGACAAAAATCGATAAATAACATACTGAAATGGCACAAAAATGTGCCAAATCGACAAAAAAACGTAAAAAAATTGACCAAAAAGGATAAAAAGGGGCAAAAATGAACAAAAACGACAAAAAAGGGCAAAAAAGAACAAAAAAAGGACAAAAATGACAAAAATAATCAATACGAACAAAAATGACAAAAAAAAAGAAAATCGACAAAAATGGACAAAAACAACAAAAAAAGGACAAAAACGACAAAAAAAACAAAACAACAAAAAAAACGAACAAAATACAAAAAACGAACAAAAACTACAAAAAACGAACAAAAAAAGACAAAAAAGAACAAAAACGAAAAAACGAACAAAAATTACAAAAAAACGACACAAAAAACGACCCAAAAACGAAAAAAAAAAAAAAAACCGAAAAACGACCAAAAAAGACCCAAAAACAACAAAAAAGGACAAAACGACAAAAAACAACAAAACAAATAACAATGAAACCGAACAAAAAAATGACAAAAAAAAGAACAAAAACGACAAAAAGGGCGAAAAAACAACAAAAAAGGACAAAAACGACAAAAAAACAAACAAAAACCAACAAAACGAACAAAGTGACAAAACAAACAAAAACGACAAAAACGAACACAAAAAGGACAAAAAGGACAAAAAAACGGACCAAAAATGGCAAAAATGAATAAAAATTACAAAAAACGAACAAAAAACGACAAAAAAACGACAAAAATGAACAAGACAATACCAAAAACAACAAAAAGAAGACAAAAACGACAAAAAAACAAAAAAACAACGGAAAACGAACAAAATGACAAAAAAACGAACAAAAATGACAAAAAAACGGACAAAAACAACAGAAAAAAATGACAAAAAAACGACAAAAAACAAACAAAAACAACCAAAAATGACAAAAAAAACGAACAAAAACGAACAAAAAACAAACAAAAACCACCAAAAACGAACAATAATAACAAAAAACGAACAAAAACGACAAAAGCGACCAAAAACGACAAAACAACAAACAAAAATAACATAAAATGACCAAAAACGAACAAAAATGACAAAAAACAACAAAAACAACCAAAAACGAACAAAAACGACCAAAAAGACAAAAAAACAAACAAAAATAACAAAAAATGACCAAAAACGAACAAAAAGACCAAATTATAGCATACTAACCTTCCGCTTAAGTTGTAATGTAATTACCATTACATAGGTTTTATGATGTAATTGAGTTTAGAAGAAACTGATGTAATGTAATCAATCTTGTAATCGCGATTACATTACATCTAATTTTTTTTGTCCAACCAAACACCCGAGTTAGATTGACAACGTAATGCCAATTACATTACGTTGTCCAATCCTGCAAACCAAACGGGCCCTAAATGAGTTCAGCTCATACCGATAGCAATCATTGAAGTAATAAAGCATACAGTAAAAACATAGCAATTTATCACATTTCTTACCACGGCCGTGCTCGTCCCTGCATAAAAACAGAGATAATACAAACTACCTGCATAAGACAATAGATGAGCATGCTACTATCTTATATGTGCGGTCATTGATGCTATGCATCACGAGGAACTTTTATATGGCATTACGACGTGCCTGTCAGCTTGGGTTGCAAGCCCTGCTGCAGGTCCCGCAATGCCTCGCGCCGAAGCACGAATTTGATTATTCCCTCTAGGTCGATTCGGTTTCGATGCCCCGGATACCGTATCGAGAAAAGTTTAACTTGTGCACAAGCTGTCCATGACCATGCCAATGCGTGAACTGTTTAATATGTGCGGACAGATTTGTATATCGTGGACAGTATTGAGTATCATTTCTCCTAACTCATGCAACGATTTTTTTCCCCAAAACTGTACTCCCGATTTAGTGTCCCGTAGGCACCAAATTGTCCGAGGCATCATAACCTACGATCGACGTTTCGTATTATTAGGGCATGGCAATTTGGATTACTTCGACTTGTGGTTTGATGCGAAGGTGAATTTGAGGATTGGTCGGACTTATGATTGACGATTGAGGAAACTTGAGGATTGAGTAGTCCAATCTGCATATCATGAATGAATTACTATATACTCAAAGCAAGAGTTACGACCCAATAAGAACGATTATCCTAAAGGAATGCATGGTGATTTTATGTCCCGCATGGATGATCGGACTTGCGTGAGATTGGGGCGTGACATATTGTTATGCTAGACGACCTTGTGATCGAATACGTGTGTAGAAGACTAAAAATCATTGGGCGCCCCTTCCAACAATGTGCCAACATCAAGTGGCACTAGATAACTAGGTTGTGCCAGTCTCAGGTTGCGCCTAAGCCATCTCAGGTTGCACCTAAGTCAGGGTGCGCGAGCTCTACGCGACAATCATCATCGAGAAGCTGTAAAGGCTGCCATTATTACTGACAGCTCTGACAGCTCGTCAGTCGAAGAAAATCTATTCGAATCCCACGCAACGCGGCGCTCGAGAAGATTTTGTCAGCATGCAATTAATGTTGACAGCTAGCTTGCGCAAGTTATCAAGAAGCACAATGATCAATCATCATAGCATAGAAGACCCAGTAAAAGGCACCAAATGTCAAGTTGCGCGCTCGCGCCACCTAGAGTGTTGGCGCCACCTGATCAACTTTTGTTCAGAAGCAGGATGATATGGCGCACATGCTACTAATCTCGAAGAACGTGTCCACTACACTGCCCACGACCACGCGTATCTCAATCAAACGATACCACTCGTCCCTAACAGTTCAAGTAACCGTTCGCACAACTGGATAGAAGGCGCGCAACCTGAAGTGCGCGCAACTCAGAAAATAGTTATTTCAAAACTCTATATATAGAGTTTCAAATCAGTACTAAAGCATCACTAATGATCATAATCTACTGAAAAAGTGCTGTTGCATTCTCCAGAGGCTTATGTCTTCGATATCACATCGTCCAAGGGATAAAGTGATCGCCTTCTGATCAGATTCCTACAGTTGTACTTCTCCAGAAATTAATTGTACTTTTGTACTCTTTTCTTAGTTTGTAATCAAACTTTTGTTTTTACAAACAAAATAGCGACTGTGCTGGGGACAACTTTCTCCTCCGACGAGAAAGTAACAACTCAATGTGATACCGCATTGATCGGCAAGACACAGAAGACTTTGGTCGTTCAAGTCGACCAAACCGCCTACGAAGCAATGATCAATGCTGGGGGTACTAGGCGCACCTCAGTTACTGTCAAGAGCAAGGCGCACACTGTATGGACTCCCAAGTCCTCAGCAGTACCAACCACTGCTTTTGTGCAACCTGCGCCTATTGTCTCTCTGCCGACCACTACTTTTGCGCAACCTGTGCCTATTGTCTCTCTGCCAACCACTGCTTCTGCGCAACCTGCGCCTACTGCCTCTTTGGCTCTGAACAAAGGGAAAGGCTTTTTGGATACTTCCTCCTCTTCTCCAATTCTGAATTCTGAGAAGAACCTATCTAGCGGGAATGCTAAATAGAACAAAGAAAAGTGCCCTTTGGCCTTTCCTCAACCTGCACAACCTGTACCTGTGGCCTCTCAGCCACAAAACAAAGGAAAACACTCTTTAGCTACTCCCTCTCTTTCCCCAAATATGAACTTGTCAAAGAATACACTATTCATGCCTTGTCACAGAACAAAGGAAAGCGCCTTTTGGCCTTTCCTCATTCTTCCCCGGTTTTTGACTCGACAGAAAGCAACTTTGGTTGCACCCTTGCACCAATCAGTACAAAAGCTCTTTTGGGCAGAAATCTTACTTTTCTTGACAGAAACAATCAAATCTTTGCTAAGAAAGTTAGTTATGTCCAAACTGAACTTTCTGTCACCCAGTTACAGCAGGCCAAGTGCACAGAAATAGGTTACGCAGCACAAAAAGGGATTCTGCCTACTCCCAAGAATGCAATTCAAGATCTTCCAAACCTGCGTATCTCAAGATCCAAGCAAGGCAAATTGCTAGTATCTCAGACAGATATACAAGTACCACACCTTTCTGACTTGCGCACCTATCTCAACAGGCGCCAGCTGTCACGACCCTCTCCCAAATAATCGGACACGAGTCGGACACGTCCAGCCTTCATCGTTAGACATGATGAAGTAAGCTGTACCAATTTCTAGGGAAACTACAAGTCCAGATAAGAATGAATATAACCCACAACATCTAATATCGAATCTCAGAATCAAAGTACAAGTCTAAGAGTTATTACAATTTCCAACAAATGAAATGTAAACTGATGTCTCTAATACAAAGTACAAATGAAACTAAAAGGAAGGTACTAGGCCTCCTCAGCCTCTAAGTCCTGAGCAACATCGGCTAACTCGTAGGTGCCTCCAGGCTCCTGCCCGTAATAAGTGTCACAGATAGCCTCCAACTCACCTGCAACATATCCTAGTTAGGAGCGAAGCTAAGTATATCCAAGGAAATGAATATGAACATCATGACAGGGAAATGAATACAGAAAAATTATAAAGTACAAGAAATGAAACCTGAACATGAATACTGAAAAGTAAATACAAAAAACATGAAATGAAACCTGAACATGAAATATACAATAAACCTGATGTGTGCAATATATCGAAATACGTCCAGAGTGTGTGATCGGCTTGGGTAGATTCAGGGAACATGTAGTGGTATGGCTTCGGTCCCGCGTACACGATATGGGGCCTAAGCTATTCACATGACTAGTAACTCGGGTTTGATCACACACCTGTAGTATTTTCCCTCCCAGACACAAGTAAACTCAGGGAACAAGATACAAGATAATCTCGTGAATTATCGTGTCAACAAGAAGATATAAGCATGAATACAAGACATGAAGTAATGGACAAGTCCGAGGAGTATAATTGCCTTGCTCAGAGTGATCAAGGGTGGATGATAAAACTGGATGTCCTCCTGTTATATGATTTACAAGTTGATTAATAATCTAACTAATTCTAATTTGTTTATCAAACAATTCTAATCATGATTAACTAAAAAAATTAAGATACACTAGTTTAGTTCTCTACTTAAAATCTATCTTACAATTCAGTTTTCTACTATAACTATATAATAATCTAAACACAAGTTGTCATGAAGTGTTACATCCAAGTTACAGAGGTAACATTTCAAATGACATATGGCCCCATATAACCATTAAACCTAGCTAACTAGTTTAAGTGAAAACCATGTTTAGGGAAGGATATATAATCTGATCTTTCAAAACATGGTTAGCATGAACTGAATAGGAGAATGGTACCAAAAATTTAGTATACAGTCAAAGGCCTCTTACACTAAAATCTGAATCATACACAAAATGGTTTATATGTGACAGGTTCTGCCCTTACTTCAAGTGACAATGTCACAGTCTATACACCAAATCGCAGGTGAGGTTCAGTCCTTAAATAGGACTGATACAAATCAGTCTTAACTAGGATACTGATTCAAATCAGTCCAGTTAAGACACTGATACAAATCAGTCCCAGCTAAGGCTGATGCAAATCAGTCCTAACTCAGGCTGATACAAATCAGCACTGATACAAGCTGTCCTGAACATGACAGTCCCAACACTGCATTGAACCTATTCTAACTATCCTAGCCATCCCCCTTAACAAATGAAACCATTTCCAACATCTTACCTAAGAAATCCTTAACCTAATCTTGAAATGGACTATAGTTCAACCCAAACCTCAAATTTGATTCTTTCGAAGAAGCGGAAGCGAAGCGCTATGCCGGGGCGAGGGGACGGGAAAAGAAACTGCTCCGATCCCATAATCAGTTAAGGCACTGAACTAAACCAACCATCTCTAGTTAAGTTACTGACAGCTACAACAAATATGCCATGCTATTCAAGTAACCCGAGACATAAGTTTATAGGTTACATTTGTACCTGTTAGAATAATAGTAACAACCACAATGGTGCAACCATACTCTGAATACAATTTCAGAGAAAAGAATTGATGTCACCACTCAACTATCACTCTTCCTAATATCCCATCCAAAATCGAAGGTCCAACTGATGCATAGATAAAACATAAATATGAGACAAGGAAAACTCAAAGTCAAACACTCACATAAGCCAAACACATCTAACTAAACTAAGTGATAGATTCACATATCAGTATCATCCATCAGATGTACAGGCAACTGCTAACTAAGCAACTAAACTAGAAAAGAAAATTCACCCAGGTACATCCACGTTGGAACATTGATACTTAATTCAAGTGCCACTATCAAGACCAACAGATTTCCTCCTGTACAAACTGAACCACAACTACTGCTTCCAAGAGTAAAAAACAAAGCTGAAAACATAGGTTGGAGTAAAACAATTTGCAAGGTTAGGAGAAAAATCCCCATCTTAATATTAGCACTGACAGATCAAGAATCAGTTCACAAAGAATGGAGTTAAAATGAGCAATGGATAACCCTTGCTACTGAGATGGAATCAGTACCACAGGACCCTGTTGAAATATGGGATTCGAATCCTGAAAGTGTTCATCAACCAAAATTTGGAAAGTAAACTGGCAAACCAAACTCTACTCAACTGAACTAGAAGATTTAAAACATAACAGACCAACTATCAACCTAGTATCAATCCCGATCCTAAAATTCATATAGGTAAATAAAAATTAACTAAAATTGGATAACCTCATTAGAGCCAACAACCTGTTCATCCAAAATCTTAGGTTTCCTATTCATTAGCACCCTCAAAACAAGAGAGAAAATTCATCCACTCGATCCTGAATTTACTAACATAGCGAAACGTAGAGAAGGAAGAATTCCTCACAACCAAACCCATTCCAAAACACTCGGGCATAAGCTAACATTAGATTACAATTGCAAATTAGAAGATAAGTGAATTACCTCTACGAGATCAGATCAGGGTCCAAAAGTGACTGCAAATTATCCAAATTCTCACTCGTCCCAAAATTCTGACACTCGAACATCCAACAAAAGAACACACATCACAAACCATGGATTGAACTAAAATAGAAATAAATCCATAATCTAAATTTAAGAAAGATCTGAGATTACTTACCAAGTGACGGATCGATGATAATGATTTATCAAGTTAGAACAATTCCAACTCAACTTCGATCTATCAATTCAACATCACATATTTTGAGAACAGAATCGAGAATCTTACCAATTGAACATAAACAATTGAATAGGGATCTTCACCTTGTTCGATTGATTGAATCAACCAAGAATAAAGCAAATTGCTGAGGAACACTCGGAACAGAGTCAAATGACCTACAAGCAAGATTCGAACAACTCTAATTTAGATCATTGAAAATTCAGAAGGTAGATCGAACGAATGGTGGATTACTCCTTCGAGAATTGATAAGAACTCACCTCAATTGTTGGTGATGAAGATAAGGAGTCGATCAATCGATCAATGATGCCTCGATCTGCAGATCTCGATCCACAAGGAAGAACAGTTGAATCAATCGATTACTTCGATTAAAATTGAGTAATCACAAGGATTTTACCATTCTTACCAATCACTGGATCGAAGAGGAACTGCGAGCTGATGATCAAGAAGGATCCACACTGAGCCGATCTCTGGAATCCCTTGTGCCGACAAATCTTTCGAAGAAGCTTCAACTAAGCAGCATCACCAGTATCGCCATGATCTCCTCTTCGAGCTAGGTTACAGGGATTTGGGAAGGAATGAACAATGGAATGGCACGATCACAAGAAAGAAAAAGGAAGATTAAATAGGCGGTTAGAACGGGGTCCCCACGAATTCAAATTGGAGGGAAAAATGGGAATCATCCCTCTGCCAAAACAGTTACAACCCAAATAAATTTCAAATTCCCCATTTGATCAGAACAATTGAGAAGAAAAGGAAAGGATTAGTTTAATTAAAAGAAATATGCTATCAACCCTTGCCCCTATGGGCCAGGTCAGCCCAAAAAGTAGAATTGGCCCAATACAAAATGTTAAATCCAAAAATTTAGCCAAGCCCAAAATAACAAATGGATCCTAAGTTAAATTTAAATATAAACAAAATAATCCCAAAGTTAAAAGGATAAAACATTAATGTTTTATTTTTAAAGACAATAATCCATGAAATTAACATAAGACTTATATTTGGGGAAGGTGGGGTGACACCAGCCAATATCAACTTTAGCAAGACATAAGCAGCATGCGCCAGTGGCTAACTTGTGCCAAAGACAGACTTCTAAAGTCAAGAACCCTCTTACATATGCTAATCAACTTAGCACTTCCCTGTATACTCAGGGAACAGGACATCACAATAATCGAAATCATGTTCCTAACATCGTTAAAAAATATGTTCCTCCGACTTCTTCTCGTCCTGTTGTTGTAACTGATCTCCGTGAACTTCTTGAACAGAAGCGAAAGATCACAAATCCGTCTCATCCATCTGTAATACAGCCACAAGAACACCACTGTAATCATCACCATGAGGTGGTTATCAAATGCTGTTATCAATCAGCTAAACGGTCTGTCTTCGACCGTCTGAACTACTCTCAGATTCCTCAACCAATGATAGTGGATGAAGAAGAATTGTTGTACGCCTCTGTCAATATGACGTCTCGAAGTACGAGGGTGGAAAGCGTCCGAGTCGCAATGCATCCCGCAATCCCAGTCAACAGTACTTAGATCAAATTCGTGAGTCTGGCGAAGGAGTATACCGACACACCAGATCAAGAAGCCGAGACACAATCGGTCAAATGAATCTTCCTTCCAACCAAGAAACAATCGGTCAAAGGAATCTTCCTTCCGACCAAGATACAATCGATCGAATGAATCTTCCTGATTCCAACCAAGATGCATTCAGTCAAAGGGATCTCCCCATCACTTATCCTAGGGGTAGTTCCTTGTATAATTTTGATGCCGATAGTAAAAGTTCTGAACGGACTATTTTTTCTACTAGCTCGTCTTCGATAGCTAGAGAAGTGACTGCTTATGTCGTCACATAAGATCAAGATGCTTCCAATTCTAACAGTCAAGAGCAGAGAATTGCTGCTTTGGAGGCTAGTTTGAATAGCATGGTTGAGATGATGACAGACATGCATGCTGTGATTATGACACAACATACGATTCCACCGGTTGTGAATCTGATTCTGTAACTCCTCTTCCCAAATTTTTTTTTAAATTTTATTTATTTATCCTACATATTTTGAGCATAATTTGGAAACAAATTCCCTTGTAAAAGTGCATCTAATTTTTGTATTTTTAGAGGACAATTATAGGATCGAGTAGCTTCAATAAAGATATTTTCTTAAAATCCAGTGTTGGAATTATTTGGTTATAGGCTTAATATTATCTTGGGGCTCTGTTGGGTTAGGAAGGTTATTTAATAGTTCTAGTTTTATAAATATACTTTTGCTCATTATCTTGGGCTTAGTCTATTCATCTTGAGCTTCAAGGCCTATTAGCTTGATAGTGAGTGGGCTCGTTTCTAATATTTTAACTTAATATATGGATTACATACATACTAATATATTAGATTCAGATCCTCAAAATACTTTGGTGAGCTGACTTTTATCTTGGTTGGCCTTATAAAATATTTTAGATTTGTGGAAATATATATTTTATATTAACTATTCTCTCTTATTGCTATAATAATCGAATTATTTGATTTTTGGTTTTAATTCATTTGGTTTAAATTTATACAAATTAAGTTGTCTTTTATATTATCGTTGAAAGAGATTGTGATTAGATCGATTATTATTTAAACGTTATTTGATGTTGACCTAAACGTATATAATTTAAATTTAATATTAGATTAAGCATATCCCTTGTGTCAATCTTACTAGCAAAGTAATACTCTGCTTGCCCTTCCATCAGATGTACTTAGACTACAACAATTGCCTCTCAAACTGTATAATTCCTTATAGGCTCACGATCACATCCCTATCTCTGTACATCATATCCATTGCACCATCCATACCTACATATGAGCCTTCCTCGCAAATCCGACCTCAACTCTGCCATATCCTGCCAACTCTCGGCTAACGCCTCCTGACCCCGGTCCCGACCACCACCACAGAAAGTCATCCCACCACCATATCAGCAGCTTTGTCGGCGTAACACAATCCCAACTACACCACCATCTTGCCGCCAACACCCCCATCATCCTCGTAACCCAACATTTTTGCCACCACCAACACAATCAACACACAAAACCTGTAACTGTGTCCGGAACCGTGTGTCTGTGTTCAAATTTTATTCCACCATTACAATCTAATTACCGAGTCCGTGTCAACAGACCGACACGGACGTCCCAACAACCATAACCGAACCCCTATCACCACACCATCAATCCACACCGACTCACCTCGTCAAGCCGCCGACTCGATCCGCATCCGCACGGCCATCCAGCTCCGCCGGTGCGTCTAGGAAACTCCGTGCGCATCACCGCGGGCAGCAGGCACCGCCCCGTCGAACTACCGCGGAGACTTCCGCCGTCGAACCAGCGCTCCGCGTCCAGGTCTCCCGCAAGCCGAGCCGCCACGAAAGAATCTTCGACGCCGAGACGTCTCCACGCGCATGGGAACCGCCCCTACAGCAGCTGCGCTGCCGCACCGCAGCGCTGTCTGTGCACCGTCAAATCCGTCCGACAGTCGAACGCCGGAGCGCCCACATGTACGATGTCGACCACCGGGACTGGGTCCGCTGTGAGGAGCCAACGCCGGGATATACGAGCTCCGTCGAAATTCTGTGCCGAGTCTCGACGAGCCCCCGCGTCGCCCCGTCCTGTGCCGCCGAGCGCTGACCGCCGCGAGCATCTGTGAGTCCCTTCTCCCTTCTCTCCTTCACCTTCTTCGAATTTTCCCCTTGCTGATTTCCTCTTCTCCTGGGAACAGGGATGTGAGAGAATGAGATTTCTCTTTCCTTCTTTCTTTCTTTCTTGCTTTAATCGGTTTTCCCCTCTGAGAGGAAAACAACATAGAACTGATGTGTTGTCCTTATTTTGGCAGAGAATATACGGGTGGGTTCTCCATTCCTTTCAACCATCTAGAGGAATACAATTACGCCCTCCTTTGTTGCCTATATTTATCTATTTTGCTAATTATGTGTTATATATACTTGTATAATATACATATAATGGTTTATTAAATAGAGGTTAGAAATAGTTATAAAATATATGACATATTTTCTGTCATAAACAATATATATATATATATATATATATATATATATATATATATATATATATATATATATATATATATATATATATATATATATATATAAAATTTTTAAAGATATAATATGATGGCTGCTTCTTGGGCTTGGGGAGACAACAGACAGGGGTGGGGAACCCCTTGGTGGCCGGCCCCCTGGTGGCCACCGCCGTGGTGGGCTGCCCCCTGGCAGCGTGCGCCGAGCCACTACCCCGGCCTGCTCCCCCTTCCGTCCGCTCCAGGCGGCTCGGCCATCCACCACCGGCAGCCCCCTCCCGGCAGCCTCCCCTGCTGTCCTCAGTGCCGCCGCCCTCTCCCCCAGCGGAGTCGGCCCCGTCGCCACAGACGTCTCCGTCGCAGGCGTCTTCGATCCTCAGCCTCCGCTGTAGCCGCCGGGCCTCCACCGGCCGGTAGCGTCCCCCTCGTGGCGGCGCCTCCTCATTCCGCCGCTCTTCTCTCGGGGCTTCCGGAGACTCCTCCCCCCGCCTCGGCTCCCTCGCCGGACTTCGTCCCGCCTCCGGTGGCCTCCCAACTCCTCCCCGTGGTGGTTCACCCCCCTTTGGCTCCGGCGCGATGGCCCTCCTCGGCATCGCCCCCCCTCGGCGGACCAGCTTTCCCAGCGACGGCCTCCTCCCTCTCAGCCGTCGTCCCCGCCTCGGCTCCTTCGCCGGACTTTGTCCCGTCAACAGTGGCCTCCCTCCCCCCCGCTTCCCTCCCCGCGGTGTCGTTACCCCCCCAGGATCTGGCCTCCCGTCCCCCGCGTTGGCCGAACTCGGCCTCGTCCTCCATCAGCCCCCCGGCTGTATCTTCCGGCGGCCCTGCCCCCCCAGCGCCGGTTTCCCCCCTCACCGCCGTAGTCCCCCATGGCGGTCCCGCCCTCTCCCTGGCGTCGTAACCCCCTCACTCGTCAGCGGTGGTGCTCTCCCCTTACTCTCCTTCATGGGCTCGCGTGGCAGCGCAGTCGCCGGCGACGGCCAGCCACTCGCCCCCTGCGTCGGTGCGGTCCCCTCCTCGCCTCGCCATTAGCGGAAGCCTCCGGCGCTCTCTCCGTCACCTGCCGGAGAACCCCCCTAGCCGGGGGTAGGACCCCCCCTCTCCTTGGCCGACCGCCCCCCCTCTGTCCGTCGGCGGCCAAGACCCCCTCTACCTTCCCTCAGCCGTCCCCGATCCCTCCCGGGATCGCCCCTTCGGCGCTCCTCCGGGCTACGAACCCCCTCTCTCCGCCCCTGCTCGACGGCCCCTCGCCGGAGCCCCCCTCTGCTCCGGTCCGCGTGGAAGTCGCGCTGGCCCCGGCCCCTCCCCTCCCCTGGGCAGCGTGCCCGCCTTGGGCAGCGCGCCCTCCTCGCGCAGCGCGCTGCATTGGATTGCGGGTCCCTCCTCGGGCAGTGGGAAAGCCACCCGCCCTTGGGCCCAGTGCCCCACGACCGTCGCTCTGTTAGATTTTCAAAATTCGAATTTTTTCGATTTTTGTTTTTCGTTTCCAAAAAAAAAACACCAACCAACCAACCTTCTTTTTCAGGGGACCCCCTCATCGGTTTTCGTTACGCCGCTCTTCTAATTTTCGAAATCTTTCGAAATTTAGTAATTTGCTTTTTTAACCTTATGTATTTTTACTTTGCCTTCCAGGACTTTTGTGTTTTTGGACCCTGGCACATGTACTGCTCCTTATGAGCCATGCTTTTCATTCAATAAAATTTCGTTTTCAAAATAATATATATATATATATATATATATATATATATATATATATATATATATATATATATATATATATATATAATTTTAAAGATATCTATGTTACCCCTAGTGGCTATATTTACAATCTCAAATAATTATACATAAATATTTTAGTAGAATAACCGTATTAATTTTCTATATATATATATATATATATATATATATATATATATATATATATATATATATATATAAAAGACATTATTTCCAATATATGAACCCTAATAAGATATTTTGACTATTACGATATGGGAGCTACAATCGTCGTGTAACACTTGGTTGTTTGGCTGGGTGGTAGATTTTCTGCGAGATTAAACTATTTTAGATTATTTAGTAGTAAAATTGGGATTTATTTAATGGGCTTGTTTGTTGGGTTTTTACTTATGTAGAAGCATGAAAATTTTCAGCAAAACATAGCCCCATGCGTCCAAGTCAAAGTAGCTCCATGTGCCCAGTCAGTTCGACTCCATGCGTCCACTAAATGAAGCTCCATGCGCCCAGTCCAAGTATAACTCCATGCGTCCAAGACTAGTTCCTTCGAAAGGAGGGCGCATAGCCTGAGACATGGCTATGCCCCCAAGCCTAATTCAGTCAAAGCCACGTTCCGAAAGAAGGGCACATAGCCTGAGACATGGCTATCCGCCCAAGCCTGACTCAGTCAAAGCCACGATCAGAACGTGCACCGAAGCGCATGGCCACGTCAGTCTCCACGAGCAGTCATGTACCGAAGCATGCGGCCACGTCAACACCACGACCAACCCACGATCTCACAGCCTGTATGCGCCTACACCTATGCGCCGAAAGGAGGACCATGCGCCCACGTAAGAACCAACATGTCTCTTCATGTGGGCGCATAACATCGTTCCAGCCCAAGAACGACTATAAAAGGGGGGTTTCTTCCCTCTTCAACAGACAGAACGGAGAGCATTTTCAAGAGCCAAATTGCTGCACTTCTTGCCAGTGAGCCGAGAGTTAGCAATTTTCTTAGGTTTTCTCCCACTTTTGTAATCGGAGTGTCAACGGAGTAAAGGAGCAACTGCCGCTCGATCTCCATCGTCCCATTCTCCAGAATTCTTCTTTTTGTACTCGGGGATCCTCAGTGCAGGATCTCTCAGGCGTACTCGATTTGTGGTGCCTTGCGCCAATAAAAACAAAAGACAGCATTTTTTTTGTGTGTCCATAAAAATGGCGACTCTGCTGGGGACTACCTTTTCCTCTGATGAGAAGGTGGTGACGTAATCCGATACCGACGAAGTGGGGATTACTCAAAAGATGCTGATTGTAAAATTTGATCAGCAGGCGTTCGAAGAGATGCTCTCGAGGGACGGCTCTACTTCCTCAAAATCAGTAAAGCCAAACAAGTCTCACAAGACTTGGCTTCCAAAGGCTCGCTGCGCATATCATGCTATTGTCATAGCGGATATGCAACTGGAGGACTCTGTCACCTGAGCGCAGGACTCTGTCACAGAAGTCCCCCAAATGGAGAAGGCTCACACCGTTCCGGGCTCTATAAGCCCAGTGACTTCTTTCCTCCACAACCAACAATAGAGTGTTCAACACTCGAGACTTGGCAGAGTAAAATACTACGATGCCAAGGATCGGGGTGTACGGCACCCTGGCCAGACCCGGCAAGGCTCACGGACAAAGGAGGTAGAACTGGGAGAAAATAGTACTGCTCCACCAAGCATGCGCCCAAAGCCATGCGCCCAAGGGAGTGTTTGGACGCATAGCCCAAACCAGAACACTTCTGTCTTCAACAGGTTAGGCACTTAGAGTCATGCACCCAAGGCTATGCGCCCGGGTTCTCTGGATCCATACTATGCGCCCACATCAAGGCGACTCAAACATGCTGCCAAGAAGCATGCGCCCAAGCCCAGTCTCCAAGGCCTATGCGCCCACAACAAAAAGACAGGTCCCAACACGTATAGCACGGGGCTGTCTTCAAGGACATCACAGAACTTAGGTATGGGGGTTGCCCCTGCACATGAAGTAAGTCTGGATGCGCCTACTCTCCTTACGAACCCGCATGTAAAGCTCAGCGATGCATGTAATATGGGTTGTAAGACAAAACTCCCTTCCGCTGACTTGCGCGACATGATAAATCATAAGCGTAAAGCGAGGGAGAACATAACAATTCATAGTGCACTTCCGTGCACTAATATTGTTATCAACTGTTGTTGCTCCAAAGTAACAAGAGTGCCTCAGAGATAGTCCGTGTTTCGACGGTTGTACTTCTCTCACGACGAGAAGCCACTATGTGTCTCATCTAACATGGCTTCGTGGGGTCCCCCTTACGGAAGCCCCAATCAAAAATGGTGGACTACCAACCCAACCTTCTCTCTCAGTTCCACGAGAAGGAGTCTATATGGGTACCCGATCAAAGGCAAAATTTCGTATAGACGATGAAGATTTCTAAGCCGGGGGTAGCATTCCCTCAAAATCTGAAGCAGATGACCCCCACACTGGGGGTAGCCTTCCAGAGGACGA
Source organism: Iris pallida (assembly GCA_029216955.1). Taxonomy (NCBI): domain Eukaryota; kingdom Viridiplantae; phylum Streptophyta; class Magnoliopsida; order Asparagales; family Iridaceae; genus Iris; species Iris pallida. The sequence goes on along the minus strand of JANAVB010029819.1, from coordinate 25,720,986 downwards.
TGATCCTTCCGAATTCGATGGCGACTATCTACCTCCTCTACCTGAAGATGAAGGACTCATCCACTCAGAGACAAACAGTATCAGCACTAGTTGCACTGCTTCCTCTGTTCATCCTCGTATGCTATCTACGTATATGACGGACGAAGAAAGACCTAAAGAAGCCAGTGATCAGACTAGTAAACGGCTAGAGGGTCTCGAAATAGCATTCGCCAAGATCACTGATATGCTTACCAGTATCATGGCAATCCAAGCTGCTGGAGCTGTTCCTCTACCTCAGCAAAATGCCTCAGCCCACGCTAGTCCGGCTCACAGCAACAACCCTCCAGCCCTACAAAAGGAGTATCATTCCGTTGCACCTCCTCCAAATCTTGCAAATAATGGGGGTGGTCCTTCGCCGACAACACCTGACAACCGTTCAGTGGCTGTTTCCCAACACCTGCTCAATCAACAGGATGCAATTGATTCCCTGGTTGCTCGCCTCGACACTATCTCACACAAAGACGAGCTGCAGAAGATGGGGATATCTCATCCGTATCCCCTGAGTGGGAGAATGCTACCTGCCCTCCTAACTACAAGCCGCTGATGCTGAACTCATTCGACGGCTTGACTTCTTCTCATCAGCACATGACGTACTTCAACACGCAAACTCTGCACTTGCCTCGAGACGATCCATTCCTGTCAAAGCTATTTATTAGCACCTTACAGGGGGTAGCCTTCGAATGGTTCTGCAGTCTGCCTGACGGGTGTATCAATTCATTCAAAAACTTGGAGAGGTTGTTCCTCAACAGGTTTTACGAGAGTGGCATGCATGTTAGTATGTCCATTCTCATCGAGACCAAGCAAAGGAAGACTGAATCTGTCATTGCCTTCATTGAACGCTTCAGACGACTAGCACTGAAGATGCCCTTCGGCATACCAGACTCAGAACTTATGGATACTTGTCGACATAACTTCCTTCCTACAGTAAAGTTTTGTCTAGGTATACGTAAGTATGATACATGGCCCACTTTCATTGGGGCCGCTGATGCTGCTGAAAATGATGTTCCTAACTTGGAACTACTAGGGCTGAAGACACCCAAATCTGAGGACAAAGGCAAGCATCCTCAGACTATCACTATTCGTGGGGGTAAAGAAAAAGAAGTCCTGAAGGTCGACACATCCAAAGGAGCTTCCAATTCTTAAGGCACCTCCGACAAGCCTAAGGAGACCTTCTCCTTCGATGAAGACGATGTCATCACCATCTTCTACACATTGACAAAGGGTAATAAGCTGACATTGCCCCCTCTACGACGTCCTGCAGAGGAAAGCCAACTCAATGATCCCAAGTACTGTCTTTACCATCAGTACGTGCATCACTCCACCAAGGACTGCATCGTCCTGAAAAAGAAGATACAACAGCTTATCGACAGCCAAGTGATCAATCTCGAAGCTGAAGATAAGGTCGTATCTGCTAACATGATCTCTCTTCAGTTTGGCGACTTTTCTCCTACAGAAGTCCCAGACTGCGTGGTCCCGATCCCCAAGGCAATGATGGAAGTCGTCAACCTACCACCAGCTCGCAACTGAACCTTGGTCCCACTCACAACTAGACATGGTAAGATCATGTGGGTCTATTCGGACCTTGTCCAAGAAGTGACGCAGGGGGTAGCACCTTCCAAATTAAGAAGGGGCAAGAAGTTTAAGCCATGCCATATGGTATCCTCCCCCATCTACGAGGTTCTATCTAGCGAGATACGATCGGGGAAGACTTATCTTCGAACGTACGATCCCGCACAAAAAGAAGCACTACCTTCTCAAGCTCCTGCTGCCCCTACAAGCTCAGAAGCCGGCCCGTCCAAGCCTCAAACCACATCCAAGCAGAAGGAGACGCGGTTTGACAAGTCTCTAAAGGCGCCAGCTCCAGAAGGCATGGATCGACCCTACAAATTTGACATACTGGCTCAGCTAGCCAATACACCCGCCAGGTTGTCTCTGTTCGATCTATTGCGACTCTCCAAAGAAACACGGAAGGCCTTAAGTGAGACATTGCTACATGCCGACTCTTACCTCGCTGAGGTCAAAGCTCTCGCTGAAGATCCTGTCTCCTGCCCCTACTGTCACAGTACTATAGAAGTGGTGCCCAACATCACCTTCTCACAGGAGGACATGCTACTAAAAAATAATCCTCATGATAGACCCCTGTACTATATAGGGTATAACGGGGCGATCAAGGTGGACCGCATGCACATCGATCTAGGATCCTCCCTCAGCATCATTCCTAGAAGCTTGCTTCAAATCCTGGGAATTCCTCTCCATAAGCTATCCGCAACCAACACAACTATCATGGCTTTTAATGCTGGTCGAAGCCATCCGTTGGGCAAGATCCATCTTAAATGCCAGATCGGTGATCTCTGAACGGATGTCTCCTGCTATGTGATCGATGCCAATGTATCCTACAACGTCTTGCTGGGACGTCCATGGATACATAAGAACATGATCGTCCCTTCCACACTTCACCAGTGCTTCAAGTACGTCAACAGCGATGGTGTAGTGAAGACAGAGTTTGCTGACGTCGATCCTTTCAAGGGCATCGAAGCTTACTATGGAGATTCGGTACTTTACCAATCTCAACCCCCTAAGGATGATAGCAATGAAGCTGACAATGAAGCTGAAGCACCTCCATCCTCCAACGGTGGTCCCCTGATTGTCCGAGTCAAAGGATGTACTACTCCAAAAAGTACCCCGAAGTCTCTCATAATCTGGGTAAAGAAGAAACCCGACAAAGTCAAACCATTGACCATCACTCTCAATAAAACACCCAAGGGGGAACCTACTGATGTCCACTCTCCCAATCCTGAAGAATTATCCTATGTGGTAAACTCGGCCAAGACTATGGCTCCTCTTCCAGATGATGACCCTCTCATTGAGTATATCAATACTCAAAATAATGTACCTTCAGCGGATGATGTTATCCCTGAAGAAGAACTTGCGTATTTTTTTAGTAAAGGTTTATCTTTGAATTACTCCGATGTCTATCAATCTGTAAACCATTACATAGATATGATATACGCCCTAGAGAACGGCATAGGACCACATCTCTGCATGCCGGTCACGACGCCTCACCTACGGAAAAAAGTCTACCCAGAAGGTATCCACTACTTCATCATTCCAGCCAGAAAGAAAGATGAAGAGCTAATCATCTTCGATCGTATAATTGGTGAAAGAAAGTTCGTTCCAGACTCTACTCCTCCCAAATACAACACAGAAGCTGACTATGACTCTGGAAAAAAGCAACTTTTTTGGTATAGTTGGCAGGCCAAGAATATCATCCAGAATATGGGATATGACATCAAAAGCGACGAAGGACTAAATTACAGCCGAGGACGACGGTTGCCAATTTGACACTTTGCGTCTTCCGGCAAACCCGAGAACTACTACCAACAAAACGATGTTGGTTTGGGCTATGTCTCTCCTCCAACAACTCCCGAAAGATCATATGATGAAGTAGATCATTGTTCTCATTCTTCTGATTTCTCCCTCTGGGACTCAGACTCTAGCATCGATGACATGTTCAAAGCAACTTTGTCCGTCCATATGGTTTTCGTCGACCAAGTTACAGACGATGTCCAATCAATCGAACTCGAACAATGGGCTCAAAAGATGGGCACCAGGTGGGAGCTGTACTTTGAACAACGTGAACCACCTACCGAAGACGAAGTCATCCAAGTCAATCTAGGAGATGAAGCATCCTTCAAACCAATCTTCATCAGCAAAAGCCTATCTGACGATGAACGCCAGTCTCTTATACAGCTTATAAGAGAATACATTGACGTCTTCGCATGGAGCTATGGAGACATACCAGGCTTGGACCCTAAAGTCGCCGTGCACAGCCTGTATTTCATCTAAAGCTAAGCCAGTAAAACAGCAACAACGGTGATTTCGACCAGACATCATGGAAGCCATCGAGAATGAAATTAAAAAGCTCATCGCCAGTGGATTCATTCACGAGAAACAACATCCCGACTGGGTTGCCAATATCATTCCAGTCATGAAAAAGAACGGTAAAGTTTGAGTCTGTATCGACTACCGTGATTTGAACTCTGCATGTCCGAAAGACGAGTTCCTTCTACCGATTACCGACGTAATGATTGACAACACTTACGGCTTCGAACGGATGTCCTTCATGGATTGGTTCTCAAGCTATAACTAGATCAAGATGTTCCCTGACGACGAGAAGCACACATCTTTTCGAACACCATTGGGGGTATACTGCTATACGGTAATGCCCTTCGGATTGAAGAATGCAGGGGCAACATACCAGCGAGCCATGAACATAATTTTTTGCGATCATTTGCACAAAATTGTGGAGTGCTACGTAGACAATATTGCAATCAAAAGTCGTCTCAAGGGCAACCACCTCCAAGACCTGAGAACGGTGTTCGAACTAATGCGTGCACACCAACTCAAGATGAATCCAACCAAGTCCTTTCTGGGAGTCTCCAGCGGCAAGTTTCTTGGTTTCGTCATCACTTCAAAGGGTATACATCTGGACCCGGAGAAAGTGAAGGCTATTATCGACATGCATCCTCCAAGAAACCTCAAAGAGCTACACAGACTACAAGAAAGGCTAGCAAATATCAGACAATTCATTTCGAACCTCTCTGGAAGGTGTCAACCATTCACTCAGCTCATGAAGAAAGGCGTATCTTTTGTCTGGACTAAACAATGTCAACGCGCATTCGACGACATCAACGCATATCTTATAAGCCCTCCAGTATTGGTTGCTCCAATAATGGGGAAGCCCTTCTTACTATATGTCCGTGCCATGGATTATTTCTTTGGCGCCCTCTTAGATCAGAAAAATGAAGGCGACCATGAACAGGAAATTTACTACCTCAGCCGCACAATGGTGGGTGCCGAGCACAAATACACACCGGTGGAGAAGGAATGCCTTGCACTAGTATTTTTTATCCAAAAGACACACCACTATGTGTCTGGGCAGACTATCCACATCATATCCAAAGTCAACCCTCTCAGAATACTCATGACTAAGCCGGGTTCTCTCAATTCCCGTTTAGCTACATGGACAATGCTGTTGACCCCATATGATATGATCTTCGTCCCTCAGAAGGTAGTAAAAGGTCAAGCATTAGCTGATTTCCTAGCAGCTCATCCGGTACCGGAGTCGTCTAAACTCTACGACAAAATCCTCGATAAAGTGGTGGAGTCTAACACTGCAACTGAAGAGATCCCTATTTGGCGAATGTTCTTTGATGACGCATCAAGAACAGGGCCCAAAGGGAACATCGTGGCTGGAGTAGGCGTTGTGCTTGTGTCACCTGATCATCTGGTCATACACCGTGTATATTCTCTCGTGGAACCATGCACCAACAATGTAGCCGAATATAATGCCCTAATAATCGGCCTATAACTGGCAAAGCAACTGGGAGTTGACAATCTAGAGGCTTACGGAGATTCCAAGCTAATAGTTAGTCAGGTCCGAGGGGATTACAAAGTTCGCTACGAAGATCTCATCCCCTACCACCGAGCAACAATCGAGCTGGCGTCTACTTTTGCTAGATTCTTCATCGAGCACGTGCCTCGACTACAAAATATAGAAGCAGACGCTCTAGCCAGTCTTGCTGCTTCCTTGACCGTTCCCACCAGTACTCAGCAGTGGATCACAGTGTCTGGTCGAGAATTATTCTGTGTGAAAGATGCCTTGCATATTCATTGCAGTTACGCAGCGGAAACAAACGTCGACGCTAAAGACTGAAGATTTCCCTTCATAGACTACGCTGTCTATGGAATCCTCTCCGAGGACCCGAAGGAAGTAGTATCCATCCAAAGGTGATCCCTCAGATTCTACTATGACACAGTTACCAAGATGCTGTACCGACGCTCTTATGACGGGCTACTGTTACGATGCTTATCAGACACAGAAGCCAAGCATGCACTCCGGGAGGCTCACGATGGACTTTGTGGTGCATATCAACCAGGCTCCAAATTACAAGATTGCCTTAAACGAATGGGTTATTACTGGCCCATAATGATAGCGGATGCTGTTGAATATGCAAAGAAGTATAGAGCTTGCCAGTTCCACGCTGATTTCATTCACCAACCTTCAGAGTTTTTATACCCGACGGCAGCATCTTGGCTATTTGAAGCCTGGGGCATGGACGTGATAGGACCAATCAGTTTTATCAAACATCACGTCATTTATTGCTTCGGTCTACCTCGCAGGATCATCCATGATAATGGTCCACAGTTCGTAAGCCATGCGTTCTATCGGTTCTGCGATAAAAATCGAATCCAGAATATAGCCTCTACTGCCTACAATCCAGCGGCTAACGGGCTAGCAGAAGCCTTCAACAAAACCATTATAAAACTTCTTAAGAAATTCGTGTCTTCAAACAAGCGCGATCGAAACGAGAAGCTCGGTGAATGTCTATGGGCCTATTGCACAACGGTCCAGACTCCAACAGGCAGTACGCCATTCTCTCTGGTTTATGGGAGCAAAGCAGTTCTTTCTCTAGAAATTCAGATTCCTTCTCTCCGGGTAGCCCTAGCTAGCGAGCTGACTACTGAAGAAAGCTACCGTCTGCGACTCCAAGAGCTCGAAGCGCTAGACGAAAAACGTCTATTAGCTCAACAGCGTATTGAGCTATACCAAGCACGCCTTTCCAGAGCTTTCAACAAAAAGGTGAAGGAAAGGATCTTCCAAGTCGGCGATCTGGTCCTAGCAGTAAGAAGACCGATGGTTATGACACATAAAACAAAAGAAAAATTCCAGCCTAAATGGGAAGGTCCCTTCGTCATAGAATCGGTGTATTCTAACGGTGCGTACCGGCTAACCAAGCCTGATGGTGACTTGTTTATGATGCCTATCAATGGCAAGTTCCTAAAGAAATACTATGTGTAATCTCTTTTACATAATGTTCACATGTGTTCAATCATGTAAATGTACAGTGCGATATTTATATGATTCAAAAACCTATCTAACTATTATCCGTATTTCAAGAGTCTTGAATATGCCCGGGATAATAGGTCCTCTAAATATTTCCTCAGGGGAATCATTTCTATTTTTTGACTTCGTCCAAACTCGGTTTGACGAAAACAAATCATGCCCCTATTACCTCTGAATTGTTTTCTGATAATTATTTCCCCAGTGAAATGATTATGTTTTGCCACGTCCACATAACCTCTGAGCAAAGCATTTATCAAGGATAGTCATGTCCACACTACCTCTGAACTATCCACTCCTTCCTAATGCTATATATCTTTCCACGTCCACACTACCTCTGAACCATCTACTCCTCCCTAATGCTATATATCTTTCCACGTCCATATTACCTCTGGTCAGATATAGAACATCCTCTGCTATTACGTCCATATTACCTCTACTAACAGCTTTATTCAACTTATTATCTATATTCGAATCATTCGAATATAAAATGGATGATAGGTCCACACAAAATTTCTCCAGCAGAATACCCATCAGAAATGTCCTTGCTACGTCCATATTACCTCTAGCATCGATATTTCACAAAATCACATTCACTTCTGAAAAGATTTTTTATTCAGTACTTAAACGTCGAAAAAGGGTACAAGAGCCGTGACGGCCAAAAAAAAGAGAAGGAGAGAGGGTGGTCCCCCAGCGAGATACCCTTTACACAAATGAGGTATTTGGCTCTCTAAATATAAGCACCACAGATATCACAAGCAAAGAGTGGAGCGAATATATTCTGTTTATTCAAAATCAGTTACATTCACATGACTACATCTCATGAGCAAAACAGAAGGTTCTTCATCTCTTCATCTGGATAAAAAGTAAAAGATTACATTGGTGCCCAAAAAAGGGAAAATTTGCTACTCGTCAGCAACACATAGCTTGATCAGCCTGGCAGCACCACGTTTTCGTCGAAAAGTGGTCTTCTGGCCCACGAAGGAGGTCATGTTTTACTGCTGAGCAAGCAAACAAGGCTGTTGAACCTTCGAAAAGCTACACGAAGGAGGACAAATATAGCATGCTAAAACATCTACAAATAATGTTCTCCTCTCCCCCATATGGCGGACGTCGTAGGCCCACTTCTTCAAGGGACCATACCTTCAAAACAACATCCCTAGTGTTGCTCTTACCAACTTGAAGGACTGTGAAAGCAGAACGTTTACGATGACGCCCAACTACCGTCCAACCCTTCGATGTATAAAGGCTCTTCCTACCATCTGAGGAAGACCCTTCCAAAACACGAAGAGTCCTGAGCTCTCTGATGTGTGCGTCAAATGTTGTATCTTCACCATGCTCAGAATCGTCGATGCCGGTCCTGGAGAAATTTGCCAGCCAGAACCCATCCAAAATGCCCAAGCCTGACTCAGTCAAAGCCACGATCAGAACGTGCACCGAAGCGCATGGCCACGTCAGTCTCCACGAGCAGTCGTGCACCGAAGCATATGGCCACGTCAACACCACGACCAAACCACGATCTTGCAGCCTGTATGCGCCTACACCTATGTGCCCAAAGCAGGACCATGCGCCCACGTGAGAACCAGTGTGTCTCTTCATGTGGGCGCATAACATCGTTCCAGCCCAAGAACGACTATAAAAGGGGGTTTCTTCCCTCTTCAACAGACAGAATGGAAAGCATTTTCAAGAGCCAAATTGCTGCACTTCTTGCCAATGAGCCGAGAGTTAGCAATTTTCTTAGGTTTTTTCCCACTTTTGTAATCAGAGTGTCAACGGAGTAAAAGAGCAACTGCCGCTCGATCTCCATCGTCTTATTCTCTAGAATTCTTCTTTTTGTACCCGGGGATCCTCAGCATAGGATCTCTCATGCGTACTCGATTTATGGTGCCTTGCGCCAATAAAAAGAAAAGACAACATTTTTTTCTTCTTTTTTTGTGTGTGTCCACAACTTGCTTTTAAAATTGCTAATAAGGACTCATATTCATAAAATAAATGTTTTCTTAAAATAGGCTAATATTAATATGCTATAAATATTTTCTAAAGCATATACGTATTTTCAAAGTAAATAATTATCTTTTCTCTAAGTTAGAAAATCTCTTAGATCGTTAGATTATCATTGATCATAGCTAATCGCATTCATACCTCTTTATCAGCCCTAGACAAACAGACTATATGTTTTTGTAGATAAATACATTTAAGTATTTAATTTCTTTCTATTATGAGTCCTCGACCGTGACTAATCGATCCTTCCTCATTTTTCTTGCGCATCCGTAATCCTTCACATCGACCCTAGCCAACTGGACTATACTGGACCCAACGGGATTGTCGGTTCTACCAGCAAAGGACCTCAAGCAAGTGCACTTTCTGATTACTTTCGATTCATAGTAGTTTTCTATTTCATGTTTATACATATGCTCTCTTGCTTGATAACACGTTGTCACACGAATTAGTATCATAGATTTGTTTATACTTTGTGACAGTCTTTTACATGATTACCATGCTTGCAACTGAATTCCATGAGTACTAGTTGGGCGAGAAAATATCTTAGTAGACATGTGTACTACCCAGAAATATCCCTAAAATGCCTATTCTTGACTGATAACAGCTGCACACGACACGTGCAGGGTGCCGAATTTACCCCTTAGCCGTTCACATGTCGAACAAGATATTTCGAAACACATAAATAGTTGTACTTTACTTGTTTTTTCTTGGTTGCCATGTCACTCCATTTACATGCTTGTTTAGTGGATACATCATGTGGTAGAGTTATCTACTTTCTTTTTAGACATGCTATGATATCAGTTACCTTCTAGTTTTACTTCACATATATTATTTTCATGTCTTGTGAATTCTATTGTGTTTTGGCATTGTCGTCGGTTTGTGTGCTTGTTCTATTTCTGACTGGAAACCAACATTTTTCAGGTTAGTCGCGACTTTTTTATCATTGGAAGACATGGGTGTATACATAGGTCGAACCTAGAAACTAGTTAGATAACTTAAACTGTTGAAACAGATTATTGTGAGACTTTGTACTTTCTTTAAATATAAATGTTATAAATGTTGTAATCTATTAGAAATGTGAATGAGCAATAAAGTTTATTTTGAGCACTTATTTATTGTGGGCTTGACAGCGTTCTACCGTCGACTCTGCGGCATAGGCTGGCTTGGACACGCACTCGTATCCCGAAAAGCGGGAGCGGGTCGTGACAAGTTTTTGTGGTGGCCCATGCAGGTCCGTTTTCGCAAAAGATTGCGAACTCGTGATAGTACTTAAGTTAGTTGTACTGTTGTGAGCCTGCGACTAGAAAAATGCTCATTCATAATTAGGACTAATTTAATTTCAGGAGAAGGACTAGGAATAGGAAACCCTTATTCAACTGACTGTTTAGGTAGTTAAGGTTGCTATATATGCCACATGATTTACGTAGAAATTTATTTGAATTCTAAACCCTATTATATAACTTAAGGATTCTCCTAGAAGGATATTGGTTTTATTTAATATGAGGGTATGAGCCAAGGTGGGTAGACTCTTCGTTTGGTAATCTAGGCCTCCCTCACTCCTAATTATTGTGCAATTTTATTTTCTCCCCTCTAATCACCATCGTCATATCATAAAAGTTGTATTGTCCATTTATTTCCTATTAGCCATAGTAATCTATCTTTCTAAGAAACATTGTTTTAACTCCACCGATTGTGTTTGAGCCTAATATGATCGTAACATATCTATATGTTTATTCCGTGCTAGATTTGCTGAAATTTAAGATACGCATGTGTTCCCTTCAATTCTTGAATACTAGAGAAATAAAAATTGGAAACTTTTGTTCTCTTTGTTCAACCACCTTCATAATCGATCGTTTGGTCTTCAACATTAATATTTAAGTGATCATTTTATTTAAAATTGCTATTTTCATCAAGGACAGATACTTACACCTTTCTATCATGATCAATTTGTTGGAGTTCTAGAAGCTTCTTTGAAAATTTAGGAATATAGTTGGACTAATTTTCGATGACTCATAATGGCATGACAACAGCGCACTGTCGCCATTTACTTGAATTATCGAGACTGTAGGTTCACTGGAGCCAGCAGCGCACTGGCGTGGCATGAACCTAAGTGGAAATAATTTCAAGTAAACGTAAGCTACCGAACGTTACCAAATACTATGTCGTGTTGTCCTATCTTGAGCTTCAAGTTAGTACGTCAATATTAAACAAAGCTAACAAGATATCCGATGTCGTATCCTTATTGGAGTCACGAAACCAAGGGTTTATTGCAGCTAGCTGTACAATGGCGAGGCATAAATTCTTGGTAAAGTGACCCCAGATGTGCTTACGATTTTCGAATACCATGGAGGCTACGTTCTTTATTGGCATGTGACTATTAAGTTTTCAAATTAATTTGTGCCTTATTCTTAGTAATAATCTTCTTAATAAACTGGTTGTTCTTTTCCTCTGTATCTTCCTATTTTTGAATCATCATCTTTTAAACTTAATTTGATTTTCTTTCACTAGATTCATAATAACACCTAGATTATGATTCTATGATCATGCTTACATAATCGATCGTGTTAGAACGATTCCAATTTGTATCATTCTTAAAGACTTTTGATCACGACTAGACTACTCGATTCTATTTCAATCGTGCCAATTCGCATGTTATCCTAGAATTCGATTCTATAATCGTGCCTAAATAATTTGGCTTAACTAGTTATTCAAACCAAAATGATTTCAATATTGATAGACCTTAAACAACTTTGACTATGACTAAATCATAATCGTGCCTATATTTCAACTTACTTATAGCTAAGGTTTCTAATTCCAATCCAATCATGGTCATGACTATTTTGATCATGATCATGCTCGTGCCAAACTTTCTAATTTTTATCATGTAAGGATGACCTGCTTGACTAGCCTTGATCGTGACTGTATCTTAACTTATATCTAAGTGACTATAACCCTGTTTAGATTTCATCTAGAATTTTGATCATCCTTTAGCAATTTTGGTCATGACTAGATCATTTTGAGTATATCGTGCCAAATCACATTTTTTTTATTTCGATACTAACCGCAAATACGCTCATCTAATTCTAGACGTATTACTTTTCTCGATAATGTTCTTAATAGTGCCTAACCCCAAAATGTTTTTTTTCTCTCTTTTCCTTTCCACATATTTGATCAACAATTCCTTGTTATAAAATTTTTGTTTTCTTTCCAATGACCAGCCTTTCCGTCTACTCTATTAGTCCCTAAATTCGAGGACGAATTTATTTCTAAGGTGGGTAGATTTGTAACTCCTCTTCCCAGAATTTTTTTTTTAATTTTATTTATTTATCCTACATATTTTGAGCATGTTTTGAAAACAAATTCCCTTGTAAAAGTGCATCTAATTTTTGTATTTTTAGAGGACAATTATAGGATAGAGTAGCTTCAATAAAGATATTTTCTTAAAATCTAGTGTTGGAATTATTTGGTTATAGGCTTAAGATTATCTTGGGGCTCTGTTGGGTTAGGAAGGTTATTTAATAGTTCTAGTTTTATAAATATACTTTTGCTCATTATCTTGGGCTTAGTCTATTCATCTTGAGCTTCAAGGCC